>JAGFMF010011799.1:8678789-8852849 GCA_019455555.1 Galemys pyrenaicus | reverse complement strand
TTCTGTTGATCTGCCTGTTCTGCTCCCCGCTCTCTGTGGTGACTCCTCTCACCCCCCACACCTCTGGCCTGTACCCCAGTGCTTGTATGCATAAATAAACAAATCTTTAAAAAATAAATAAATAAATAAATAAAATAAAAAAAGAGAGAGAAAACACTGGACAATTGACACTACGTACTGAAATGTAACTTACAGAATCTTGCACCTTAGGGATTCTATTCCTGTACCTGTATCACCAAAAAAACTTATCTAAGTATACTCAAAACAGCAAAATGTCAGTAGGCTCAAGTTAAAAAATAATCTATCAATCACTAGAATAAACTATGGTGAATTCATAAATGGAATACCATAAAGTAATGAGAATGAAATAATTGTAATTTCCTCCAGTAAATGGATGGATCACAATCAAAAGAACTTAAATGAAAAAGAAGACACACTGGATAATTCCATTTGTATAAAGTCTGAAAATCGTAGAGAAACTTAATCACTAGTTTTAGAAGTTAGGGTAGTGGTTACTCTTGAAGAGATAATGACTAGTGAAGCACACTAGAGCCTATTTTGTTAATGTCCAGCTTCTTAATCTGGCATTTTGTTACATGACACATTTAATTTGTGAGATTTTATTGAGTTTCACTCTCAGTATTAGGCTAGTTTCTCTAGGAATATTTAACTTCAGTTAAATGCTTACATTAAAAATTATCTAATGGGGTATATAGAGTGAATTCTACTTTTGTGGTTGATGGAATAAATTACTTAACGTCATAGAGAGTAAGTTTTAGAGTCATGATTATGAAGATGAAAACAACAACAAAGGAGAGAATAGTAAAACTCTTCAATTATAATACAAATGGCAACTACCATTTAGTAGGGGGTAGACAATAAGTTGGAGTCTTTACTTATTTAAGTTTACACATGTCCTCTTTAAAATTACTTCACTTTGATCTTATACTATCCTAGGAGTTAGGAATTGGTCTGCCCACTTCTCTGATTTGCAAATTGAAAACCATCAGTTTGTTCAGTCACACCTCTGTATGGAAGTCTGCCTGTCCTCACCTACTATGGCTATCCCACACTGCTGATAATCAACTTTATACCATCATGATATTATTTCCCACTTGGATTTCAGAAAGTCTTCTGAGTTTATCAATTGTGACTTACTCAATCTGTTGCCATATTGGTAGTCATGTGCAAGTTGTTGGGAACATTTGTCCCTCTCTGAAGATAGCAGAGATCACTGCTTATGTTACCAACCCAAACTAGGTCACATCACTGGCTACTCAGTCAGGCTCTGAACCACAAGATTGTTTCCACAAAGGAATATTTTTATTAATTAGTCTATGGTGTCATATCAGGAGGAGAGCAGTTAGTACTCAAGAAAATTTGCCTCCCAAAATGGCACGTGAAGGACTATTAAAAAAGGAAAAAAGGCAATGTAGGGACATGCAGGGTGAGAGGGCAGTTACTTTGTTCTCAGGTCTAGGAGGGGCCATCCAGGCAGTCTAGGGGCTGGCAGTCACAGCATGACTGAGACTTCTAGAATGGCCGCTCTTTTCTGTGTTATTAATTCAAAACAACCTGTGGGTGTTCTTTAGGCAGCAATGTTATTGGCATCAGTAGAAGTTCTTAGAAGAAACAGAACTATTCCATTAATGTTCAAGAGACCCACTGGTGGCCTTGAAGGGTGTAGTGTTTCTAATGCAAGGGTTGTATCATTTTCCTTAATTCAAGTGCCATCACAATTATAGGATTTCTGCCCCACCTGTGAAGGACACAACAACTACTACACTACAGGCCATGAACAGCCTCTGTCAAAGGGTATAAACCGGGGTGGCCCTGGTGGCGCAGTGAGTTAAGCAACACAGTATAAAGCAAACCGCAGCCACTGCAGCATGAGTTCAATCCTTGCTGCCGGCCAGGGAGGGGACCCACATGGCGTAGCAGACCTCTCCTGCCTCCCCCGCTGCTGCCCTCAGCAGTGTGTTTCAATTGATCTGTCTCTTCTGCTCCCCACTCTGTCTGGTGAATCCTCTCACCTCCCGTGACTCTGGCCTGTACCCCAGCTCTTGTGTGCATAAATAAATAAATCTTTAAAAAAAAAAAGGGTATAACCCAGGAACATAGGTATCCCTCACCTAGCCAATGCTTCTCATTTTCTTTCTTAAGAACTTAAATTTGGGGTAGGGTGGAGATTAGGCAAGAACAATAACAGCCTCTGAGCTGATGACCACCTGTAAGAGTCTCACTGCTTAGGAAAGCCTGTTTTAGTCACCCAGCCAAAGTCAGCAATGTGACTCTGGAATTAGATGGAACTTTGTTTACTCACACGAAAAAAAAACAAAACAAAACGAACAGTTACCTGATAAGGCTGAGGGAGAGGGGCTAGTCAAATGAACATCCTACCACCCACTGTAGGAGCAGAAGGAAAACAAGATGAGGGAGCCCCTCTGCGACACCCCTATCGCTCCTGTATCATAGCGGGAAACAGAGTCCGGGACGGGGGGTGTTTGAGGTGGACCCTCAGAGAGGCAGGTAGGGCACTCCCCGCCCTCTGCAAGCATCCTCTGCTTCCTTCAGTGACAGCTCTGCTTATCCACCATACCCCTAGTTTCCGGCACAAGCGCCTCCTTCACCCCACTCACAATTCATCACGAACTCCTGTTTCAGCAGGATCTGACACCGGGCACCTTCCAGTCCCACAGCTCCTGAGCCTACAGTGGCCCCACGTCTTTGTCGCTGCCCCGCCCCCTCAAGTGGGCGTGGTCTGCGCTGTGGAAGACACGCCCTCCCGCGTGCTCCCATCTTCTCTCACTGACTCTGTCACAGTGTATGAGTCTCTACACACTCCCGGATGTGTCTTTCCCTGTGTTGTTCGTGAACTCAACCGCCCTCCTCACAGACCCCTTTGATTATGCAACACCATCCAAAACCTCTCGCCCGTTTTTTTAGCAGATTTGTCACAGGAGAGAGGCCGCTGTGATCATTTTCATTGGCTTTCGGCCCTGCCTTTTAACATAGCACAACCAGCCTGCCCCCTCTACTCTGCTGCTGCTGTTCTCCCAGCCCGTGTAGTTGCAGAATCTACCAAAAACTCTCATTGTTATGGTCTCGCTCTTGAAGGTCCCAGCGACACCATGGGCAGCCCCACCCTCCTCTAACCCCCAACCTTAGTTCCCCACCACCCCAGTCCTGAGAACTCTTCTGCACTCTGTCCCTCCCAGTCTGGGCTCTGCTTCTTTCTGTGAATATCCTCTAGGACTGGGGAGTCACCCACACTCCCTTTCTCATACCATTTGGACAACCGAAACCTGAGATTTGGCCCCAGACTCTCCCCCAGGAGACAAACATCCAAATTAAGTTTTCTGGATATTTTTTATCTGAACGTCAGACACTATGAATTCCGGAGACCACCACTTGGGAGGAGAAGAGATGAAACTGACAACCTCAGTATGTTTCTGTCCTCCAAGTCAGTGTTTGTTGAATGAATGAATGAATGAATGAATGAGCAGCAAAGTCGGCTGTGAGGTACTTAGAAGGTACCTTTTCCTGGCTGGTACCATCCTTCACTGTGACTTCACCTGGTCACATGTGTGAGCAGTGCCACATATTGGGTGCCCAGTTTCAAAGACAAGGGCTCAATTAGCCAGAAAACGCTAGACTGCCATTAGTCTACATAGTGTTTTTCAAGTTTTCATCAGTTGATATCTTCTATTTTCTCTTTTAATATAGCCTCTGGCATCCACACAAAAAAGCTGTATTTCAGAGAATGTTCTCGAAGAGACCAGTATCACTCATAAAAGACTGTCTCAGCCAAGTCCCAGGAGCCAGGAGGGCCAGGCTGGTTGGTTTTCACAAGCTGCTACCTCGTTTAACATCTCTGCTGAACAGTTGCTGAGATCCATGAGGCGGCTGTGCTGGATGCAAACGGAGGATTCTCTGTATAATGTATTTTTTACAGAGATTATTTAAGGCACGCTTTCTGTTTATGGTCCCAGGATAAATTATAATCACCTTTGTTTACCTCCTATTCCTTTCTTAATTAACTGACAACCTATTAGCATACATTTTTTTTATCCCAAGAGTATTAATTATACATAATTTATATCATAAGCATTTATTTCATATCAGTGGGATGAATAAAACATTTACCTGCTTATAGCTACTTGAGGTTAACATTTTTATATAAAAACTCACCTGAGACTTCCAATCAAATTATCAGATTTTTAATTTTCTGTTACATAATGATACCGTACAAGTCATTGTAGCGTTTTATTCCACTCTAGGCTAAACAATCGTTTAGCAGAGTGTCGTGCCTGCAGCATTAATTAACCAATGATACATGCTTTGCTGCACAATGAGATGCAAATAATAAAAGTGTAAAATCTGCTAATATGAGGGATGGATCCATATTGGGTTGGGAAGGCCAACGCCAGCCTTGGGGTGAAGTTTCGGGACATATGAGCTTCCAAGAGCTACAAGGGAAACTAGAGGTCAAAGGCACAAGCCTTTGTCATCAGGGGGTGAGGACCCTGCAGCCTAGAGAAGGCAAAAAGCAGGCTCCACCCGGCCCATCAGTGAGCACAAGCCAGAGCTGAGGATGCTGTATAAGAACAGGGGCCTTGTTTCGGGCCATTTCAGGACTACTCCCCCCGAATGTTTGAATTAGCTGTGGTCTCAAGCCCAAATGCCTTGAAGTGAGCTGCACCTGGATTAGACTTCAGCAGAAGGATGGTGGAGCTCTGCCTGGGGTGGCTGAGGTGGTGACAGAAGGACTGCGGAAGGGCCACCAGGGCTCAGCATATGCACTGTGGTGTGTGAGCAGCCCCAATCTGGCCATGCAGGCTACAAGCCCCTGACCACCTCTCCCCTCTGCACCCCCTTCCATGTGATCATTTTCCTCTGAATGCTGGTGAAGGCACCCTGACCTGCCCAAGAGTCTCAGAAGTGATCTCCTCAAGGGGCTAAGAAAATGAAACCCCTGAAGACTAAAAAGTAGCTTCTGTCCTTATGCGCATGCTTTGCTCTTGGCTAAGCCAGGAAAGGCCATCATTCCTAAGCTTCTACTTTCTTCCTCATCAGAGAAGAAATCTTGGCTCCTGCTTTTCTGACCCAGAAGACTGTAGTTTAGGGGGTCTCATCGAGGTGTTGGTTTATCAGTGAATGAAAGTGTCCCCTCTGAGAAACTTATCTTTACTTTCACAGTGAGGATGAGGTGACCTCTTCTTGCCTGTCTTGCAAGTCCCCCACCCCCACTTTGTACACCAGCTCTCTAAATGCAGGATAAATATTCTCAGGCCACTTTACTGTTTTTTTAGAATTCAAGACTATGTAAGTTCTCTGTGCACATCCATCAGAAGTTAACCCCGGTGTCCACCAGTCTTAGAAGAATCCAGAGGGGGTGGGGAGGTTCCCCTGAGCGGGAGGTGGATGCACAAGAGGTGGGTCCTGGCTCCTCTCAGCTCTCTGAATGTTTACCCGCCAACCACAGTTCAGCAGAAGTCAGGGGCAAAGTTAACTCGAACCAAATGCATTGCTTCACCTGAGAAGTCTTCTGTTGTTTAAAGGTAAATACAGAGGATTTTGGTGTTTTTGCGAGAGTGGGAAAGAAGAAACATATGTGCGTGAGATGGAACCAGCTTGCTTCTGATCCAGGTGGTGGATGGTGGGGAAGGAGAACTCCTAGAGGAGGCAACCAGGGTCTCGCTGTGACCTCAGCTCTGGTAGCTTCTCCTATCACGCCCCCACTCAGGTCTCACAACAACCCTGGGAAACAAGGGCCGTCATCCTCTCCTTGTAGGTAAGAAAACTGGGGTTTAACAAGTGGAAGTCACTCATCTTGAGTCCCAGCTGCCACCAAAGGTAGTGCTTGAGATTTGAACCCACGTCTGGAAACGTCTAACACTACGGCGACTTGCACGACAAACAGGAACTGCAAGAACCGTGAGAACTAGCACAATGAGAAAACCCTGTCTTTTCCCCACGTTATCCATGTCCCAGTTTGGAGGTAAAAATGCCCACGAGGCCTATTTCTCTCAAAAAGCTCTTTCTGACCTGCTAGCGGATCAAGACCGAAAGAGAATCCGTCAAGTGTGTGTCACAAGAGTTAGAGGAGCCTGTTCCTTGAATCTCCTCCCGTAATCAACGCAACAGAGGCAGAACCAAACGTAGCAAGCGCTGAGCAGGACTTCCAAGAGTGCCTGGGGTTCCCAGTTCCCCAGTCCCTGCATTCTGCAGTGTGGGTCCCAGAATCCCTGCCCAGCGCCCTTCCCAGTGAGGTCAGCAGCCGCTCGTCAGGAGACCTCCTGCCCAGGCTCCGGGAGCACAGCGCCTTGCAGGTGGGCCACCATACAGAGACCTCAGGGACTGTCCGCCTACCCCCGCCAAGCAATATCAAGCTCTTCGAGGTTCTGGACCATGAAGGGAATGTGAGCAGGGCGGTGACCAGAGCAGGGAGAGCTTGGCAAGGGCTTCGTGTTGCCCATGCTGACATGCTGCCAAGGAGGCGGGAGAGAGCGCGGCTGCAGGTGGTCAGACAAGCCTGGGATGGTGGAGGGATAAGGACCCGGCGCTCAGCACTTTTCTGGAGATGGGGGTGGGGTGAGGTGTGGAAGGGGACGAAGGAAGAGTGGGCTGGAGACTACACTGTGAGCCTGTAAACTCAAGCTGATTCTGCCGTAGAACCTGCTGGCCAGGAGGTCAAGGCGCGTGTGCTGGACCCCAGCCTAGCGGGGCTCCAGCAGAGGCCGGGCATGACGGGCGCAAGCAGCCAGCGTCCTCAGAGCACTCTGGAGATGCAGGGTCTGGGGGACCTGGGTGTAGACAAACCTACCCTCAGTGCAGCAACCTGCAGCGCTAGGGCCGCCCTGTGGTTCCTCTCGCGTGTGGGATATAAATGACCAATGACCTAACAACACGTCACAACAAAAATGACTGAAACTATGAAAATAGAGCAGTCACCGAGGAAAGGAGAGAGAGGGGAGGGGAGGGGTAAGAGGTGGTAGGGGGTACTAGAGCTTTGGTGGCAGGCCAGGTGAGATGAAGATGGACCCCTAAAATTTACATTATTTTGTAAATCAATGGTCAATTAATAATTTTTACTAAAAAAAAAATAAAAAGCAGGTCAGATGCATGTTTCTGAACTGCCAGGGAGCTCTGGAGGCAGAGTGCCCTGCTCTGGCCTTCACTGAGTCTCCTGGACCAGCCTGTGCCGGGGAAAGGGAGGACGCTTGCGGTGCCTCCAGCAAGGTGTGGGCAAAGGCCCTCTGGACTTCAGGATGCTGTGCCCAAGAGTCCTTTCTCCCCTGTTCAGAGACCACAGGTGTGCCACTTGCAAGGTGAGAAGTCAAGGAAAGGAGGGGGTGCTCCCTCTCACTCATCTCAGGCCCACAGAGCTGCAAGGGCTTGTCACAGTCCCTTCCTGGGAGATGAGGAAATTAGGGTCAAACCTGGATCAGGAGCTGAAGCCCCGCTTGCTGAGGGTGAGGGTGGTGGGATACGCTACTGCCTCTGTGGTGGGTGGGGAGGTCCCTGGGCCTCTCCGGTTCACCCATCTCCTTCAGACCTCTGCCCCCTCAGCTCTCAGGGCCCCAGTGGCTTACCAGGATGTGGGACCCGAAACCTGGCCCCTGAGGGTCAAACCCTGATGTGTCATTGAGTGTGGCCTCACTGCCCTGTTACGCACAGCAGACCCACCCCATCCCGCTTCAGGGGTGCAGCTCCCCACCCTCCGGGGACTCCTTTCCAACTGGCCTCAGGGCACTGGGGATCCAGTCCATAGGGTCCTGATGAGAAGGACAGGAGGTCTTGAGTTCCCAGGACAGCTGCCTCCGTTTCTCTGCAGTGCCTTGGTGGGAGCAGCCCATAGGGAGCTCCCCGGCAAGGGGCTATGGTACAGTAGCTGGGCCAGGGCCACAGAGAGATCTGAGAGGCATATCCTCACCGACAACCAAGCAGGGAAAAGGAAAGGAATGAGGGCAGGGGCCTTTGGGGCCTATGTTGCCACAGCAGGCAAGACAGGCTGGTGACAAGGGGCCTCAGCTCCTGTGCTGCTGGGCCTTGGCTGCCCTGTGCATGGCTGGAGAGAGTGATGAGTCATTCTCTGTTTCCTTTGAGATGCCAGTTGTTCTACTGAACCAGAGATGATGCTAAAACCCAGGACTTACAAGCCAAAACAAGAGGGGATTTTGAAACCGCATCCAAATATATCATGAATCAAAATCTGTTTTTTCAGAAAGATAAAAAGATGCAACTATGCCAACAAGAAGTCTAGCCAGGGACAGTGCTATCTCTGGATTGATGGGTTTACAGATGATTTTCCTTTCTCTCCCATTTTGCTTTTATTTTTTAACTTTTACTCATTTTCAAAGTGATTTATGATAAACTTAAGTACCTGAATAACTTACAAAATCATGTACCTAAAAATTAATTATGGCAAAAAACAGACAGTGATAAGGCTGCCTTTGTCTTGGCTCTACTTTGCACCATAACTTAGACGGGGCTGACCTGGCACTGCTGCTCAGTAAAGGCAGTAGAGAGGGTTAGTTTGCTTGGACAGATAGAAATTCATTCAATATACTTGCAGGTTGTCGAACCACAGGCCTGAGCAGTCAGGGGAAGAGAGCAGCCATAAAACTGCAGTCGTTCAAGAGCTGCTGGTCTATCCCCATTAGTGGTATATTGAGCTAGTTCTTGCCAAAAATATTTCCAAGGAAGTATGTGGCTTGTTATTTTGGAAATGAAAATTCTGTCTCCTTGGATTGTTCCCTGGAGCATCTCTCCCTTTGCCAGCTGTTCAGTCTTGATCCTTGGAGGCTGGACTCTGTCCAACCCTGTCCACCTCGATGTTCTTCCATCCCTGCTTCTCCCAGGGCAGTCGGCATCTAAGTCCCCATCCACTCTCAGCTTCTTGACATGCTCATCGGCCACACACTCTTCCTCTGCTTGGAGATAGCACATCCTGTCTTATGTGTGCCTTGTGAGCTCCTGAGAGAAACACCACCCCTTGATGATTCTGAAGCCCCTCAGCCAGCTTAGTCTCCTTTCCACCATTCCCTCACTTCAGCTAATCCCCACAGAATAGATAACACCATTTTATCAAGAACAGCACTCCCAGAAAACTGCTCCTGGACATTCACATTCCATTTTAGAGGCTGTCAAACATAGATGTGCATTAAAATCCACACGATTGCTAGTGTTTCAGACTAAATTTAAGAAGCAACTATTCTCAGTTATTCCAAGTCACTAGATCTTTGCTGAACATCTGGGTAGGACTCAGATGCAATGATGAGTAAGGCAGGGCCTCTGACTGCAAGGGAGCTATAATCTAGTACCTAATATGATAACTAAGGAGGACAAGTTTTAGTATTTTATTTTTCTTGACATTTTACACAGAAATATTCATGAGAATATTATAATTTCAGAATGTCAAGAAATAAAAACCTCTAATAGATTATCAAGGGCATAAAAGCACATGTTTTAAATTTTAATAACCATGAAATTTCAAAAGAGGTATATTTGAGAGATAGTATCTTACCTTTCTATCAAAAGAACAGTCAGTGGTATATTTATTTTTTAAATGATTTGCTGGTTCACTGACTGGTTCTTTCCTGAAATCCAGCTCATTGGTTACCATCCTTTAAGACAACTAAGTCTGGCATGAGTACTCATCCATTTCCACAGTCCTTCCTCTGTTTCAGTCCCAACTCTGTCAAATTGGGCCATTTCTGTGGCCCATGCCCAGAACACCTCCCATTAGCACTAGCTCTCCATGTCACCCTACGTCACTGTTTGTGATCCTGCAGTACCTTAGCTGGGGTCACCACAAAGGATACATTCAGAACCTGACATACCTCCACCTTGTGGCAAGGGGGTGGGTCCCCAGTCTTGCTTTCATGCATGTAGAAATCAAATTCTTGTTAGGTTTAACTTTTTTGTATTTACTTATTCTCCAGGATTACAAATTGTTCAAATGAAGAAGCCTCACATTATATGCATGTTCAATGTGCTTGAATGTTTGCCTCTGAAAAGAATCCTGCAGATCTGCTTGGAGTGTCAGGCAGTTCCTGAGTATCAACTTGAGAGCTCTTAGGGCGCAGTTTCCCATTTTCTTTTTTCTTTGTCCCCTAGTGCCCTTCCAAGTGCCCAGTGTGTGGCCTTGAGCATATTCTAGCAAGAAAAGCCCCTTCTTCTCACAGACAACTCCAAAGCACTGGTATCTGGAGTCCGTGGGAGCCTGAGGAAATGACCCAACCCACTCAGAAAAGACAGAGCTTAATCCTTCTGGTGTCCATAGAAATCAGAGGGTTGTTTCTCTTCTCATTCACTGCTGTTCTTCAGGCAAATCTAAAATCATCTTGATTCTCCACAGACTACACACTGGACAGTTCTTCAGCCAATATTGCAGAGTAATCTCCAAGCTCATTACTAGATGAGAAATGAAGGAGTGGAAGGTAAAAACACATGATCACTCTGGACAGATGGCTGGTGAATTGGTAGATGAACACAGAGCCTGCAGGACCTGGAGTTTGAAGTGAAAGCAAGTTTCCTTATGTCATTTCAGCTTCTTGTAAGGCCATTAGCCACATAGTATAATTAGCACTAGCTATCCAAAATGCATTCTGAGAGCCGAGCACAGTGATAAGCAGAGATGGAGGTGTATTAATGAAATAGAATCTCGAATTTGGCTTAGGAAGCAGCCTGAGAGGTGATTTGTAATTGGCTTTAATCTAACTTCACAAGCATTTCTCCCCATTCCAGGATACAGTCAAGAGAACTGAAATACAGAAGCTGTTGCCATCTACATGAAAGAAGGTAAAAGCAATTCCCACAGGCTATTTAAACATCATTTCTATACCACTTACTATTTTTCCTGCAATCAAGAAATGAATAAATGTCTCATTATCACTGTAAAAAGGTTTGAGACAAAATTTAGTAATTCCAAATTTAAATAATATACAGGTGTTAATTACAGAATGAGACTACACCAGATACACAGAACTTTAAAGTTGATTAGCAATTTATTTTGTTTTTATTTTTCTTGAATTGTGCTTTATAATTTTAAAATACAATCTGAAGTCATTCAGTGTTTTTGTCTCCTTTGAAATATGAAATTTATTGTAACCATATTTGGTTATTCATTTTATTATTATCAACTAAATTTGTTCTTTTTCTCCCTTAAAAATTTGTTTTAGATTTATATCAACTTGTCCATGTTTCTTGATTTCCAGGTTTCCCCTTGAGTTGATATTTTTACTTATTGAAATACATGCAGAAATAATTATTTTTAATGGATGTCTATGAGTAATTTGTGTCTTTAAATTTAATAATTGGAACTATCTGCAGATTTAGCTGGGTATAAAATTCAACATTGTCCATTGTTTTTCTTCATCACCTTGCACATATTTCTCTATGAGTTAGCACCTGAACTGTGAGTGTTTGGAATTAGATCAACTTAACTTGTGCCCTAATTCCTCCCCTTATTAATTGTGAGACTTTGGACAAGAAACTTTTCTTTGATTCAGTTTGCTCATCTTTAAAAGGGGATAACTGGTGAGCATTTTTGAATAGAGTACGTAGTGTATTGTTACAGATAAATGAGCAGAAGGAAAGGCAAAGTTTTCTGAAAATACATGATGATAATGTAAATACAGAAAATTGACTTTGGAACCAGATCATATTCCAATCCCAAGCACACCAATTACATGTACAGACTCTGGAAAGTCACTTAAACTCACTGTGTTGCACTTTATGATCTGTAAAATGGGTCAATAATATTGGGACAGTTAATGAGATGAGTTATTTTATCATTTTAACAAATATGGAAAGACACTAGCACATTATCCTAGTGATAGCCATCACTACACAAGAGGCCACATAGGTTTATGTGTGTGGTGGAAACTGAACTTGGTCACCTGGGTTCTCCCGCTTGGTCTCACTCATTCTTCAGTAAGTGCTGGTCATTTAATCCCTCCCTCTGTCCATCAGCAGCTCCTCTGAAAAACATGAGCAAGCTGGATTGAATAATCTGTTTCCTTTTTAATTGACCAGTCTATAGTTTTCTTTGGAAGTAAAGTAGATTTTAGAAATAATCCCAACTTTTGAGGATCTATAAGGTCCTTAATTTTTAAAGTAAATTAATTTTTCATTCTTTCATTCACTGACATGATACAAAAGCAACTAAGACATTGAGTCAGATAAAGGAACGTGGTAAATGATCTGCTTTTGACTCACTGGGTGACAGCCTTGAGCTGAAGTTAGTGAAGTGTTTACCATTTTGCAGATTTAAAAGGATGGCTACAGAGAGAAGAGATGCTCTAGTGGGGCTTTGGAATAAGAAAAAATGTGGCAAATTCAACAGAGAGTAAAAGAGAAAGAAATGAAGGTATCAGAGCCAGAGATACATTATCATATATATGTATATGCTTCCTAGAAAATTGCCCCAGAACTTAAATTTAGTGATTTAAGACAACATCTATCAACTTCCATAGTTTTTAAGGGTCAGGAACCCAGAGTGGCTGAACTGTGTGACTCTAGTTTGTGGTCTCTCATGAGGCTACAGTCAAGCTGTTCACCATATCTGCATCAACAACCTTGAATTGTGTGAAGATTCCACTTCTAAGATGGCTCACTCATATGGCCGTTGCATGGAGTTCTCAGCTTCCCATTGACTGTTTACTGGAGTCTTAGACCCTCTTCATGTGGATCTGTCTACAGGGCACTCATGCAAATGCCTCTGAGGCAAGATAGGTAAATAATTTCCCCCAGAGAAAGATCAGATCCAAGGTTGGTAGATATGGTTGGTTACCTGAAAGAGAACTCTAAATGAAGCTGAGGTCTTTCATACTCTGATTGTGAATAATGCATGTCATCAACTCTACCATATTCTGTTTGGTCACCAGATCAACCCTGGCACAATGTGGTAATTGATTTACAAGGTTGTGAACACCTGACAGTAGGGATCATTGAGAGCCACTTTGGAGATTGGATATCACATTTAGCTGTCTAAGCTCAAAATGAAAGTCAGGAGCAAGGACTTTGGTGTTTGTATGTGTGTGATCTGTGTGTTATGTGTGTGGTGTAATCTGTGTGTTGTGTGTGGTATTGGTGTGAAGGTGTGGTGTGATGTGTGTGCTATGTCATGTGTGTTTGTGTAGTATATATGTAGTATGTGCTGTGTTCATGGTGTGGAATGTGGTGTGTGGGGAAGTGTAGTATGTGTGTGTGTGCGAATATGTGTATATGGTGTGTACAAGCTGTTCCTCATACCTGGCAAGCTTCCTTTTGGCTCCTACCTTCCTTCTATTCAACCTGCACAGCTTTCACTGCCCAGCTCAGCTCTACCTCGTGTCTCCTTTCATCTGAGTTTTATCTAAAATTGTCCTGAGATCCAGGTGGAAATTATATTACAGTTTTGAGACACTAAATTGGACTGAAAACAAAGCTGCCTTACCCAGGTTTTCTCAGTCAGGTATCTGACTGACCACTTAGGACTTATGCTGTAATAGTCTTTCAACCATGCTGAGACAATCATGGCAGTCAGAGATTTCAAGTCCCGTGGGAGGGGGTGAATGAGTCACAGGCATTTCTCTGCCAGGACCCACTTCCTCCCAGGGTTTCAGGTAGGAACACCTGTGACCAAGGGTCAGGAAGTCAGCTGAGTCGATGGTGTGGCCCCGCTTCCTCCCGACTCTTTCAGTCACCAGCGTGTTTCAGCCGCAGCCCAGACTCTAAATTGAGAAACCGCTTGATGCTCTGTTCTGCTCTGCTGTTCATCGTGCCATGTGGTCCTTAAAAGGCTTTTTCTTTTTCTTTCTTTTTTTTGAACAGTCAAGATGAAATTGGCTTCTGGTCAGCAGCTCGTTTTCTTTCCCCTCCTCTGAGGTAGACTAGCCAAAAAGGATTTTGTTTTGTTCCATTTTGCCTGCAAAGCTATGAGTAGCCAAATATGACTACAAATTATCTACATTGTTTTTATGAAGAAAAATATATTTATTTTCCTAGCACTTGGAAACATCGCTTGCTAGGGCCAGGGAACCGATGCTGTCCCCTGTTTTCTGGGCTGTTCTTACCCTAATTGGAGAGCTCTGAGCACCCCAGAGATGGATGTGGCTAAACTAGGGTGTTATGAAAATAGTTCACAAAGCAAGTGGAAAGCTATATATAAAAATGATATTTACTTCTCATTTTAAATGAAGCCCAAGACAAAAGGCATATAGGTAAACACAGCTGCAACATTTTTAGGCATATAATCAAATGCAAAAATAATATTGGAAAACCATGTTAATTATTGTAATTAAATTGTGAACAGTATTGATAGAAAAATATCTTTAAAACATATAAAATCAAAATGGAGCTCATCACATTTTGGGAATTTTCTCTATTATAGATGATGTCCCCAATGGAGGGATCATTTTGTCAACTCCCTACTGCTCCCCAACCATGGAACAGAGAAAGGAGTGGGCAAAGGGGGCCAGAGAAGGGCCCCACACCTTTCCACTTCTTGACTGCAATTTCAAGTTTGGGGGGGTATTATATTTTATTTTCTCAACTAACTCCTGAAAGCTGGTGCAAAAAGAGAATAGACTTTGGAGTTGTGTCAATCTGAACCCAGAGCTTTGCCCTTCTCCCAGTGGGGTTTTAGTCTCCATGCCTCTATCTATAACATGAGCCCAGGTCTGGAGATCCTTGGAGGTCCAAATTCCACTTCACAAAATGGTTGTCCAGGATGAGAGGAGAAGCATGGTCTTTCATGGTTATCATACATGTATAATGCTATATTATAATATGTACATGAGGTTCTCCTTCATGGGTTCTAGATGCCTTGGTGTTTGGAGAACTGTGGGCAATGCACTTGGTTATGAAGTCTGCATACCAGAAGCCTGGTCATGGCTGCCTGCATCTTAGTACTGCCTTCCACCTTGATGCCTGCGATTGTGAAGGTATTTTCATCCACATGGGGTTTTCAAGCCCATGTTGGGCTCTTGTTCTGGTCTACACACTTCCCTCTTAGAATCCTTTTGGTATAGGAGAAAAGCAGTCATCAAGAGATTTAGGGTGCTATTTCTCCTACTTACTTCCTATCATCCAAGAAAAGAAGTGCTTCTTCAAACCTTCCAGTCGACTTACTCACAGAGAGGTTGGTGGAGGAGCCACACTGGAGTCTCCCCATCTGCTGTTCGTGGAAATGTTTGCACAGGTTCTGGGCTGTCTGCCGAGTCCCTCTCCTGTCATGAGTCTTGTGTTTCCTGTGCATGTTCTCACTCTGCACATTAACCCCCTTTTCAGTTTTCACTGAAGTCTTATCTCTCACTTGATGAGCAATTTTTTTCACTGGCTGGATCATATGCAACAGTTTCACAAACGTCTTTTTCTCATTTCTGTAGAGAAATTGGTGAACTTGTTCATTCCTCACATCAGAGCCACTGCTGAATTCATCTTTCTCTTTAATTTACTCATTTTTATATTCTGGCCAAGAATTCTAACTGTCTTAGTTTGCCTAACTTTTTCTTCATTTCCATTATCTGCACTAAGACGTGTCTTTTTCTTTGCAGGGAGGGAGAATGGACAATTATTACATCAAAAAAATATTTTAAACAAGTGAATATAAAAGACTGCATATACCAGCAAGGAGAAATGATACAGGACATGCAGAAATAGGTGAGCTGGCACATCTAGCAGAGTGACTGGACTCAGTCATGGGGCACAGGTAGTACTTAGGGTAGCGAAATGGCACAGATTTTTTCTAGGGTGGCAGAACCAGTTCTGTGTGCTCAATTTCCAATATCAAACTCTCTGCAACATATTGCAAGTCACCTACATAGATCAGCCTCCAACAACTTACCACTAAGAAAGATAGTAATAATGAAGCCTATTTTACAGTGTTGTAAGGAGCAAATGAAATTTTTGTTAAAAAAAATTTGAAAAGTGGTAGATAGTCTGCTCTTAGAGCATTTTCTATCTTAACACAGAAATTCCACCAGAATTTCCCCTACAACCCAGATGAATCAAGGAGTCATTTTCTCCATGGGCAAAATGTAATATAAGAGAATGTGCAATTTTTTTCAAATCCTTAGAAAATATTGTTGCACCAACAGAACCCAATATGGTGGAAATGTGGGCTGTTTAAGCCTCTGTGAAGATTATTTAAGCATATAAATAGAATTACCATGTGATCCAGCAGTTCCTTTTCTGGATATAGACTCAAAAGAATTGAAAGAGGAAAGACAAAGGATCGTGTATACAGTGCTCACTGCAGCATTATTCACAATAACCAAAAGCTTAAAATGACCCATATGTTCATGGATGGTAAGAGTTAAATAGAATGTGGTCTGCACATACAATGGAATATTATTCAGCCTTATAAAGGAATGAGATTCTGATACAAGCTACATCGTAGATGAAGACATTACACTAAGTGAAGTAAGTCAGACACAAAATGATAAATATTGTACAATTTCATTTTTATAAGGAAGCTAGTTAGATACAGAGACAGAAAATAAAAATGGAGTAATGCAGAGTTGGGGTAGGGAGAGGAATGGGGAGCTAATGTTTAATGAAGTCAGAATGTTTGGCAAGTTCTGGAGATGGGTGGTGGGGTTGGCTGCACAGTAATGTGAACATGATTAATGCCATTTCCCACTTAAAATGGTACATTGTGTGTTGTGCATATTTTCCTTCACTAAGATACTAAGGGAAACCTACACCAAATTAAACAATATTAACACGAGGCTAAGCATCTTAAATGAGTAACAATCGCGTTTATAAACTAACTTTTTTAAATTGCCCTCCCCACACTCTGGATGATTTTAAATGTTGTTTTGTTGTTGTTGTTGTTGTTGTTGGTAGTGACCATGAGATGCTTCTAGTCATCTAACTTACTTGTGGATTATGTACAGATTCAGGGCCATTTACTTTGCCTATACCTGGTTCTCCACGAAATGTCTGATAAACCTGGCTCTGTCTGAGTTTTTTCCTTTTGCCTCCTGAGTGAAGTTGTGATCTCAAATAAGCAAAGGTTTGTGGAGCCTGAGGCAGAAGAGGGTTTGTGAGTATTTTTCTCCTAACCTCCTGTACGTGAGCTCATATCCATCTCTGCAAGTCAGCTCCAGCTCCTTCTCCCTCCCTGTCCCCTTGGGCCCCAGTATGTGGTATGACAGTGCAGAGCTCCACACTCTCATCCTTTTTCAGTCTCTCTCAAGACTTCATGGCAAAAATCACCTTTCTTCTGTCATCCACTCCATCTCTTTTCTGTTGAGGTCACTTCCCTCTATTTTCCAATTATTCCCAGTGGAAATCAAAAAGCCGCCAGCCAAATTCTTGCAGTTGACAGAGAGGCATTCAAGTAGTTTTCTCATTAAATAAATGGATGATAAGGGGTGGGGTACATTTCAATCAGAGCAGCATGTCATATATGTTTATAATTGAGGCCACACTATTTTAAGAAATAATGAGGCACTATCATTCTGAGGTTTCATTGAAGAGATCTTATCCCCATGTTCCCCTAAAGAAGCAGTGGTGTAACTCAGTGGTGAGAGCAGCTGCAGTTGGGATGAAACCCAGCCTTTGCCATCCTCTAGCTAGTGATCTTGGGAATGCTGTCCAACAATGCTAAATGTTGAGTCTCATTCTGGAGGTGAACCTGTTGTGAGGGCTAAGTGGAATCAGGTGTGCAGAGGACAAGACATCTATTTATTAATTTCACAGCTACTAACTGCCATGCTGAGGATAATAGAATGAAAACCTGTTGTTTTCTCTCTTTTTAATTTTATTGTCAGATATATTCATATACTTCCTTATAGACATACTGGAGAATCATTAAACCTTTTCACTTTAACATGAACTCCTGGATGGTTTCTATTACGAGCATCTCATTCAGAAAATGAGACTTATTTTAGTAGCTAGAATTCCACTCTCTCTGATTCAAACTTTCCCCCAATTTCTAGCTCGGGACTGAGTGCTGGATCAGCCTTTCAGTGGACCAGAGTATGTGGCCTTTTCTTATTTGGTCAGTTGCCTTTTCCTGCTACAAGGGTCAGAGACTGAGAAGGTTCCATCATCCTTGGCTGGTTTTCTTATAACAAGATTGCTGGGGACCCCAATGACAGATGTGCAGATGCTGATCTTTTCCTTAGAAGCAGACATGTGGGGTCTTCGGCAGCTTGGCGGAAAGTGGACATGACATGCTTCCATGATGTATTGGGGGGGGTCCCCTCTGCACATTTACTCACCCTCCTGCTCATCACCAGTTCCTGCTCCCACATGTCTGCCTTATAGCCTCAGAGTCTCAGACTATCTCTTGGCCTCAGTGTCCTAAAAGTAGCTCAAGCTCAGTTACATTTTTCGGCACCCATCTCCCCAAGGGAAACCCCACAGCACTTCTGCTCTTTTCTTCACCCACTGAGTTCTCACCACCTGGAGTGGGGTCCACACAGGATGAGTCCAACAGGTCCTCTGGAATGTGGAGAACAGATGGACTCTCCTCTCTTCATAGACAATATGTAGACAAGTCACGTTCTTTTTGCTATCCATTACACATGTGTGCTGTATAAATCTACATAGATGGGTTTGATGCAGGGCAGCAAGGGGCACTAAAACTGGCCAAGGACACTGCCGAAGTAGTCTCCCGGTCACTGAGTTCTTCACCCACACACACAATTGCAAGATTACTCAGCCTCAGAGAACAACAACAAAGGGATTTATTTAACAAACTAGGGAATAAAAAAGGTTTACTGAGGCCAAAAGTGGCCTTTATGCACCCAAAGTCATGTCCAGTATGTCTTAGTCCCATACAAAAGCAGTTACGATGGCGTCTTCCCACCACTGAGGACGCATAGCTCCTTTCCTGAGCAATAGACCACATGTCTAAGATGGCGTCTTCCTGCCACTGCAGACAATGGCAGCCTGACTACAGTCTGGGTTCCAACTCACTAAGACAGCAGAAGACACCACAGGAGACACTCCATGAGCTGCCAGGATGGCCCAGCTCAGCACCAGACAAGCGACACCCAAGACAGCAGCGGCAGAACAATCTAATAATCAGCCACACTCACACATCTCAGCAAAAGCCTTCTCTGGGCATTAGCCTTCTCCTCGAGGCTGCAACAGCAGCAAAACCAGAAAACAGTTTCAGTCACTCAGTTACTTGCAAAGCATCCAAATTTTGCCTCTCAAAACAGCTACAGTGGTCGAATGACGACCACACTCACACAGCTCCCAGGCTTTGGCCTTCTGAGCCAGGCTACAGCAACCTTCACAAAGAATGGTGGGGCAGGGGCCTCCCTGGTGGCACAGTGGGTTAAGCAACGCACTATGAAGCAAACCTCAGCCACTGCAGCACAAGTTCGATCCCTGCCTCTGGCAAGGGAGGGGACCCACATGGTACGGCAGACCTCTCCTGCTGTGCCTGCTGCTCCCCTCAGCAGTGTGTTTCATTCAGTCTGCCTGTTCTGTTCCCTACTCTGTCTGTGGTGAATCCTCTCACCCCCCACACCTCTGGCCTGTACCCCAGTGCTTGTATGCATAAATAAATAAATCTTTAAAAAAAAAAAAAAAAGAATGGTGGGGCAAAGGGTTTGGGAGAGGGCCCAAACCCGCTGACCACCCAAGCTAAGACTACATGGCAAAGGCACCTTTCTGCACCCCCTTCTGCAATGCCTATCTGTTGTCCCAGCCCACATTTCTGCACCCCCTTCTGCAGTGCCTATCTGTTGTCCCAGCCCACATTTTAGCATTTTCCCTGGGGCCATCTATCCTCACCAGCAACCCTTTCCAGGGGGCACCACCAGCAACAGTTTTTTTGGCTTTAGCCACAGGTTACAGGTTGACTGGACACACAAATGAAGACGCCTCTGTGGGTGAAAGGCTTCCTGTGCACATACTCCCTGCAAACTAGATCGGAGCTCGTTACCGGCAGGACAGTCACCGCATCAGACACTGCTCTACACACAGAAACACACACTACCTGTGGTTCACACCTGACTAATTGCTCAAATATCTCTATCACTTATTTCTTGCCTTCCCGTTTTTTTTTACACACATTATTGAAATTTTTAAAGGTGTTTTTCCATTAGTAGTATAATAAAACATTACACTAAGAGAACAAAAAATAGGAACAGAATTTAGTGGGCATATAGATAGACTTGGAGTTCTTAGAGGAGGCAGGAGGAGAAAAGAACTTTTACACTGATTAATCCTTTCCCTGCAATATGCCAATATGGCATCTCCCTTACCTCTGCAACGACACAGCCAGGTGACTAAAGTATAATTGCAGCAACCTGGGTTTTAAGAAACTGAATATGGGACTAGTAAGTCAAATTCCAGTTCAGATTTGTTTCCAAAGCCCCTTTGCTCAACATTGCTAAACTTGGGGGAAAGAACTTCAAAGTGAACCTTTGCATGCCCTCAGTTCAAGTGCTCTTTTGGGTTTCTCTGGCACTGAATGAGTTTTCTTTGAGCAATGCACAAAACAATTGGCTCTCCCCTTGACCACAGACCCCACGAGGGCAGGAAACATGCCTTACGTCTCCCCCACAGTGTCCAGCACAGTGACTTTTGTCCTGCACATGGTAAGTGTCCTAGATATTTAAAGATATCAATCAACAATTACATGATGAAACAAATGATACTCAAGGTTTAAAATAAAACGGAAATTCGACACTTTCATTCCTCTATGAAATACACTGGTGCAACCTAAAAAAAGAGAGAGAGAGAAAGAGAATTTCACTGGGGAATGGTTTCCCTTTGTAAAACGAGATGAGCAGCTTGCTGCAGCCAAATGGAACATTCTGACAGCACGAGGAGAATGATAACGTGAGAGTGAATGTTTAAAACATTCCCCTCAAAATCAACTCTCAAAATAAAACATTGTGACGTGAGAAACTCCTGGGCACCCAGAAGTGATGAGCAGGTACCCCTTTCTCCACTTCCTCTAGGTCTTTCATTCCCTGACGTTTCTGGTCTGGTTGATAAAGAGTACTAGATGAAGTTCATTGTCTTTAAATACCAAAGTACCAGGCTCTGTCTTTTACAACTTTTGCCAGAGGTTTTATTTTTCTGGAGAATTCATGGTTCTATCATTCTGCTCCTGGAACCACAAAGGTGGGGTTGAATCTAAGCTTGCAAGAGTGAAACAGAAGCATGAGGGATGGACAAAGGGTGGACAGTCCAGTCCTTGCTCCTATATTTGTACCTCGGGTGTGCCAGGAGTCCTCTGTATCCCTCGCACACCAACTGCGTTCATGGGATTGTGAGTTTGCTGGTGTGAGTGTAGAACACGTATTCTTATACTCGGATTGCACTAGGAGGATGTCTCTTTCTTACTCCAGGGGAAAAGCCTCCATTCTGGGATCCCTACTCTGAGGTATCTCTGAGGCTGAAGGGGGGCATCGTCTCCCTCCACCTTTAGGTCAGGGTTCCTACTAGCAGCTCTTCCCACCAAACACCTGCCTCCCGCTCTGGTCCTCTCTCTTCTACTGAGACTGCTCAGACCAAGAGTTCGAAGAGAACCCTGAGATACCTAGCATTAGTGTCCCATGTAGCCTTTGGAGGCTGTCCTCAGTCACACCCCCACCTCCCTGAATCACCATAAAGAACCCCCTGAGCCCCTCTCACTGTGTGGGCATCTGTCTCCACGACTTGCCCCTGAGAAGGGTCCCTGCTAGATTTAATAAGATGACAGTGATGCTGATAATAGTGATACGAGTGGATCCAGGTACATTGTAGGCAAAGACTCTTTGGGTAGTGAGAACATCTCTCTCTACAGAGTAAGAAATCCCGAGATGGGGGAGTTCCAGGATGGGCTCCCTTCCCAGACTCCTTCCACAGCCCCACTCTCTGCCCCAGGACACTGTATGTGTGCCCAGGCTCAGCTCCCACACAGTCACACGCTTGGTTGAGCACATTCTCCATACCAGGTCAGGACAGAAGGTGTTCTCCACCTCTAAAGGCAAGAACACAGCCTCTCCCTGGCCTCCCCTCAGTGACACCAAATGGAGCTGCCATCATGAATTATGAGACCAGTCATGGGCACAGGAGGTTATTCACCCTGATAGACCTGGACCGGTCATGAGGTTGGACCCATGAGACTGGACCACTCTCTACAGGAGGAAGGTGAGGGTCGCCCACAAAGTTCTACCTCTGATCTCAAAGAGCAATGCCCCATTCACATGCTATGGTGAAGCTAAAGTCAATGAGCAGAAATAACTCCCTGAAGACTCATGATTCATTCATTAAATGCAAATAGTTTTCAGCACCCACTGTAAGCAAGCCACTCTACAAGACATTGGAGGACATGTGATCCAAGATGATCTCAAACTTGTTTCATTTCTTCATTCATTCATTCAAAAAACAGTCATCTTGTTATTATCATTAAATGGTGAAATATTTCTTGCCCTACTGGGTCTTGAAGTCTGGTTGACTAAAGGAAAGTTCAAATATAGGTTACATAGTTAAGCCAAGTGGCATGTTGGAACTGGCTTCATTGCTAGTGTCAGCGATTAAAAATATAGGCTGGCCAGTTGAATCTGAATTATTTCTAAGTGTCTAAGCATATGCACACTGAGATAAAAGAAAAAAGCACTGCATGAGATGTTTGAATGCCATTAATTGATGTGTGGTTAACCTGACATAAATCAAGTCTCTAAATTACCTATTTCTTTCATTGATTATATTTATTATGCATGATTCGGCTCTCCTGAGCAGTTTGCTATGGCAGTCTGTCTCTGTCCACTCACACTGCTGTGGTCATATCTGTCTCATTTCATTCTTCCTGTGCTGGAAATCAGGCACCTTCAGCATGACAAGCCGCTATACTGAACATACACTCACATGCTGAGAATTGCACTTCCAACATCTTGTTCAAAAGATAGTACCATCTTTCATGGTATAACAGCTTAAAAAATTTTCAGAATTGCATTGAATTCCTTAACTTTTTAAAATACTGTTCACTGACCAAATAAAGAAGGAAAAAACAGAAAAGCACTATCATTTTTGTTCTTTCTCTAACATGATACATGACGCTCTACAAAATTCTGCTATTGTTTCTGGAGTCTCATCTGGAATGCTTTTTGCTCTCAATAGCCTTATAAGGATAAGTTGTATTTGAGAAAAAATATTTCACAAGCAAAGGGAAAATTTTTCTGTTTTGTGATTACTTGCACCTGTGGTTTGCCGTATAAAGGTGAAGCATTTAGATCTTTGAAAATCTCTATAATAGTAAATGGAACTATTATATGTTTTATAATTGAAGTAGATTTTATCCTGGCACTTAAAAATGTGTTTGCAATTTTGGGATCAGGAAGTACTTGTGGTAGAAGTACATTCAAATAGTCATTTTAGCTGAAAGACTGATAATGACGTGCAATGTGGAAGGCCATTAAAAGTTCACTGCCATTCTTTTATCTTTTTCATCTAAATTTCCCTTAAATAAAAAATTTGTTTTATTACTATCTTTGATATTGGTTGAGAAAATCACTGTCTTATTCTTAACTGTCAGTATTTTCTGGCTTATATCTTATTTTCTACCATTTTAATATTGAGTGAATAAATTAAACTGCATAGAGAATATTTTCCTTGTTTTATATTTTCAATAATAATATTGTCCAGAAAATCATGGTGAAATGTACACTTTCACTTTTATATTTTGGAATTCAAATATCACTCAAATAAAAAAAAGAAGAATCTTCCTAACTCATTTTATAAGAACTATATTACCCTAATGCTCAAACCAGACAACATTTTAAGAAAACCACAAACCAATATCTGCCATGAACACAGGCACAAAAACCCTCAATAAAATATTAGCAAGTCAAATGCAACAATATATAAAAAGTATTTTACGCCACATACAAATGGGATGTATGTATGGAAGAAAGGTTCAAAATTGAAAAATCGATGTATTCCATTTTATGAGCAGGGTTAAAAAGAAAATTATAATTGCATAATTATATCAATAGACACATTAAAAAAAAAAACCTTTGACAAACTCCAACATTCATTCATGATTAAAACAAAACTCTCAGTAAACTAGAAACCTAAGACTATCCCCCAACTTAAACAATAAAAAACATGTACAGGAACCCCACAGATAATATCATTAATAATGGTGAGGATTCTCCTCTCACCACTTCTTTTCAACACTGCACTGGAAATTCTTGCTAGTGGAATAAGACAAGAAAAAGAAATAAAAAGTATACAAGTTAGGAAGGAAGAAATAGAACTAGCTTTGTTCATGGATGGCCTGATTGTGTAGAAAATAAACTTCTGGAATTAATAGTTCTTTATAGTATAGTAGAGTAGCAGGATACAAGTTTAATATACAAAAATCAATTGTTTTCCTGTATACCAACAATGAATAAGTAGAATTTTGAATTTAAAAATAGAGTGCCACTTATATGAACACTATTGAAAAGAAATATTTAGGCATAAATTTAACAAAATAAGTATAAGATCTACATGAGGAAAACTATAATATTCTGATGAACAAAATCAAATAAAACCAAATAAATCTAAAGATATTCCATGTTCATGGATATGAAGTCTCAATATTGTCTAAATGTCAGTCCTTCCCTACCTGAGATTCATATAGTCAAAACCTCACCAGGTTGTTTTGTGAATATAAACAGGCTGATATTAAAAGAAGAGCCAACACAATATTGAAGGAGAAGAACACAGTTGGAGGACTGATGCTAAGACTTACCATAAAACAGTAGTAATCAAGGATCTCCCTGACAGTGCAGGGGTTAAAATCTCAGTGCTGTCACGTTATTAGCAGCCATGGTAGTGTGAATTAGATTCCCAGGTCCATGGAGCTAACCCAATTGGCACAGCAGATCTCTCCTGTCTCTCCTGCTGCTCCCCTCAGCAGTATATTTCAGTAGATCTACCTGTTCTGCTCCCCACTCTGTCTCTGGTGAATCCTCCCATTCCCCCAAACCTCTGGTCTACACCCCATTCTTGTATGCATAAATAAATTATATCTTTAAAAAAAAACAGTAGTAATCCAGTGAGTACTTTAAGTACTATACTGTTGATAGAATAGACAAATAGACAAATCTGGCACACTGAGAGCACAAATCAATAGACAAATGGCACAGTATCAAAAGCCCAGAAATAGGCCATACAAATATAGTCAACTGATATTTAACAGAGGATTAAAGTAATATAATTCAATAGATAAGAGATTGTCTTTTCAAATAATGAAGTGAACAAGTGAGTATCCACATGCAAAAAAAAAAAGTGTGAGAATCTAGACACAGTATTAATAGCCTTTGCTAAATTTAAAATTTCAAAGTATTTACCCACAGATTCCAGTGTAAAATGCAAAACCATAAAACTCTTAGAAGAAAACACAGAAGTCTAGATGACTTTTGGTACTGTGATACCTTCTTAGCTACAACACCAAAGGCACAATTCACAAAAGAAATAACTGCTAAGCTGGACCTCATTAAAATTAAAAAGCTCTGCAAGAGGCAAAGTTCAAAGAATAAGACAAACCACAGACTAGAAGAAAATATTTGCAAAGCCATATCTAATAAAGACTGTAATCCAAAATATACAAAGAATTCTCAAAATTCAACAATAAGAAAACTAGCAATCCAATTAAAAAATGGGCTCAAGAAATGAACAAATACCTCATCCAGATATTTACAGATGGCAAATAAGCATATGAAAAGATATATTTGATGTCCTCAGAAATGCAAAGTAAGACAACAATGAAATATCACTCCACACCTTTTTGAATGCCCAAAACCTGGAAAACTGAGAACACCATGTGCTGGCGAGGATGTGGAACAACAAGAGTCACCCCTCACTGCTGCTACATGCAAAGTGATGCAGCCACTTTGGGAGACGCTTTGGTAGTTTCTTACAAAATCAAACATATTCTTATGAAATGGTCCAGCAATTGCAATCTTGGTATTTGCACAGGAGCTGGAAACTATGTCCATACAAAAAATCTGCACAGAGATGTTTATGGCAACTTCATTCATAATTGTCAAACTTGGAAGCCACCAAGATGTCCTTTAGTAGATAAATGGATAGATTGATTGTGTCATGTCTAGACAGCAGAATATTACTCAGAGAAAAAAATAAATGAGCTATCACACCATGAAAAGACAAGGAGGAACTTTGCATCTATGTTACCTTGCAAAAGAAGTAAACGTGAAAGGACATATCTTGCATGATTCCAACAACAAGTCCTTCTGGAAAATGCCAAACTCTGGCGAAAATTAAAAGATCGGAGGATACCACAGGTTGCAAGAAGAGGGGGTAATGATGAAAAGGCAGGGTGCAGACCATTTTTAGGGTAGTGACAATAGTCTGCACAGTCACACCTCGATGGACCCAGTTCATTATATGCATATGTCCAAGCCTGAAGATTGTACCTCACACGGATTAAGCCCAATACAAGCAATAGACTTTGTGGATGATTACATTGACTGTAAAAACATGTCCTCCAATGAAAGATGTTGATACGGGGGTTGTTATGCATGTGTGTTATGGGTGTCATACATGAACTCGCTCTACCTTCCTGTCATTTGCTATGAACAGACAATACTCTGAAAAAAAATACAATTAAAATGGTGGATAATAGGGTCCCTTCCTGGTGGCAGAAGGGTTAAGTCTCAGCACTATCAAGCTACTCAAGTGCACTACCCCTCTGACATGAGTTCGATCCCCAGCTAGGGAGCTGACCTGCATGCTGCAGTAGACCTCTCCTGCTTCGCCCGCTGCTCACCTCAGCAGTGTATTTCAGTCAGTCTGCCTGTTCTGCTCCCCACTTTCTCTCTGGTGAATCCTCTCATCCCCACACCTCTGGCCCACACTCCGGTTCTTGTAAGCATAAATAAATAAAAATAAATCTTTTTTTAAAAATCCAAACATAACCAATTGTAACGTGTTGAATGAATCACTCCTCGGACAATAGGTGTGCGAACTTACCAGGAACTCAACTGGGTAGCTAGTGTGACAGAAGTAAGCTCCCAGCTGGCTGCAGAGAGACCATGCGTGGCACTCCCCTGA
This sequence comes from Galemys pyrenaicus, assembly GCA_019455555.1. NCBI lineage: Eukaryota > Metazoa > Chordata > Mammalia > Eulipotyphla > Talpidae > Galemys > Galemys pyrenaicus. Next base: position 8,825,837 of record JAGFMF010011799.1, on the reverse strand, counting down.
AGTGCGGGCACGCCTGGCCCACTGCGGTTGTGGACCTGGCGAAGGATCTAGGCACCGAGCGCACTCAATCTGGCCCTGAGGTCGCTGGAGAAGGGCTGACCTCCAGAAGCAACGTCGCCAGAGTGAAGCACCCTCTGACTGGCTGCCTCTGAGCACTGGTTTCCCCAAGCTTCACTCAGTTCTTGAGCAGCCAGCACCAGAGGCCTGAGCCCAGGGGGGGAGTTAAGGACTGGTAGCTGTCACAGCGCGTCTCCTGAAGGGGGTCCATCCCTAATCAACCGTACACAGCTTAGGACTGTGGCCAAGGAAACAATCTTGTCCTTTCTTGAATACACAAAAAAGTACTTTTGCTTCTCCATCCCCACTCTCTAGGCCATTCTTCACCAACCCTGGAAGAGGCCACAGAATCCATGACGTAAGACGGCAGCTCCTCTTGACTTTCATGTGATCATAGCACCAATCACTCCGGTAGAAAGATGACTTCACCAGTATTTGTAATGTACTGATAAAGACTCAGTAAACAAAAGTTGGGACTTCTGGCAAAGTTACAGAACACAGGACAAAATCAGTAAATACAGGGTTTGCTGGCAGCCCCAGACACTTGTCAGCGCTACAGAAGGCTCTAGTGCAGCGAATGTTGTGTCAGTAACCACTGATTTCAACCCTGGCCATCACAGTGCGATCAGCTAAAGCATCGAGTCCGATTCTTCAACACAGGTATCTCGGCAGCTCTGGGTGGTCTCTTCTGGTCACCTCCCTCCATTACCAGTTGCTATTCTTCTGTTCACCTGCGACTTCCTGTGCTCACACCGAGTTCCTCTCGAAACACATGTGTCTGAGTGGAAGAATTCCAGCATGAAAATCTCCAGAGTGACTCTCAGGAACTCATGTTTGAAGCACAGAAATCCAGACCCTGAAATATATGTGAGTTCCCTGTGCATGATCTAGACTTGTGAGGCTCCAGAGAGGTACAAAGATTTCACTTTATCCAGAAACACGGCAATGCTGGGGCTGAGACGGAGCCTCTGGTTCACCACATCGCATTGTTTTTGCAATCCATTTGCAATCTAATTGTTTATTTAATGGCCTCCCTCTTTTTGCCTTAATATCTTGCCTGGTAAGCTATTCCACACATTTATGATTCTCCGTGTGGAAAAAAAAGAAAGAAACACTTCCTGACATCTGTTCTGAATTTGTTTTTCTTTAATTTTCATTTATACCCTCTTGTTCTATCATCTGTGTTGGGCTCAAAATAGGAAACCATGTTGACATTTTGCAAACCATTTAAATTTTATGTTCTTTAATTAAAATCCCCTCCTAACTAGATAGACATCTAACCTGGTGCGTAGATGCCATGATACTACATTCGAATGAAGGAGGAAGAATTTGAATCTCTCCCTCTCCCAGGAAAAATGTCCTGTAGTTACAGTGCTTCTGTGTTATTCAAAACCAAAGTAGAGATTCACACACTTTCGTTTTCTCCCAAAGTTAAGAACGAACTAAATTTGAGGGACACTAAATGTGAAATGGTAACATGCAGCTTTGGTGCAGGGGCAGCTTCTATGAGCTTTTTATTTCCTGGGCAGTAGTATTTGTGTTGGTCAGAAACCCCGGCTACTCAGAGCAATTCCAGGTTTCTCAGCTCATATATCCTGTTCCCAGGCTTGGAACCTGCGGTGGGCACTTGGGCCCACTGAGTAAACCACACAGAAAGGATTGTTTTCTATGAGATGTAGAGGTCATATCAGACTTGAATAGGAAACAAGTAAAAAAGGTTTTCTTGGAGTGAGGATTTAGTTGTGTTGGAACCAATATGTTCAGGACCAAAATATGTCAAAACTGGACGTGAGACCCATTTCCTACCCATTTGCCATCTCCTGTATGTAGCACATGGGGGGATGACTGACAAGGAACTGGGGCTCGACAGTTCTACTCATCAGTTTATCTCCAGAGGGTACATGGACTTGGTAAATAATAAATAGTGGTCCTAGAACATCTCAGAAGAAAAATTTCAATTTCCGAAATCCAATCAACATTTTTTTACTCTCAAGGTCTATGGTAGGAATTAGATACTAATACCAAACAGGGCAGATCTGGACCCCAGGGAAACCTGCTGTCCAGCATGGAGTGGGACAGTCAATAATGAAACCAGAGAAGACACACTTACAAATTTTAATATCCTCTCCATGAGGAAAATCATGGGGTTTCATGAGAGTTAAGTAGGCAGTACAGGGACTTTCAATTGGGTCTCCCAAGAAGGCTTCACTAACTTGTGACATTTAAGAGACCTACAGAATTGGAGTGAGAGGAATGGTGTTTTAAGCAGGGTGGAATAGCCTTTGTGTGGTGGATGGTCTGTTGCAAGGCTCTCCCACCCCACACCACAAACCCTTCTGCAGTGGGAGGAGAGGGAAATCAAGGCTTCATGCCGCATCCCTGCCCATAAATGGTCCTCAGTGGAGTTCACCAGCAACAGAAATTAAGAGATTGGAGGGCAGAGGAGCTGACTCCACACCTCTCCATAGATGGGCACACAGCTCTGGGATCAGAGGGGAGATTCAGAGGGACTTCCGCAGGCTGTTGAGACACTCCTGCATGGCTGTTGCAGCCCAAAGCAGCTGGCAGGCTTCTCAGACCTCATAACAATTGCGTTTCCCAGTGAGCCTTTGGGAGCGATTGCCTGCAGTGTCAGGGAGGGGTCTCAGTGTCTGCTCTCATCTCCCAGCTGGAGAGCTGATCTTTTCTCCTAGAATCTCCCCAAATATTCACCTAAGTCCTAATGTCATTGTTAAGTTCCCTTTATTCTCAGAATGTTTGTCCTACTTCTCTATCCAAACCCACAGGCTTAAGGTCTTTGACCTTAGCACAGTCAAAGAAGTGAATGCCAACAAAAAGCTCAACGATATTACCTTCAAACGTGATTCTAAGACAATCCCATCCGAGAGCAGCTGTCCGAGCACTGGAGCATTTGGAAGTTGTGTGCACACAGCTCCTTTTCCCACAAGATTTCAGCTGCAGTTAGCAATAAAGACCCGACATATCTGAAAAGTTCAGATATGGTTGGTCTCTCTCTACTCTGATGTCTTTAAAGAAGTGAGTTACATGCTTGTAACTTGCTCTTCGCCCTTCGCGGTCCTCTGACAGCTCTGGGGTGAGCCCTGAGATGCCTGGGGAAATGCTCAGTGATTCCCTAGCCTTAACCCAGCAGGAAGTAGATTGTTTAGAATTTACAAATTAGCTTTCCATTAAAATACATATAATTATGTGATTAAATATGGGGAAGTAATGTCCTGCAAAACATTTCCAGTCTGCTAATCCCAAGCAACTCACAGAGTGCATCTAAATTTAAAAAATGGCTCTCCTCTCTAGGATGGACTCTCAGAGGATCTGTGTGTATGCTGAACAACCATAAACCTTTTTTCCCCAAGAAGGTCGAGTTTGCAACGGTGCTCAGGTTTTAGAGGGCGGAGACACAGAAACACTGTCAAAAAGAGCTACTCAGACCTGGCCAGTGAGGCCAAGCGATGACCAGCTCTACAGTGTTTCTCTAAAAGGACCAATCATGAGATATTTGATTCTATTTGCACAGTTAGGATAACAGTATTGTCCAGTGAAATCCCCTTTTCAAGGTAGAGCTTGCAAGTTTGGCCAAAGGCAGTTCAATATACCTTATCCCAACTCTTCCTACACACCCTCAAGAAAATCCCAAGAGTCTAATTAGCTAGCTGGATACCAGCAAATCCAAAGCTTTTTTAGGAAGAATGTGCCCAGACCCTAACCCCACATGGCCAGCCTAACACTCTGGAACTTTCCATGAAGGAAGAGAATGGCACTGAAGACTTTAAAGAAGCAAGTCTGCCATCCTGGAGTCAGACTGAAGGTCCAATGTTGCCAGATGGCCCAATGGCTTCACAGGGAAACCTGCATATTCTGACTATGGGTCCAGCTAATCCAGGGGGAGGCTGAGCACAAAAAGGCACGCATGTCTCTGAAGCCTCTGTGCAGTCTCTGTGCAAAAGATGCTCATCACTCAGGGCTCCAGGGTGCTCCCAGGGTGTGTGGGGTCAACTGCTGTTTGTGTGTGTATGGTAGCATAGACAGGGGAACAAAGGAAACCCACTGCCCAGATCTGGAGACCCTGAGTGAGGGGGAGTGAGTCAAGCAAGCCCACGGGGTCCTTACCACTTGCTCTATTCATCTGACACTCCCACTCACTGTGAGGTGACTTCATTTATCTCCCTGCTTTCTCTCATTTCAATCTTGGGGCCTTTATTCTCCTCTTGCATTTGGTTTTCTTGGTATAATTACCTACTCTCTTTCTGAACTGCTTGTCCTTTGAAAGTGCTTACTTTGTGCTGTTGCAGAAGTACACATTTTTGGCCAAAGTGATGGAATTTGCAGCCAAATGAAAAAGAATATGTGCAATTAATGAAAAAACAGCAATGGACTATAATTTACAGATTATTTGGCAGAAGCAAAACGAGTGAGACGCGGCCCACTTTGCTCCCGGCCCTGGTTCCTGTAAAGTCTTCTTTCAATTTTATGCAAAGGATGTATCCGAGAAAGGAAAGCAGGGGATTGTAAGTGTGGGAGGATTTCACAGTGGCCTTTCACTCTGAGGGACAAATATTTGATGGTCTGCAATAAGATCCCTGCCATGCCTATTTTATGCCCCCAAATGGTGCCATATTGAACTAATTCTCACATAATCACTCTGTCACAAACATAATTTTCCATGTAATTAAAAAGATTCACATAGCATCTTCAAAGATGTCACACAAACTAAACAAGTAATTGGATATTAGGCTAAACTTTCAAGGAATTTGGCGCTTGGGGCCATCTGACGTCTATTTTGACAGAAGAAAGATATGTGAGTTCTCCCAGCGTCTCGGGAAATAATGTCCGATAATTTTTCAGGTGCAAAATTGAATATGACTGGTTGTGCCCTGGTCTTAAAGAATAAGTTAGAGATAAAAAGAGACCAGACAGTCCATGAAATAAAGGAGAAAGCAAAGACCTTTTGTGATGGATAATTTTATGTCGACGTCATTAGGCAAAGGGATACCCAGGCGACTGGGAAACGCTGTTCCTGGTGTGTCTGGAGGGTGTTTCCAGAAAAGATGGGCGTTTGAAGCAGCAGTCTGAGTGGAGAAGATGGGCCTCACTGACGGGGCAGGCACCGTCCAGACTGTTGAAGGTGGAGGCCTCCTCCTTCTGCGGATGCTGGAACACCACCACCGCCCTGGGACGCCCTGGACGCCCTGGGATACTGGGGCTCAGTGCTTCCCTTAGGCTCGAACTCAGATCAGGCTTGCACCAATGGCCCAGCTTATTTAGACTCCGACTACACAAGGCCACGGGCTCTCCTGGCACTCTGACTTGTGCACAGCACACAGTAGGCTGCATGTGCTCTATGTGATGTGAGCAAATCCCTACCATGTGCGTCTATAACATGGTCTCTTTGTCTGGGTAACCCTCACTCTCACAGCCGTGGCATCCCGTGGACATCAGTCTGCCCTCCTGCGCCCAGCCTGTGCCCATTGTTGGCCCCACGTGAGCCTCAGCTTCCTGCTCTGTGAAAGGAACACGCAGCTGCTCCCCATGGCCACTGGTGGGGTGCAGGCAGGCCACATCTCCCAGCCCAGCTAATGCTCATGTTTTAGTCTAAGCATACTGTTAAAGCTCTAAACAGGGAACGGTGACCCACTACATTCTCTCAGACCTCAGGACCAGCGAGGGCTTTCTGTTACAAGCAAAAGGAACTACTTTTGGCCAAATCAGGTGCAGAAACCTGGCATGATCCGGCACTAAACAAGCAGCTTCCAGAAGGGCGGGGACCCCAGGCAGAAGGGCACTGAGACAGCGGGCAGGGCTGGCTTACAGGCTTGGCCCTCCCAGCTCTAGATTCCAGGCCAGCGCCAGCTCCTGACATTTGCATGCCCACGCTCTGCAAGAGGCTGAGCACATAAATGGGGACAATTGTCAAGGGACAGTCAAGGTGTCACCCCCCCATGCCTCGGTGCCCATTCTCAGGGGCAGAAATGGTGCACAGGGCATTGGATGCATTGATTTGGGGATAACAGATAGGAAGATTCAGGACTGGGAGAAAAGTAATGAGTGAGAAGCCCAGTTCCGAGGTCCAGGCAGGAGCCCCAGGTGACCAGGATGAGGGTGGTGGCAGGACCGAGTGCTTAGAAATAGCAAGACCCGGCAGGTCTTGCTGACAGGCTCCACGTGGGAACTGAAGGGGGGATAATGTGATTCCAATATTTCTGGTTGAAGATGGGAATCGACGGATTCGGTTGTCTGGGATTTGTCTTCATTCCATCACTAGTACTGCCTTTAATAAAAGAAAGAATATGTGCATATGGCATATAACATTTTAAGCTTAATATATTCATATAGGGAACACAGATATGCAATGCATATGGGCCGCAGCATCTGCAAATCTATTTTAATAAGCACTTTTTATTAAGCTTAGAAACACACGCTCCTATTTATTTTTTTATTTGATGAACATATTTTAAATTTTCTAACTCAATGGAGCACTTTTTTAACTTATAAATATTTTGAGAGTTTCTTTTCTTTCTTATATATTTTTTTTAATCAAGACCTAAGCCAAGTTTCTCTCTGCACTGGCCCTCGGGAGACCCTCCCGCGGAAGACAGCTCAGCTCAGCCCCGCACGAGAGCGCCGGGAGGGGGAGGGAGGAGAGCGCACCATGTATTTCAAGACTAAAAATATCATCTCAAATTCTAGGATATTGGTTCACTCCTCCTCGAGACTATTAGAATGAGTTTCAAAAGTTCAGAGACTATTTTGGGCGGAAGCCTGAAGTTCTTCGAAATAACAGCAAGCAGCTGCTGTTCCCCGTCTCCCTCTTTCCAGCTATAAATACAGGGCACTTGTAGAAATTTTTGAGTCAGCCATGGAGGGTGTGAGCACTTATTGTCTTTTTAATTTTTCCTGTGTTGTGTCATATTTCTCTATAAAGCAGAGGTGGAGAGTGAAGAGGCGTGCAGAAGAGGGAGCGCGTCTCTGCTTTCTCTGCTGCCTCTGGGCTGACTCCTGGGTACTTCTCTGTGACTACTCCAGGTACTTGCTGGGCTATATCTGAGGTTACTTAGCAGTCAGGGGCTTCTGTGGGAGGAGGACGGGCTGTGGCTTAGCACCGGCCTTGACCGACAGGCACCAGGTGGCCTCTGAGGCTGTTCTCCATCTGAGCTGGCTCCCAGGGCCGCCCTGACAGCACCCACAGCCACAGGGCGCCGGAGCAGGCAGCACATAGCATCAGCCCTTTGCCTGTCCTGTCCCCAGGGATGTGACAGTTGCTCTCCTGTGGGCGAGGAGAAGCGGGGTACACAGGGCCACCTGGTATGTGTGTCTACCTAGGCCTTCCAGGAGCACCCACGAGGGTGTGTCTCAGGAGGGAGGATGAACAGAGATGACCTACATGGCTTATGCTAGTGGCCCACTTGTCGGAGAGCCCTGGGGTGCTGGTCCCTTGAACACCCTGTCCAGCGCCCTCTGCCCAGTCCTCGGAGAGCTCACCAGGGACATCTGGGCAGGCGCAGCTGGTGCCTTATGGAAGATCTGAGCATCCACAATGCTCTACCGTGTCTAGTAGCCATGAGAAAGAGTTGAGTGTTCGGTAACAGGTAAAAGTCCATGTTCAGACCAGGAGGAACTGCAGACTGGTCAGCTGCAAATTCTTGCAGCGTGTCCTTGCCTGCAGGGTGGACTCTCGCAGGGAAGGCTGTGCAATCTCCGGGAGCCTGAAAAGCCACATTCTATTCACAGTTGTGACTCAGAGCACGTGTGAAGTGTCCCACCTGAAACAGCAAGGTGGGTGCCATCCCAGCTCCACCCATTGGGAAGCAGGCTGGGCCATGCGATTGAGTCCTTGAATGAATCACCACAGCGGTTATTGCACAGCCAAGGCAACTCATGGGACACCGTGACAGCATGCCCTCTTGTCAGCGAGCAGCCACACCCCTTTAATATCATCCTTTCAGGGGATTGTAGGCAAGTATTTCCTCACCTGTGGGAGCCTCAAGCTGTGTGAGGGATATCAGCAGCTATCCAAGTGGACAGTGGACAGGCTGCCCAGTGCACAGTAGACTGGCTGTGTATCCCCCATCAGGGGACACCTGGAAAGCAGCCTTCTACCTGCTGGTTCAGACACCCAGCTACCTGCATGGGGCCTGGCCCAGGGCATGTGGGCTGCGTGGGCACTCGCGCCCAGCAGGACTCCTGGGCAACAGGTGGAGACAGGACTTCCTGGCTTCTTGTAGCACCAGCTGCTCCAGGAAGCCTCTGTCCAACCCTCTCCAAGCTGCACTTGTAGCTCCAGTCAGCCTACAGGGATGGCCTGGCCAATGACAGTGACCGCCATCTGTCACCTCCTGCAACAGGAGACCAAGGCCTTCCAGAAGAGATGGCCCATGTCAAGCTTGTCACCTGGCTCCAGGGGTGGGACATTCAGAGGAACCACTGTGGGATTTACTCCAGCAGAGAAGACTCATGCATGCAGCGGGTGTAGGCTGCTTCCAGGGGACCAATGTCGCATCACTGAGTTGGCAGCTCACTGACCACATCCCCTGACCCCATAAGCAGCCAACCCCAGCTCACCCTCCGGTTGGGGTGATCTTTTGTTGTTTGGCTCCAGGGTGTCTTTGCCAAAACAAAAAAAGCCATAGGAATATTCCTTGAGCATGTAGAAAAATTAAGTCAAAAAAATGAAACCAACAGGATGAGATCACCTGGTCTCTCCATGCATGAGACCAGGTCAGGCAAGAAGACAGGGAGAATGGAAATCATGGGCCAGCAAGTCTCAGCCCTGGGACACAGGGCAGAGGGAAGGGGACGGCCCCCATATCCAGTATTTTATAGTGTGCATTGAAAAATTAGCAAACAGAGGACCCCATGGATTCTTGGCTTCTTGTGAATCAATCAGTAAACAGAAACCTCATTTGGGGTGACTTTGTGTTGAGTATCTGCCCCTTCTTACCGGCATGGCACTGCTGGGAAGAGCCCAGGGTGGGAGCCCAGCTGTGACTCTGCCGGGAGTGGGCCAGGCAGGTGCGCCTGCCCCCTCCAGACAGTGGACACGATGAGGTGCCCTCTTGAGTTTGTTGTGATGAGTGTGATAATGTGACTGCGGTCTCCAGGGCCGAAGCGCCAGCCCCAACCACTGTCTCCACAGAACACTGCCCCCTCAAGCCACCCATGTTAGATGCACCCCCATCTCAACCCCACCACAGGGGATCACATCCCATCCTCTTCATGCTCATTTTCCCACTAACCTGCGAACCCTACAGAGGAGGCTTTTCTGTGCCGAGGGCACCCAATTCAGGGCTCACGGCCGCTAACAAGCAAAGAGGAGGCAGGCATGCCAATGGTGACGGGAAGAATGGTAAAGTAAGTACCACAGGAGTGGACAAAACTTTCACCTCTGCATGTTTAAAAGATTACTGGCCTTTGAAAGCATGTCTTTTACTTACAGAAGTTGAATATTTAACATTATTGGAGAATACTGATTTTTTAAAAAGATTTTATTTATTTATGCATACAAGAGCTGGGGTACAGGACAGAGGCATAGGGGGTGAGAGGAGTCACCAGAGACAGAGTGGGGAGCAGAACAGTCAAATCAACTGAAACACACTGCTGAGGGGAGCAGCAGATGAGGCAGGAGAGGTCTGCTGTGCAATGCGGGTCCCCTCCCTGGCCAGGGATCGAATTCATGCTATACTGACTGCAGAAGCCCCACAGTGTGGCGCTCAACCCCTTGCACCACCAGCGAGGCCCTGATTTTTTTTTTTAAATGAAAAACTAAGTGAGGATGAAAAAGACAGTGATGGCTAACATTAATTGAGCATATGTCATTAGCTAGGAAATAGTCTAAGAGCTTTATATAGTTGAAATCATTCAAGTCTACCCACCTTTCCAGAAGGGAAAGTATTCTAGCGGTCTTTATTGTACAGATATGGAAACTGAGATAAAAGGTACAGTAGGTTGCAGGTTTTCTCAAGTGACAGGGACAAGTAGCCTGGCTTCCCTTTCGAAGCCCTTCCTTCCACCAGAGAGCTTCTCGGTGGACAGTGTCCTTCCCTCTCAGCCCTGCAGGGAGAGTAGGTGAGGTGGCATCTGGCAGGAACAGAGGAGTCTATTCCTCTGCCTTGACCACAGTTCCAAAGTTGGAGCTGACTGGAGAGATGTCTCAACTGAGAGTGTCTGAGGGGATCCCCAAGAGTCTCTGATCAAGTCTGGGGTGGGAGGCTAGCTAGTGTAGACACAGATGGGGGCCAAGGTGGTGGATGCTCCATCCCTCTGAGGTGTGGGGCCTAACCGCTGTTCTCAGCCAGCAGGCTCAGACACCACTCCTCACTCACTTTGGGCTTTTGTGATTCTTTGAGAACAGCAGAGAGTTCAGCTGAACAAAGCAATTCTGTCATAAATCTTGCTAATTTAGATTGGGCAGGGCATTAGTCATTAAGTACTGGTAAATGACCAATTTTCTATCACAGCTGTTTTGCAGTTATATTTGAATGCTAAACACAGACTTCCAGGCCCATGTAGCGGTTTCTGGTGGTATTACCCGCTTTGTGACCAGACCCCCTGACAACTGAGTTGGACAGAGATAATCAGCACCTCTGGTTCCCCCTGGACCACTAAGGAGAAGCAACTGCCATTTAATTTCAGAGAGTGACTTTTTTCAACTCACATAAACTTTTATCCTCTAAGCTAACTTGGAAGCAAGGACAGGCATTTCATAAACTGGCTTTTCCTTCCCGTGCCAGGTATGAAATGACTGGGAACCACCAAAGGAAACCAAATGCAGCAAGCTGGGCATGAAGACAGAATCGGTAAAGTGATCAAATGCTCAGAAGTTTAATCCAAAAATTCCTCTCTTGACCAGCATATGATTTGATGGGTGAAGAACGGAACGTGCCTTCCCCCAGGACTGGAATGGATCCCCCACACTGAGAAGGAAGTCCTGCCATACAATCGGAGGCAGTGCCCTCTGCCCCTCCGCACTCCATCTCGGGCCACAAGAGGTAGCCACATGGCTCTTCTCTACCTGCTCTTGTCTAGCAGGTGAAATGTGTTTTCCCATGAGATGGTTGAAGTCAGAGGATGAGGAAGAACCAAGGCTTCTCAGCGAGGGAGGTTTTTGCCCCCAGGCAACATTTGTTAATATTTGGAGATATTTTGTGTTGTCACAATGGGGGGTGAGGAAGCCTATATGTCCCTGACATCTGGTGAGGAGAAATTAAGTGTGCTGTGAAATATCCTACTGCCTGGGACAGACCTGTTAAACCATTCCCCCCATAAAAATGACATGGCCCTGAATATCCATGGTGCTAAGAAAAGAAGCCCTGAAATACCTAAATCAGCTCTACCACTTATGAGTCCTGTGATTTGGGGGCACGTTCTTTAATCTCTTCTAAAATAAGAACCACCCACAGTGTCATTGTGAAGGACGTAGGGAACGGAGAGACATAAGGGATTAGCACAGGTCTCAGCTACTCAGAAGTGCTCGCCCATGGAAAGGACTGAAACACGCTTGTGGGATGAGGTGGTCAGATTCTTCTCATTCAGCTCATGTTTCTTGACTATTGAGCCTAGGGGTAAGTCTCAGGCTGTCACCCTTACCACCTGAGTTCGAGCGCCGGACAGGGAGGTGACCCACAGGACGCAGCAGTCCTCTCCTGCCCCCCTCAGCAGTGGATTTCAGACAATCTGCCTATTCTGCCCCCCACTCTGTCTCTGGTGACTCCTCTCAGCCCCCACATCTCTGGCCTACACCCCAGTTCTTCTAGGCAAAAATAAAAGTGACATGCCAAGTACCTGGCCTTCCTGAGGTGAGCACCCACTGCTCACAGGCTCTGAATTATGGACAAGACCTCTCAGGCCCTAGTGTGGCCTCCTGGGGGAATCACGAACCAGTCCCTGGTCCTCTGAGGAGGTCCTCCGACCTCATTTTCTGAACATCATATCCTGCCCGCTTGGCTGTAGCCCAACAGCAAACCTGGTGGCTTCTTTTGGGAAGTTGATGCAGCTGGACCGCATGGAACCTCAAGCACTGTGGGCTTTGGGGTGACCAAGTGAACCTGCCCTGAGTCTGTGCCTGAGTGTCTCTCAAGGAACCCGCAGCCTGATCAGCCGCCTGCATACCCACCGGTGTTAGAGAAGCCAACACGAGCAACCTCCAAAATGCCTGATGCTCTGAGGGAGCCGAACGGCAGCTGGGAAAGTTGTTTATTGCTATGATGTCATTTATTACAGAGGAGCACATGGACAACACCAGGAAGAGTCAGTGATAAGGAATCAGTTTAAAAAAAATGTAACAATTAACAGTCACATTCCTGAAAATTATGCATGACAAAGGCAACTATTTATTATACATTTATTAATGGAAAAGTATATGCACTGTGATCTGAAGTCTTTTTATATATAATTACCAAGATCTAGAAACATAAGCAAAAGACACGTGTGCATGGATGGATTGGTACATGGTGGATAGATAATAAGAGAATTGAATGCATAAAAGAGGAATGAAATAGACATCGATAAGTAGTTGTTGGGGATGGTATAATGGGATAAGTATTTTATTTTTTAGACTCTGGTATTTTTCAAATCTCCTACAGAATGGACATTACTTTTATAATCAGGAAAAAAATTAAGGCGTCACTGTATGTTATTCAAAAATATCCATCACTATCACACATATCCACATAATACACATCGACAGACAGCTGTAGATACGCATGTCTTCCTTTCTTTTTGGAGGAGGTCAGGATAAGAGAAGGGAGTCATTCTCAAGAAAGGGAGGAAGAGAGGAGGAGCAACATCGGTGAAAACAGTGAACAAACAGAAGCAAAATCAGGCAGCGGTGGAGCAGGATGTCCAGACAAGCCGTGCTCAGCAAGGAACCCCCCTCCAGTCAAGGAGCCAGGCCTGGCTTCTCCACATTGCCGGTGAGCTGGGGTGCAGAGTTGTGATATGGCAATCCCTGGAACATGCTCTCACGCCAGTTAAATGCCCAGCTGTTAGGGTGGAAGTGCAGGTTCTCAAATGGGCCAATGGAAAAGAAACAGCGTGAGTTTACAGAATGGGGTCTGGGTAAAATGGGGTCCAGACACAGACACAGCTCCTACCAAGTCAGCCATGGTGCCTTGCCCAAGCCCCTGAACCCCATAGGTCTCACTTTCCTCCTTTACAACAGCTGGTCTCTATCACCATCTCAGTGGGTTTTGTGGATACATAGGTACCTTGTACACAACAATCTATGTACTTTTGAGCTTACATCTCTGCTTTATCCTTTTAGCCCTGAGTTGCTATTTCTGAAGGGAGAGTCGCACAGTTAACATCCCTGTGTAAAATCTGCAGAGTGAAAATACCCTGTATCACGTAAACCTGAAGATTATAATAAAATATATTATGCAAATCTATATAACTTCTTTTATTTTCAAAGTTTTATTTATTTATGAGTACAAGAGCTGGGGTATAGGCCAGAGGCATGGAGAGTGAGAGGATTCACCAGAGACAGAGTGGGGAACAGAACAGGCAGATCGACTGAGAAACACTGCTGAGGGGAGCAGCGGGTGAGGCAGGAGAGGTCTGCTGCTCCATGTGGGTCCCTCCCTGGCCGGGGATTGAACTCGCACTGCAGTGGCTGCAGAGGCCCCACAGTGCTGCACTCAACCCCTCGCACCACCAGGGAGACCCCCCTATAACTTCTTGATTAAATAATAAATCAAAATATAGTCTAGCATAAAGGTCTATGGAAATGCAATGCTGGTTACATGGCCTAGACATAAAGTTGCTGGCTTTGTTCATTTAAATTAGGTGTGAGAGCTGCACAGCTAACTACACAAGCAGCTGCATGATCAACCTGAGGGCTGGCGGGGCTCTAAAATCCCAGGCTGCAGGATGACCAGGTATGGACCCTGCCAGGGGGCTTTGTCCAAATGCCCAAAGGAGGAAAGCCACGGGCAGAGGCTTGTGGAGAAATGACAATAAAAATAGAGTGTGTGATGTTCAGACACACTCTGCAGTCAGAAGTAGGAAGTCATAGTGGCCAACCCCTGAGTTTCCTGGACTCTCGGGCAGAAAACACAGCCCCTCTGTGTGGGGGAGGGGCGCTGAGCTGTGCCTGCAGATACTTCAAAAGTGCATTAACATGGATGGAGCTAGAAGGGATTATGCTCAGCGAAATAAGTCAGAAGGCAAAAGAAAAATACTGGATGGTTTCACTCCTAGGAGGAATATAAGGGAACCAGATAAGGGACCAAGGAAAATAATAACAATAAATGATAATAATAATAAAAAGACAAGGGCAAATCAGAAGCACTTTGTGTATGTAGAGGGGGAGGGACTGGGATGAGGGCAGAAAGAGCACAAGGAACTGAGGTGATGGTGCCCTGGTGAAATGGTGGTGGGAACTCCATGGCAACTGCAATTGATGTCAAATATATATAAAGGGGGAAAAAAGCTCATTAACAACATCAGTGTAAATGAGGGGTCCCATTTGCTCAAAACCGGGTTGTAAACTAGGCAGCAGCTCTTTTAAATGTTCCTATAAAATGCCAAGAGGTTCTGGGTCACGTGGTGTTCCCTCTTGGGGAAAATCTCTGTCTGCTGGGCGTTTGCATCACAGAAGGACTCCCAGAGGTCTCTTCTCTTGGGCTGGCTGTCAGAAACGGCCCAAGGATGGTAGACTCCTGGCGGGCACCACCCCAGCAGGTGTCTCAGAGCCTCTGCAGATGCCTCTGGGGCCATGACCTTGCTCAGATCACACTTAGAAACGGATGGCTTCGCTGGACCACGCACCAAGACTCTTCAAGCTGAGAAGCTGCTCGGTGGCCCCAAAGCTGCTCCTGCGGACACCCTGTCCCTGGGTGCCAGTCTGTGTTCATCTCTGCGGCAGCTGGTTCCCACGCATGCGCCATTTAGCATGGACTGTTGTCCCAATCCACAGACTCTTCAGGTGTGTCCACAGCAGCTTCTCATCCACACTTGCTGCTTCCCAGGACTCAACGTTCCTACCATTGCCCTCGGCAGAAGATCTCTGCATCTCTAGCTCTGGGTGTGAGGCACAGCTCAAGGGTACTGCCTAATACCCAGCGGAGACGTCTCTTGCATCCGGGTGTGCCCCTGCCTCTCCCCACCCCGGTGCTGCCCAGTGTCCTCTCTGAATGCTCCTCTGCAGGACATCCCACCCTTAGCTGACTATTGTTTTGTTCCCCAGGGCAGGCTGGCCTCACTGCTCTGTCCTGTTCCCTGCGATTCTTCACCGTGCAAACATCACCCGTTTCCAAGTCCAGCTCAAATCTTCCCTCCTCCGAAAAGCGTCCCTGACATGGAGCAAACTCAGAGTCCCCACAAGCCTTCTGCTAAGAATTATCTGCCACAATTCTTCTGGCATTTTTTGGTGGCTGTATCGGAGCACAGAAATCCCATACTCAAGTGTGCAGAAATAGGACTTTATTGGTCTAAAATTTAACTATCCATCGATCTTGGGCTCACATGTCAACCTATGGTTTCCTAAAAAGGAAACCTTATCAACTCAAAGAAAATTAAGTCAGTTTCAGTTTCTTTTTTCAGTCTATCAGCATGTAGATTCTTTTCTCTTTTCCATTCCTCTCTGGGGCACCCTGCCTGGCTAAGACACCCCTCTATTCTGCCTCTGGGGTGGAGCCCAGCCCCTGCCTTCAGCCCCTGCCTTCAGCCCCTCCATGCCCTCTGTCCACTGTGCTCCAGGACACTGCAGCGAGGACACCTCTTCCACTCTGGTCCTCGCTGGAAGAACACAGGCTCAGGACAGAGTGGGGAGTGCTCCCAAGGGGCACACGTGAGGGCCTCACTGAGAGTCCTTGGGAGAGACTCAGGAAGGGCCCCTGCAGAGGGAACCCCCATACACTCCCCCAACTGCTCCCTTTCAAGGACAGAAGTAGAAGGGAGCAGAGACCAGGACGCCCCCCAGGCCTCCATCTCATGCCCCCCCCCCACTTCAGGAGCAGACCCTTCCTTGCCACAGTCGTGGAACAAAGAAGAGGAAAAGAACTGTCAAGTAGCCGCTAACTCTGTGCCTCTGAGCATCAGAAGTGCATTTTGGCCCGGAGCTGCACCTGATGGGTGTGCTCCCTCCCGCCTTTTCTCCCAAGGGTCCTGGGAAGGGGGAGGCAGGGAAACATAGGAAGAGAGAGATTTCCTGGCTTAAGTTCAGCCAGGTTCTCGCCTCCAATGCACTGTTACACACCAGTGGGTTCCAGTGGTCACCACAGAAAGACGGGGGAGCCCAGTGCTCTGAGTGCTGGGTTTGGGGGAAAGCCCATGGGCAGTTCTAGCCAAAGCCCTGGCTTCCGTTCAGTGTGGCCATCAAGAACCCTGTCTCCTTTGGCATTTGGACATGCACATGTATCGTAAATGAAAAACCATTCAGGTTTTCTTCTAATTTAGTTTCCCAGTGCTGTCTACCATACGTCTGCTAACAGGTGTCCCACGGATATAGAAAAATGTACACTCATTAAATCTATGTAAATTTGGTTTTTTATAGTGAGTCCCACCCCATCCCTCATGGCCCTGTCATTCTTGGTGCTCCTGATGGCTGGTCCTCCCCCCACATCCCAAAGGGCTGGAGGAAGATAAAGAGGGGAGAGGGTTTTGTGGCCCATATTCCTTCACCGTGTTCTCAACCACCATTTGCGGTGACTTTTATCTTAATGAAACAGACACGAGTGTTAAGTGCACACTCAGGACGGCCTCCACACCCCCCACCGTCCTCCCTGCCTTGTCACAGATGGTTAAATGCAGCAACTGCTGCTTCTACCTCTCCATTGGGACTTCTCTTCACCAACATTAACTCAATGGCATCTTATGAAGCCTACTGCCTTCGTACGCTACTTCTAGAGAAAGTCTGGAGCAAGCACCAGCTCTGGCTTTAAAGATTTTGGTGAACTTACTGGTGCTTTCGTCCCCAGTAACTCAACTAATGAAACATATTGAGTCATGGAAATGAATATCTTGTTCAGAAGGCGCAGGGCTCCTGACAAGCAGTATCATGACTGGTCTGGATCTAGAAGGGGTAGATGGTCCCGCCACGCACACAGGAGTGGAGACTCCAGAAGATGGGAGCTGCTCGGACGGAGTCCATCATTAGTAAGTCAAAGAAGTAAGATTTGAAACCAGATCGTCCCTCCCTCTACTTTTCTGGCAACTGGTCGACCTGCATCATCAAATCCAACGTTGAGTTGAACAAGGAATGTGTTTTACTTATTGTTAAGTCCAATCTTATATTTTTCCTGAGTGCATTCATCCCCTTGTTAAGGAGTACAGAGGCAGCCTCAGGCCTCCCTCCAGTGTAAAGTGAGGTCTTCATCTCCATCCTTTCTAAATGACATCCTTTCTAAAATGACAGCATGGAGGCCACATTGCCCAAGTAGTGGCACAGCGGACCAGGTGGCCAGCGCCCTGATACAGGAGTCATTTCACATCAGCCTGCTTCAGAAGGGCACGCCCACCAACCCACCAGCCAATCAGGGAGGGGGTGCAAGAGAGCCTTCAGTAACTGCACTTTGTCATTAGAAGCAACATGGAGGTGAGGAAGAAAGAGCCAGCTTCCCTGCCTATGTGCACGTGGCACCAACTTCTGCATTTTCCACATTGTGAGTTTTCAGCATCTGCTATTTAAATATAACAGCACATATGCTAGCATCATTTTACAAAAAGAAGATGAAGAAATCATTATCCCCTGCTCCCCAATATGCTTCCAGCTTCAATGGAGCATCAGAGCACAGGGGCTACAGAGATGGGTCCCCCTGGGGGGCACTGCACCCACCTTCCTCCTCAGGGTCACCTGCTTTTGAGTCTCATGCTCTCTCCCATCTGATCAGACAGATCCCATCCACTGGGGACTGGGTCCCAAGGGGTGTATTTCCAATATGCTCTTGCCAGAAGCCTTTCTAATGGGTGGATTTTCACAATTGCTTTACATCGGTCTGTTTAAGATCTGAAAAAGCTGCTGAGTTTCACTGGTGACAGATGTTGGAGCCATAATGAGACCTCCTAGGCTGCCCCACCTTCCCTCTGCTGGCACCTCCTGCCTGTCACCTAAGGCTGCCTTTCAATAAACAAGTGCCCTGGGAAAGCAGCCGGAACTGATAGAACACACAGGCAGAACCCCTCCCTGGGATCCCGAGCCACCCTCCTCATCTGGTCCTGTTAAGTTTCAGGGGAAAGCCTGTCCCCCTAAAATGACCAGTGTGACCACAGGGTGCAGCCCTCTATTCCTACTAGTGTTTCCATATTTGGGTAAATACCTAAAAGCAATATTGCTACATCACCAGGTAGTTCCATTTTCAGTTTTTCAAGGAACTCCCACACCATTTTCCAAAAAGGCTGTACCAAGTTCGAATGTCAGCAAGAGCAGAAGAAACTCCTTTTCCCCCACTCCTCTCCAACATCTTTGCATCCACACTGTTAGACCGCTGCTCACAGGGGTGCACTGGCATCTCACTGTGGTCTCACTTTGAGATGGGGTATTTTTGTGTGTGCTTTTAGAGTATCTGAACACCTTCTCCAGAGAAGTGTCTATTTAGACGTGTCTTCAAGGTGGTGTTAATAGTGGCCTCTGCCTCCGAAGACGCTGCACAGGTTACATGAGAAATCAAAGAACAAGACCTCCCTGGTGGCGCAGCGGTTGAGCTCCACACTGTGAAGCATCTGCTGCACAGCAGCACAAGTTCGATCCCTGGCCGGGGAAGGAATCTAACAAACAGACCTCTCCTGCCTCTCCCACTGTTCCCCTCAGCAGTGTATTTCAGTTGATCTGCATATTCTGCTCCCCACTCTGTCTCTGGTGAATCCTCTCACCTCCCACGACTCTGGCCTGTACCCCAGCTCTTGTATGCATAAATAAAGAAGTAAAATTTTAAACAAAACAAAACAAAACTGGTTGCTACCATTTAAAAAAAAGAAAAAAGAAATCAAAGAACAGAGGTAAATCGTGCCCTGTTGCCTCCCTTCCCTCTACAGAACCAGCGAGCAGACACTAAAGGAGTATCCTTACACCCAAACCATCCCCATTCTAGGGGAAGGAGCTGGCTGTCATCCAGTGCAGAATTTCATCAACTATGGAAAGATGGAAAATGGCTGGGAGCCCACTGGCAGCTGAACAGTGGGGGAACTATAGTTCAGGGAAGAGGGGACGGGAGTCTTTGAGTGGGTGTAGGAGTGGGTGAGCATCATCTTCCAGACACCAGCGGAAGGTTCTGGGCTGAGTCTGCAGTCCCAGAGTGAGAAAAGGAACCGTGACATTAGCCAACAGTCCCACCCCACTCGGCACCATGCCTCACCCCTGCCCAGGACCCTTCTCTGATGGGCAGAAGGTTTCAACATTGAAGCAAGCCTCTCCAAGTCTTGGAAGCTGTCACACGATCCTGATCATCCCCTAGGAACTTCTCCTGGAATTCTTACCAAAGCTGAACTGCCTACCTGTCCTCTTAATCTGGGTCCTTCTGCAGGATTCTTCCTCTGTTGCTGGCTGCTCCCCTACTCCATCACTTTTATTAGTGCCCAGGGAAGGTCCAAAATCCTGGTGTCTAGATAGACAGAAACACTAAGAAGGACCATGTTTGGCTCCCAGAGCAATGGTTGACTTTCCCAAAGCCCATATTTTTATTTTTCTTAGCAAAAAAAAAAAAAAAAACCCTTAGCTGGACTATGTTGCATTGGAAGACTTGGAAAAGAGGTGAATTACTCAACATAACCAAACAAAAAGATCTGGAGAACATTTGGCACCCATGGAAGGTAAGACATCCCAGAAAGAGAAATCTGAGGCCTCTGCAGAAGACCCCTGGCAAGCAACAAGGCATAATTTATAGGTAATTGTCAGACAAGCCAATGGTCATGGGAGTCCTAGAAACTTTGAGTTACCAGCACCCCATGATTCTAAGATAAGAGAGCATCTAAATGTGAACACACCCAACGAGGGCATAGGTGGTCCCTGGACTGAGGCCAATGCACCCATGGGGGAGCTGACCCAGCTGAGTGCACAGTGAATGTTGACCACAGGCTATTCGGAGCAGAGTGAGGATCTGGATGGAAGTGGCACAGGAAGGATCAGTGCTGGCTCCTCAAGTTTATGGGCAGCCCTGAACACACCAAAAGTCTCCTTAGCCTGTTCTTAGACTTTCTACCATAGGACAGAGCCAATGAACTCTCATTTGCAGTCTCTTTCTCTATTTCCTGGAGTCTTCTCTCCTTCCAGATAGCAGTGATATGTGCAGAGAGAGCAGAACATTTTTCTTGGGAAGACTGGAAATTATTGAGTCCTCCCAGAGAAGCACAATGGGTAGAGAATAGGGATGGAACCAGAATGCTATTCAGACAAGTGTACAAACTTTTAAGAGAGAGTCCCTGACCCATGTTCTTTCCTGGTGTTGTGGTCTAACTTTCAAAAACATAAAGAAAATGCATGTCTCGTTCTAGTATCAGCACATGCCAGAACTCAGCTTACTGACTAGTGAGGAAGCTACTAAGATGTTAATACTGGTCCCAGTCAGAGTCTGAGGAGCTGGCAGTAGTAGGCTGCTTAATTTTTTTTTTTTTTAAGTTACTAGGTAAGCTGTAAGACTGATTAACATTCTATCAGGGATTATACAATACCATGAGGTTATATTTCTTTACACTTAGTGAAAATTATTTGCATGTCTACCAGATAAAAAACTATGAGTCTATTCTGCCCACAGTGTGTTGTAACCTGCCTAGTTAACAGAAAGCCCATTGAAGGTACAAATGGAGAAAACTAAATAATAATTTTTGCTTATTTCAGATGTCAGATAATTTTCTCCTACTAAAAAGACCTCAAATACTTTTTTAGTATTTTAGACAGAATTACATTTACATGAGCCATGAGTGACAGTCAAGGACCCTATTGCTTTCATAAAATACTTTAAAGCAAGACTAGGATGTGAGATAAACTCAGCAATCAGTGATTTAAAGGGAACTTGATCAGCAGTGTGAAAGGACCATTCTCCTTGGAGCATGAGCTCCCAGAGAAATGTGTTCTTGCTCAACCCCCAGGGATGGAGGCAAATTGGCTCCCTCCCCACAGAGGGTGCCCAACCACATTCTAGGTTGCCACATTTCTATTTGGTTTTCTCTGAACGTTCCCAGAAGAACTGGGCCATCAAGCAATTGAAGAGTAAGAAATTACTGGGATTCAAATACTGGCCTCTTCTCTTCCTTCAGTTCCTTTAGCACCTACCTTGCAGAACAGGGGCTTCTTGGATTTGGGGCAAATTTATTTCAGAGAATGTTCTTAGTGGTTGCCCTTTTGGCTACTATTGCACTGAAGCCTTGAGGAGACTGTCTGGAGTGGTGAGGAAGGAAGAACGTACGGAGAGGTGACATTGCAGTTCCAGGGGACAAGTGATGCCTCAGTCAGGGGAGGAAGGGCCTACCAGCCCCCAGCCCTGGGCATTTGCAGCATCTCTGCTTTGTAAGCGGTTGCAAGACCACCAGTCCAGAATTCCACCTCTTCCAGAAGCAAAAGGAGTCCCAGGGCTACTTCTGCCCTGGCGTCTACAATTTCCTCACTTCTACTTGTTTGCTGGATCTTCTGCAAACAGACATGAAGGGTACCTGCCCAGAGTCCTCTGTCCCCAACCTGGATCCAAGGTCAACCACGGGATTTGGGTTAGTCTCACCAGCCAATCTTAAGTTTTTACACTCGGGTATTTTTCCTGTTCTAGGAATGGGAAGTACTGAATACATCTGCAAGGGGTCTTTATAGCCAGAATTTTCAGTATAACAAAGCTATTTCCAACCCCTTGTCACATTTTGAGGAAGGCACATTAGCTTGCCAGGTTTCCAGGCCTAACCCCGGAATACTGATGACCCACTAGTGCTTACAAAAATGGGGTTTCACCTGTACTGTTAATTGGGGGCAGGAAACACAGAACTGGTGCTTCGGTCCAAAATTATTGTGTAGAGGAAATACTCTTTGATCCTTTTATAGAATGCATTGATTGCTGGAAATATCATCTTCCTCATTCCATGTGTTTCTGATGCCATGAGCCCATCTACCTTCTCCACGGGGCATCTGCGGCATATTTCTAACATGGAACAAAACCCAATAAATCTACCCCATAAGCGGTGGATGCCATTGTAGCTCCAGGGTTGTTATTGTTGTTTTCCTTTTCTGAACAAGTTAACGATGCTTAAGTTGTTTGAATGACCCTTTTTCTCTTCCAGAGTCAGGCCTTATTTGTGCATAATGTTCAAATACTGGCAAGCGGTGTCTTGCCCAGCATGCCTACACCCGGCCCTCAAGGGGAATCCTAGGCCATCAGTTCCAGGAAACCTCCACCAAAAAAAAGGAGTTCACAGCCCAGAAGCCCTCTGACACCCCTCCCAGAAGGGGCCCTCAGGTCAGAGCTCCAAGATGAGAGGATCACTCCACATGGTCTCAGGTAACCAGCAACATCCGGCCATGCGGGTCATCCCCTCCCATGACAGAGCAGCTCTGCAACCATGTGGACAGTCCCCTCGTCCTTTTGACTTTGTGGAGACACATCCCTTCTCTCGTGCCCTCACATCTGTTTTCAATATTAGAATACGATCATACTGAGGAGCATCAGAAGCCTTCACCACTGTCCCACGCACTCAGAGGGGCAGGCAGCGCGGTCCCACAGACCTTGGAAACACACTACTGAATCTTTGGTGCCAAGTAGCCCATTGGTGCTTCCCAAGAAGAAAGTGAAAGGAGGAATGTGCAATTGAAACTCTCTCTTGCCACCAAGGACTCAGTAACAGTAAACATGTCGTAACTTTTAGTCAAAAACCAGAAACACATGAGGTAGGAGGATGCTTTCGAATGCGTTCTAGCTGAGGTTTCTGTTCTCTTCCCATCCCTTTTACCCATGCACACATGCACATGCATGCACATGCACCCACAAATACATACATGAGCTGCACATGCAAAGCTTCAAAGATGTGGAGCAGGACCAGGTCGAGGGGCCAGGCAGTGAGCTCAGAAGCCAGAGCCAGGGACTGACAGCTGATAGGTCCCGGAAGCTCGCTGGACAGCCCTGTCCCAGAGCAGGTGAGGAGTTTGGTTGTGCCCAGGTGCTGTGGAGTCTGAGTGCCATCGTGGGTGTGAACCAGGAAGAGACCATGTACAAAAAGGAGGAAGGACTTCTCACAAACTGTGAGTAAATCTGAGAATGCCTGGAGGACAGAGTAGGCGGTGGCTGACCGGACATTGGCCTGGGGTGGGTGCTCGCTGGGCTGTGAGGGGAGCGTGCAGCAAGGTCTCTGGAGGATTCCTTGGGGGCTCTTTCCTCATATTCATGGGTGTGAGGCATCAGGCAACAGATGCAAAGAGGTTCTAGGTGACGAAGAAGTCTCCATACGCCCAGACAACAGTCGGTCTGTTTACCCAGCTCCATAATCTATTGTGAGGTCTGTGGAACCCCACAAGCTCACTCAGCTCTGTCTTGTCTTTGACTCCTTAGTGAGGTAACAACCCTAAGAGGAGCCATGGAGACTTCACAGGAGGATCCTCATGAAGGGTTTGCCAAATGAAAAGTGCTCCTGACTCCCACCTCGCCACCACCATCTCTCTATCCCCAGGGAAGCCGAGGCCCTGCCTGCCCTGCCTGCCCTGCCTGAGTCTCCGCTCACGCCTGTGGGTTCCCAGCGGGTTCAAGCCTCTGCAAGTCATGTGGGCAGAATGGTGGGAAACGGGAGCCTGAGGAGCCCTGTGCCCACCCAGAAGGGCCTCAGGCAGCCGCTGGGGGAAACCTGCACCCTGGGTTCATGTTCTCCAGAGCGGATGGAAACCCAGTGTCCTGCATCCATGTGTTCCCTGCCCCGATCCAACCCGGCAATGGAAGGAGTTGGGGAGGGGCTCCGAAGTGACTTAGGTAAACATGCGTTTAAAACCTCCATGCTCAAAACATGACATGATGAAGTGGACAATTAGCTCATTTTTAAAAAAATTATTTTATTTATTTTTGCATATAAGAGCTGGGGTACAGGCCAGAGATGCAGGGGGTGAGAGGATTCACCAGAGACAGATTGGGAAGCAGAACAGACAGATTGACTGAAATACATTCCTGAGGGGAGCAGCGAAGAGACAGGAGAGGTCTGCTGTGCCATGTGAGTCAGCCCCCTGGCCGGGGATCGAACTCATGCTGCAGTGGCTGTAGATAGCTTCATAGTGCTGCACCTTAACCCCCTGTGCCACCAGGGAGGTCTGAAAGTTAGCTCTTTAATTCAACTGCAGCATCAACCAAGGGGTTTTCCTAGAATTAGGGTGCTGGGAAGAGGCTCCAGCTGCCAGGCCACGGTGGAGTCATCTGTGGGTCCAGGTCCAGAGAGGACTTTGTGACCTTGTCATTCCCTCCCCCTCTGGGCAGGACAAGTGAGCTGGCTGGTGAGATCTTCTTTCACGTTCTCGCTGACACTCTAGCATCTTCTGATGATTCCAGAAAGGAAGCACGATGACAGGAGAACAAAGCCGAACTCCCCACTCCCCGGGAGGCTGGGGAGTGAAGGGGAGCCTCTCCCCGCAGCTCCTCTTTCATGCCTTAATGATGATAATGTGACGATGATTATGTTGATAAAACACACTGAGAAAACCTTTTTGTGTATAGAATAAAATATTTTCTATGGCATTTTTCTTTCCCAGTGGGAATTGATTTGCATCATGATGTGGTACACACACTTTCCTTATCTGTAAAACAGTTATGAGTGATATGGAGTCAGAGAGAAATGGCTTCTATCTGTCAGTCGAACTCTGCCAAGTCCTCAACAGCCTCCTGGTCCCTCCATCTGCAAGGCCCTTCCTGGGAGAGCTGCATGCAGTGCCGGGGACAGCAGCAAGCCCCAAGCCTAGGAAGATCGGCCAGGAGCAGGTGGTTCCTTCAAAAACTGGCATCCCAAGCACAGCACCTGGGCACCTGAGATATGATGACAGAGAGTCATCACTTCTGCTTTCAGACATTTTAGAGGATAGTATGGGGAGTCTGAGTGAATAAGTACACTGACACTTTGAGAGTATCACTGCACACTTTGAGAAATACTGTTCTCAGAGAAAAGAAGACAGAAATGGAAGTCAATAAAAGCACGAAAGGCAGAGAATTCAGCGTGAGGAATTGTGAAGTTTCCTCTTCAGACAGGGCAACATTTGCTATAGAATCTGAGCAAAAAAGAGTTATGTGAGGAAATTAATGTGGAGAATGAATGTCTGTGTATGCAAACAGAGTCAGACGTGCAAAGGCCCTGAGGCAGGAGGCAACCTTTGGCAGGAGGGCTGGGGCTCTGTGAATGTGGCGGAAGGGCATGGGGACAGGGGTAGGTGATGAGGGATGAGACAGGCCCTTTCTTCCTCTTATTTATCAGCTTGTATTTAATCTTTTCTCTTATGTTAACAAGAAGGACTCTGTCAGAGCACCTCCTGGACAAAGTGCCTGCTTTCTCCCTGGCACCAAATGCTACTCTTGCATTCAGTGAATGAGTGTAAAGCTTGAATATCTCCAGAATTCAACCAGATGGTAGCTCTATGTTACTTGAAATCACGGCTTCTGCATTTTCGGGATTAATAGAACCTGGCTGCCATTCTCACCCTGTCTCAGAGCTGGCCCCTGAGCTGCTTGGTGCTCTTCCCTCACCCTTTCCACAGAACCCTGTCTCCAGCTGACCAGCAGGAAAGACCTACTGGTAATGGGCAGAGGACTCACTTCTGGTCTGCTATCCAGAACCTGGAATTTCTGGCCAGCAGTCACCTTAGCACCAATGCCTGCGTTTCTTTAAGTATTTGGAGAAAGTAGGGTGGGAAGATGGGTTATTCTGAGTTCAAGAATAATTTCACAGTGGCTCTCCTTGGTGGTGCAGGGGTTAAGTCTCAGTGCTATTAGCTATTACTAGCCACTGCAACATGAGTTCAATCCCCAGCCAGGGAGCTGACCCACATGGCACAGCAGACCTCTCCTGTCTCCCCACTGTTCTCCTCAGCAGTGTATTTCAGTAGATCTGCCTGTTCTGCTCCCCACTCTGTCTCTGCTGAATCCTCTCATCCCCCCCACCGGCACTTCTGGCCTACACCCCAGTTCTTGTGTGCATAAATAAATAAAAATAAATCTTTTTTAAAAGAGAATCTCACACTCTCAAATTTCTTCTCTCTTCTTTTTCCTCTTCTTCTCACAAAGGCTGCACTATTGACTATAACCTATCATATCAATACCAGTCCTGGGACCTCCCCACACACACCCCCTTCACTAACCCATGTGTAAACATACACACACACACTTCACTGGAATGGATTGTATCTGCCTCGATGACGACCAGGTGTGTGATTCAAGTTCTTTCCTGTCATGTCAGAGAAATCAGGGAATGAGCTATCTCTGGGGTCAGTAACATTTTTCTGGAAAAAGCCAAATAATAGAAATCTTTGTGGTCACATCCCTCTCATCACCTCTCAGCTCTCCACTGTAACTTGACAGCAGTCATACCAGATGCCAACAAATGGATGTCACATAGTTCAACACACTGAAGACTGAATTTCTTGTAATTTTCCCATCAAACATGATTCTGAGCTCACTGTGGTGTGCCACCCCAAGCCAGCTAATTACGAATTTTCCCTTAGGTATTTCATCTATGCCCAGAGTACAGGTCAGAGGTAGAGACGATGAGGCATATGTACTAAGGCAGCCCCCACTGTACTCACAGTTCTGATCTAGCCAACCAGCCACACCATAAAGGGGAGAATTCAACTGGTTGATTGAAAAAGGTAACCTGATGTGAATTGAGTTAATGAGCAAGTGAGTGAGAGAATGAATGAATGGGAATGAATGAGGGAGGGAATGGAAGAGTGAGTGAACAGGTGAATGAACAAATGACTGAACGAGTGGATGAGTGAGTGAATGAATGAGTAATGGATGGAATGAACAAATGAGTGAGCAGGTGAGTAGACATGTGAATGTGCACAGCTAAGGGAGAACCGACTGCTTTTGTATTAGGAGCGTATGATCTGGATCTACCTCGTCATTCTCGCACTTTCAAGCATTTTCCTGACAGTTTTCTAAAGCAAAGCTCCAATTTGCATATCTAATCAGAAACATTTTGTGACTTGAGAGAGGCGAGCGGGGTCTGAATATTATTACGTGGCACCAAGACATTAAAAAGCATCTAGACAGGAGGCTGCGGTCTGTGCCGGGAGAGGCATTCTTCAAATCCCCCCAAAAGTGGGTTCAAACAAGCCAGCATATGCAAAAGATTCACAATTTTGTATTTCAAACAAGAAACATGTTAGGGGAAAAACAAGAAGCCTCGCGGTTAAAGAAAAAGAAAAGCAAACACACAATTGCTCTTAGTCTGTCATTTCCCCCACAGAGCAGTAAATAAGAGCTTTGATACATAAAAGCAGTTATCAAACAGTAACAAATTAGTTCCTCACCATCTGTGATCCACAAGAGGGGGTGACAGTTGTAGTGCAGGATTTTAAAATATGAAATCAGCTGTTTATGAACCGGGCTTGGGTCCCTGGGCCCCCACCCTCTCCAATAAGGGCCACGAGAAAGCGCGAGGTTTGCAACTAGCAACAGATCAACGTGAGGCCCCTGCCCCCTTAGGACTCCCGACTCCCTGCCGGGTGGGGCTGCCCAGGGCAGGGGCAGGGAACCTTCGGAAGCCCCTGGCCTTCGCCAAGAGGGTCTACACCAGAGTGTTGCTGAGATCCCGGCAGCGTATCAGCCCAGGGACCCACTGCATCCTGGGTGATGATGTAAGCGCTGGGCGAGGCTCTGGGCCCTGTGACCTGAGGCAGGCGCCTGGTTCGACCCTGAGCAGCGATTTGCATGTGGGCTGTAGCTCCTTCTGCTCAGAACATAGGGGCGCCTCAGCTCCAAAAGCGAAGGGGAGCTTTCTGCTCCGCTCTTCTGCCGTGTATTCACAGTATTTGTTTTGCGTCGCCATAATTCAAATCAAACCCCAGCCCTAGGAACAATAGTCTGATGGAGTTTTTAAAAGAAACTTTCCAAAATAAATCAATTTTTTGGCATGGGTGGAGCTGGAGAAGTTTCCACCCCTGAGGATGAGTTTCGCTCAGTTTGTTTGCTCTGTGAAAGTTAGCAGCAGCCCGAGAGTCTTAAAGGACGGTGGTCTCCAAGGGAGATGCTCCCGTGGCCACAGAGCGCAGGCGGGACCCTGCTGAGTTAGACTGAGACATTGAGTGGCTTATGATGTGCTCAGCACGGGTTTACATAACTTTAAAAATGTGACACTGATGTTGTCATCTCCACTTGAATGACGAAGCAACTGATAACTGCAAGAAATTCTATGACTTGCACATGATGAAATCGCAATGGAGGCAAAACGCAAAGCAAAGCGTCTCCCCTTCACATCCCTCGTCTTGCCCTTTTGAATTCGCAGCGCCCCACACGCAACCTGTCTCTGAGTGTTCCTAACCCTTATTTTCAGGAAGTCCTTAAGGTGGCTAAGACCCTCCCCCAGGAGGACGGCCCCGCCCCCAGGAAATCAGCCCCTTGGTGGGAGGGGTGTCCTATCCAGCCCCTGCCCCGCTGAGATGTCACAGTTCACATGATGCCCAGGTCAGCCCCACCTGCCACAGGCCCGGAGAACGTTCCTTTGAGAAGGATTATCTCACGATTCTTACACGTAGGTAATTGCTTTAAGGGTAACCCCAGATCAAATCCCACCAAGGCCTTCGTACAGAACCATGAGAAATGCAGTTGTGAGACTGAGAAAGCAAGGAAACGGAAAGGGAAACAGAACAGAACATGGGCGCCCCTGTAAGCTCAGCACGACACCTAAGTTGCCAGTCTGGTCATGGGGTGCCATGCGCCACACCAGCTGAAAGGGTGTCTGTGTGGCCTCCATGTCAGAAGGAAAAGTCACCCCTGATACTCCCTTCTCATCACCCCAAGCTTCCTGCCCATTCTGTGTCCTTCACTGGGGGTCCACTCGGGGTCACTACCCCCTGGGTCCCCACCAGATTCAACTTCAATTCATGCACAGCCAGCTGACCACCTCCACATGGGCTAAGGGTGGGACCTAAGCTGGGGGGCTCCACCCTCAGGGGGCTGCAGGCCACATAGAAGGCAAGTTTCAGCACTCACTCTTCCTCCCCACCTCTCCCCACCTCCAAGTCCTCATTTTAGATCTGATGAGCTCCCGCGTCCCTCTCAGCATGGCTTGGAAAAACCTCCATGGAGAGACAGTGATGCAGGAGGAGCTCCTGTAAGAAAGGCGATGACACCATGCGCAGTGTAGTGTACTGATGGGGCTGGGCTGGGCTGCCTGTCTTGTGTGTTTGCAGCCTCCTGGTCTGGATGCACTGTTCTGCTCCCGCCTGGCACCTCTGCCCCTGCACTCTCCATCAGCTCTCGTGGACATCGGGCTCACAAGGCTCAGAAGATACTGCCTCATGTGGGCAAACACCACCTCCTGACCTGGCCCTCCGTGGGCCCTGCACCAGAGCCGCCAGCTGGGCAGCTCCTCTGACTGGCAGGTCTCCCGTGCCTGCTTGTAGGGGTCAGAGGGAAAATGGCCCCAGAGGTCACTGAGTGTGGAGGAAAGCAGGTTCTGCAGAAAGGGGGCATCTTGGTTCCCTACCTGGTCCTGCCAGGAATTCCTGTAAGTCTGGAGCATCACCAGAGCTCTGTGGGCCACTCCCCACTTATTTACCTTGAGACCCCAAGGAACGAGGAATAAATGTTCCATCAACCTGCCAAAAGGAACATGAATGCTTACTGTTAAATGAAAGAAGCCAGGCTGGACAAGCTACCTATGGAGAGATTCTAACTCTATTACATTCTAGAACAGACAAACCTATGGAGATAGTAAGAGGCCTGGTGGTCAGCTGGGGCCAGTGGATGGGTGACAGGTCCGCTCTGCAGGCTGCTCTGTGGGTCTGTGCTGCCAAGGGTACCTGTGTAGACCTGGTCACCCCGCAGAGCCCGCAACTCCAAGAGCAGGTCCCGCTGTGGTCTGAGGACTGCAGTGGTGATGTATCCCTGCAGCTTCAGCGCCTGTAACAAGTAGCCCCTCTGCTGGGTTGATTGTGTATTGTGGGGGAGGGGCAGATGGGGAGTCTCAATTATGCAGTGGACCTAAAACAGCTTTAAAAAAAACTTTTTTGGGGGATCTCCCTGTTAGTGCAATGGATTGAGCACCACACTGTGAAGCATCCATGGCACAGGAGCACGAGTTCGATCCCTGGCCAGGGAGGGGACCCTCACTTGGTGCAGCAGACCTCTCCTGCCTCGCCCGCTGTTCCCCTCAGCAGTGTGTTTCAGTTCATCTGCCTGTTCTGCTCCCCACTCTGTCTCTGGTAAATCCTCTCACCTCCCGTGACTCTGGCCTGTACCCCAGCTTTTGTATACATAAATAATCTTTAAAAATTTTTTTAAAAAGATTTTTTGAAAAACCTACTTTGATGATGTCCAAGACAGCATCGGCTGTCAGTTCTGACGCCTTCATGCTCTGAGCGGGGCCACTGTTTCCAGGAGGTTTACTGGGTGATGGGTACCACCCCCACTGCATTTCTCTGCATCTTCTAGGGGCTTTGACCAAGGGACTCGAATGTGCAAATGCTCCCTTTTCTTGTCATCAACAGACATGCTTATCTGATTCCACTCTAATTGCAACTAAGAAGAACCAGAGCAAGTTCATTTTACTCTGTTTCTGCCTCAAAAATACCTGATAGAGTTTCAAATGCAAAATTACAAGAAGAGTTCAGACGTCAACGTGGCCAACCATATGTCCTGTATTACCAGCCAGCGTTCTGCATATCTGCTCAGTAATCAGGTTTTTAGAAATTGATTGCAGTTTTGGTGGACTGCAGTGAAATCTGCAGATTACATAAAATGGGGATGTTTTGTATTTAGTTGCTAAGGAAAGTTCTCCTGAACTGAATAAAATAATTGCAAACAGATCTTTCCTGTTACTTCTCTCTCAAAGATCATTTGTCTCTTTGACTTCAGTGTTAAGCCCTGAGCAGGAATAGCATGTCCAGATAATAATAATTAATTACAAAGTGAACTTTCTGCCATGTACCAAGACCTTGCAGGTAAAAATCACGGGACATAAAAATGTCCTGATCTTGGAGGTGGGAAACCCTTCAGCAAATTCACCCAGATGCCTGAGATGAGGGTGTTTTCATTAATTCCTAAGCACATATGCACCTTTCCAACTTTGTAGGGAGAATTTTTCATGACTATCCTGAAAAACTTGGAGAAGACCCACTCCATTTCATCAAGTTCTTCTGCATTCAACTAGTACTTTTTACACTCACGTCTATTTATAACATATACACACATATATGTAAAACATACCCAACTTATATTCCTTAAGCTAACTTCTACTTATAATACATTTTAAATATATGATATATTCAATTTACATCTCATGTATTTTAGAGAATGTAACATAACTGTTAGGAGTAGGAAGTTAGTAAATCAAAATAATAATTGCTCAAAAATTTTAATTCCTTAGTAGACTTGGGATTCTTCTGGTTTTGCTACAATTCATGTGCATTTTTCTTTAATCCCCACTTCAGTGCCGTAGTCACCAACGGGTCCAATGGTTTCTTCAAAGTTACATCGAAAGGACATAGCATTTCCCTTGAGTGTGGACGTTCCCATTCCCTCTGGCCACTTGGGAAGAATTCCTCAGTCTCCCAGATGTGGGGGTCATCCTGTATGGAGGTTCACACCTTAGAACTCCCAAGAACTGAGCAGGACCTTCCACCCCACCTTCAGGAAGCCTCTCTGGCCTGGGGATCCATGTTCTCCCTCAGTGGCTGGTGTTTCAGCTTTGTCCTCACTCTCCCACTTGCACGCTGGTGAAATGCTTGCCTCACCTCCCAAGCTCAGGCCTCAGCATTGATTCTTTGTGTTTTTTCTGCCTTTTGCGCTGCCTTTCTTTCTTTCCCATCCCACAAATCCGTAAAGCCAAACCCATTAAGAGCCACCTACTCCAAACACTGGCCCCATGTCCGTCTACTTCACCTTTCAAACCCTGCCAGCCCTCGGGTCCTCCCTGGCCACTGCATGCACCCACTTGCCCCCTGCATGCACTCACTTGCCCCACAAGACCCCACAGCAGCTCCAGCCATGGCCCAGCACCTGGAGCATGTACAGCTCCCTCACATCCCAGATCCTTCTACATCCTTTTCCTCCTTGTTCTCTTGCTCCATAACCTCTGTTCTAGTTTTGTTTTGTGTCTGCAGCTCTTGATCGGCCCATGTCCCTGTGTGTCCAGTCTGGTCCCTTTCACTGATGGGGCCATCTGTGCAGGGGGCTCCTTTATCTGGGGCCTGGGCAGCCTTGTTGCTGACCTGGCCATGATGCTGAGGCCCACTTGACAGAGAACATGTCTGCAGCCAACAGGGGTCACTCTCTGGGAGCAATGTTCTCAACACATATGCAGTTTGCTACATTTGTGGCACTCCCTGGTGGCACAGCGGTTTGAGTGCCACACTGTGAAGCATCCACGGCACAGCAATGCAAGTTTGATCCCTGGCCAGGGTGGGGATCCACATGGCGCAGCAGGCCTCTCCTGCCTCTCCCACTGCTCCCCTCTGCAGTGTATTTCAGTCGATCTGCCTATTCTGCTCCCCACTCTGTTTCTGGTGATTCCTCTCATCTCCTGCGGCTCTGGCCTGTACCCAGCTCTTGTATGCATAAATAAATAAATCTTTTTTAAAAAAAGAAATAAAAGGCAAATATGACTAAATAAAAAAACAAGATGGCCACCCCCTACCTGCTAGGTGGAATATGCACTAGTGACTGGGGAGCTTTCCAAGGCCTCCTAGTGCTGCCTGTCAAGTTACCATGTTTGGGCATGACTTGTCCAGGAGACATCATTCATTCATTCATTCCTTCATTCCACAAATTCGGGTCAAACAGCTGCAGGAGCTTTGCCAGGTGCCCTGATTCAAGGACATAGCCCTACATACCCAGGAAGCCTGAACCTGCAGAGTGACCGTCTGTGATCCACCACCCCAGGTGCGGAAAGGCTGGATGGAAGATGACACAGGCCCTCAGAGGGGTCAAGAGGTGACAAGGGCAGGAGGTGACCTTTGAGCTGAGACTTCTAGACAAGGGGAGACAATGGATTGAACAATGCGCAACGAGCAGGATGAGGAGGTCCCCAGAAAAGCCTTGGCAGTAGCTCACAGTTCATCCTTCTGGCAGTTTCTTACCCCAAGAGGACTTGCCCCAGGTCCCTGTGCCCCTGTGCCCCGGGCCTGAAACACCTGCCCCCACAGTCCCAGCTGTCTGGGTGCAGGGTCAGCTAATGTGGAAGCCATGTGGCTGGATTTCAGGCTGCATGGCCAGTTCAGGGAAGTTCCATTGATCATGCTGGGCCTCTGACTCGCTCACTTCCATTAATTGACAAGGACGTGTTGCTCGTTAGGTGGTTGCGACATCCCAGGCATCCTTGGGGGACACTGTGAGCCCATTTCAGCCACTCACTGAGAGCTGGAGAGCTGCTCTGGGCCCTGTGTCTTTTCACATTTTGCTTACTATTAAATATTTCGGCCCCTTCCACAGAGGGCGCTCTGGTGAGCAAGAGTCAGCTGCAGGGCTCAGCTCCCCCAGCTGAGCCCCCAGCCCCCAGCCCCGCCTTAGGCAGGCAGCATCACGATCTCTGTGAACCTGTGTCACCCACGGTGACAGGACAGGCAGCGCTGGCCTCCCAGTGGCCTTTGCTTCACCCGGGAGGATTTGCCACCTGCAGCTCCATTGAGCACAGTGGCCAATTACACATTTATTTGAGGCCTCACACTGACCTGTGCTGCTTTATGGGCGGGGAGTTGTCCCAGCTCTGAGTTACCCTAAGGGCAAGAAGACAAGCTGTGAGGTGATAACTCAGGGTGGGATTAAACAGGCCTCCCTAACCCACCCCTCGCTGCTAAGATGTACCTGGCTATCATGGGCACCTGCTGGGTGGGTACCTGGGGTGCAGCACTTAGCCACCAGCTACCTGGAAGGAGCACAGGCCCTGGGGAAAAGCTCAGCCCACAGGAATGTCCCCTGCACAGCTGGCCAGAATAGTGTCCAGATTGGAGCCGGCCTGGCCAACTACATATTTGTGTCCACTTAATGCCCTCCCTTGGTTTGATGATTTGCTAGAACAAATCAGATGCCGAATTCAGGGAAGCACCTGATCTTGATTTGCGAGGATCTCAGGTGGAATACAACTCCCAGACAGTCAAAAGGAAGAGGGGCACAGGGCATGGGGCACACGAAGAGCATGGGTATGCCCATGTGGACACACCACCTCCTGCACCTGCATGAGCTCACCTGCATGAGCTCACCTGCCTGGAAGTTCCACCCCCATCTACTGGGAATTTCCGTGAAGTTGCATTATACCAGGTGTGATTCACTCAATCACTAGCCAAGGAGACTGAGCTCGCCCTCTGGCAACCCCCCATCTCCACAGCTCAGAGAGGGGAGGGTACAGGAATACAGCCTGGGGCTGCCTTCTCTGGTGAGCAGCCCCCCGGGGCTGGCCTGCCCCAATCCCTGCCTCAGAGTCCTGCCATTGCATCCCCAGGACTTGGGGGCTCTAGACAGAACATTCATTCTTCGTTGAACCCCAATATCTCAGCGCTGTCGACACTGAGGAGTTAGGTTTGAAGGATCGGGGGACAGGGTGGGTCTCAGAAAAAGCTCACCTCCGTCCTGGAGAAGCCCTGTCCCCTGGGCCAGCCCCACCTCTGCTGGTCACACCTCCACACCTCCAGCCCAATGAGGAGTTGAACTAAGCCAGGACCACTGACCTCGCCACGCGGCCCCACCCTGCTCGCCGTGGCAAGCCCTCACTACTCAGTTACACGGCCTCAGCTGCCCCAATGTGGGAGCCAAGGGAAAAAGGAGGTTGGAAAAGCAAAGGCTCCCAGCAAAGGTCACCCTCTCTGCAAGTGGCTCAAACTTCCCAAGACTTTCTATCAAAGAACCTTCCAACCTGGACTACCGGTAACACTGAGGAGCACTCTGGGACCACAGACCGTGTCCACATGGCAGCCAGTCATGTGCTTTCAAAGATGGTGACTGGCTGGCTCCCAGGTGTGTCCTCGCTCACATTTTCTGGAAACTCTGAGAGACAGCAGTCAGAGGACAGCAGAACTTGCTTTCCCTGCCTTCTCAGCTCACCAAGGCACGTCTGCTGCCCTTGATGCCCGGGACACGCAGTGGCTGGGACTCGGGAGCTGTCAACCCCTGGGGACCCCAGAACTGGCCTCGGGGCTGCCTGCCGGCGGGGCTGCTATGTGCACAAGGACCTGGCTCTTTGCTGCGCTGTGCCTTTGAGCTGCTGACCATCTGTCTGCTCCAAGCCTCACAAACATCCACTCGTCAGCCCTTCCATCTGGCTGAGTTTTCTGAAGCAATTCCTAATTCAAGATCCAGTGGGGCTTTTATTCTGTTCTGTGGCCACCACAGTCCTGACTTGATTGTGCAAGGACTGAGCCCCTGGCTCCCCCACGGGGCCCTCCCTCAGTTCGTTCTGGAGCCATGTCGAGGGTCAATTCTGTAAATAACCGTTTTTCTGTCTTTTGAGCTCTCTGTAACTGTTCCACTAACACTGATCTGGGAGGAAGAGGTGGAGACGGTCACCCCATTAGGAGCAGACAGGGTCTGAACTAGAAGCTGGATAATTATTTGAAAAGAAAGTCGCCAGTAACTGTGCCAGGCACTCGCTGCCCATGCACCTGGTCATCCACAGTCAACAGACCTTGCAGCCAGCGCACCCTCAGGCCAGTGTGGGGCTCGCAGGATGTGGGCATGTTCATGCTGACAAGCAGCCCTTGGGTGGCTGCCTCCTTCCTTACCTGAGTGCCCACTGTCCACTGCGGGGGACGAGGGCCAGAGACAAGAGGCCACCACACCCACGCCTGTCTACAGTGGCCTACATGGGTCCATGGGTTCGGCTTGGATATGTTTCTGACACTAATTACTTTTCTCTCTGATCCTGAAAGTGTTTGAGGAGCTTCATTAAAAGGCAGCCCCAGAAAGGAGAACGTGGGTGGTGTGGAGGGCGGTCAGAGCGGGAAGGGTCAGGGAACCACAAGCCACTTTAACCTGATTTGGTTTGAAGTGAAAGGTCACTCTCAAAATGTCATCCTAGTCAAATCCACAGTTAATGGGGTCAAATTATTAAAAAGGATCCTGTCATGCCATTGAAGGCCACCTTCGTGGCGCTGCCTGGAAGAAGTGTCTTATCAGACGTGTCTGTCACCAAGCATTTCCTTCTGCCCCAGGGAGGGTTTCCTTCTTTCTGAGCATGTGTCCCTTGTGAAATGAGGTGTTTTTCTCTTTTCTACCTGGCTGCCAGGAGGCCCAGGGCTAAACTCTTCTTGCTCCTTGATGTCCCTCAGTGTCCAGACATCTTAATTCTTGGTGTTGTCTGAAATTGTTTAAGGGATGGGTCGACTCCTAGAGATAGAGTTAGAAAGACCTGGGGGGCCTGACTTTCAAAGATAGCGGCTACTTCACCGGAAATAAACTATGACAGAGCAGGCCCTGGGCTGGTTTCCATGCTCACATACCCCGGGACAGGTCCTGAATCCACCCTGCTGCCGCACCCTGGGGGCTGAATGTGTCCTCCCCAGGCCAGCCGGCTGGGCCTCCCACTGCTGTGTCCCCTGAGCATCCTGGAGAGAGAGGGGGGCAGGGGTCACTGCCCTGCAGCAGCTCTGCCTGTTTCCTTGGGTGCCAGAGTTCCTGCATCAAGCAGGTGCTTATAGCCCATGGGCCAAAATCAGGTGGAGCATGAGAATCCCCAACACACAGGATGAGCCAGGCCTGCCTCAGCCCAGCTGCAGCTCGCCCTGCAACAGGCTGGAGCCAGCAGGGGCCCAGGCCCACCTGGACGCAGAGAGCACTTAGACGGCACAGAGGAGCATGACCAGCTCACCGACCACACTCTTAGGTTGGGGGTCCCCTACTGGCATTGGGAAGCAGGCACAGCAAGGTTTGTCCAGTGTCCCAGGTCACACAGCCAAGGTGAGTCTGTGAGGATGAATCAGGGTTTGGAAACAGGTCCAAAAGCCGAAGACCCCAGGTGGGTTCTTTGTCACTTCTTGTCTTTGGTGAGGAAATAATTCAATGTTGAGACCAAAGTCATAGAAAAGCAAGAGACTGACCAGTAGAGAGGGGTCCCGAGTGGGTAGCCACTGTGGGGTGAGAAGCAGGTGCTTATATAGATACAGCAGGTGAGGGAGGGGCTTTGGCCTCTGGGGGTCTCCACATGGCGTCTCTTGCTGAATGGCTGGGCCTGGGGGGATCTCTGATGCTAAGGGCCACCGAGCTTGCCCATCTGCCAAGCTCACAACTGTCATGCGTCTGGCCTCTCTGGAGTCCTTTTCTAGAAAGGACTAGTCCTTTTCTTACCATTTAGCTTTTCAGAGGATAGTTTAAGGTCCTGAGCACTTACAAGGACATGGTGTCCACTACAATTACTAGGAAGATGAGCTTTTCCAGCCAACTTACACAAATGAGCATGCCCCCTCTTAAATAGACACAAAACCACCTCTAAAGTGGCAGCAACCTACTCACAGTTAAGAAACTGGCAGAGGGGGCACAAGAACCAGGGTGCTGTCCTCCAGCTACTTAACCTGGGTATTTACCCAGTCCACCCCCTCTATTTCCTTTTCCCCTCTGCCCTGGTGTGGCCCGAGTGGATAAGGCATGTACTGCAACTAGACAGCAGGTAGCAGAAGAGACCTTCCCTTCCCTCTACCCAGCCCTGTGTCCTGCTGGCCCCCACCTGGCGGCCCTGCACCCACCATGATGACAGGGAGTGATGTGCGACTCTGGCTCAGCACCAAGGGACCACGCTGCACGCCACCACCTCTCCAAGACTCAGGCTGTGGCTCATAAGATGAGATGACTATCCCACAAGGACCGTGCTGGCAGGGGATGGCGCTAACAACGGAGTAAGACATGTGCTCATCTGTGTTCTTCTATGCAGTTAGGATTACACAATTTAGGGATTTGAGAAACCCTGTGCTTTAGATCAGCAGATAGTTTTAGGGCTTCATGGATCAAAGTACTTGAAACCGGATTGGCAGCCACTTGCCAGCAGCCATGGATGAGATGGCCCAGGCTGGTGACCTTGACCCCCAGTGGGCTCACGGATGGTGGAAGTCATTGTGCGGCTTGTAGGGGAGGAAGTGGGAGAATTCGGGAAGGACGCCCTGAAGCTCCATGCAGGATACTGCTCCTATGAAAACCTCCCTCTGGAACAATCCTAGAGCCTGGCTGCCACTGGATCATTATACCAAGGTCACCTAAAACCTTTTCTTCTAAGACCTACCGCAAAGCTAGCTTGAGACAGGACAGTGCTGTAACAGAAAGGGACTGCACATGCCCAGTCAAGGACCATTGGCGCTAGAATTCCCTAAGTACCACGTGCCAGCACTGCACTGGGCGTGGCAGCTACACCATCACTTTTTATGGACGGTGGCAGTCCTCTGCCACTCAGTATTTTCTACATCATGGGATATAATTCCACTCATTCTTTCACTAATTCAAACAATTATTTTTGTTTTTGCTTTGGAAGGTACATTATATTTTAGATGCCAGTGCCATCTCCCAAAGTATAAACTGAAGCTGAAATACGTGGCCTACTTACCAGTCTCTTTAGGAGGTCAGGAAGCAGGTTGTGGTAGAAAGAGGTCGCGACACAGTCCGGAGGTACAGTTACTACATCTGGCTCTCCCCCAATGCTGGGGCTTTGTGTGGGTCAAGGCCTTTCTCTTAACCTTGGTCTTTTATCCATAAAATGTTTGGACTTGATAAACTGATACTCTCCCCTTTAAGTCTTCCACCCCTGCACCGACCTTCTCTGGAACTAGCTCCTGAGAAGAGAGGTGTGGTTTTGGCTTCATGAAAGAAGTCCTAGAGCAGGGACGGGCGCTGCAGGAAAGGAGAGAATCTGCCGCCGCTGTGCTGCTGGTGACAATGAAGTTATTCCCACTTTGTGTGCCAAGCAGGCTTGTCGCAGATAAGCGTGGTGCGAGCCAGCCTCTCTGCGGGCTCCTGGCTCCTGTCCATCAAGCTCAGAAGGAACTCAGGGGCTGGGAGTGGAACTCATGATTCAAAATCACATCCTGCTGCTGACATGGCGAGGCCTCCATCCAAAGGCAGGCGTGTAATTGGGGGCACTGGGGCTCGTCATCATCAATAGGAATGAGATTTCCACCTTCTTCCCAGTTCTTGAGTTGTAGACCTTCAAAGGAGTCGATACTATATATTATTTTAGAAGTTTCTCCTCTACAAGAATAAGTATATGTCATGGAAAACCTACTGACATGCCATACGAGTATATCCATGCATGTGTGCACAATGGCTCATGTTTCCAACTCAACATGGTAGTGAATACACTGACATACATGTGCAATCGTGCATGCACATGCACATATACCAAGTGGGACACACACATAGATGCAGGTGTGCAGATACGTACCCTTGTGCATATGTGCACATATGTGCACGCACATGCACATGCTAGTGTGGGGTGTACATGCTCACAGCCATGTAAGCAACAGTCATGTGTTGTGTACATGCTAACACAAGTAAACAACCATGTACATAGGCATGCACGTGTGTACACAGACACAATGGTTGATCAATGCTAGCTGCTGCTTCAGCGGTGACTTGTGACACCCCAATTCTCCTGTGACACAGATGTCACCTTGCGAATGGGCAGACACTGGTGAGCATGAAAAGAAAACATAATCTGTTCCTTTTCTTTCCCTGGCTTCGGTTTTTCACTTGCCTGCAAAGGAAACGATAAAAGCAAACCATTGACCTGGGCGTGGACTATTAAACTTCATCTCAGGGTCCAGGTGCCCTGTGCAGACCAGAATGGGTGATTACGTTGCAAGCACTTATTTCAAAAATCTATTTATACACCTAATTGTACAGGCAGAGATGTTAAGGCACAATAAAGGATGAGTTAGCCTGTGAATGTTGTGCTTTCATGTGCTTTCGTGCCTGGTCAACCTGCCAGATCACTGGTCCCCAAGGGGTAGGTGGGAAACAGACCCCAAAAGAATGTGAATTTTTGTTTCTGTGAAAGTCTCCAAATGCCTCTCTTTTTTGCTTATTTAAGTAGGTTTTGTTCTTATTGAGGAAGCATTGGTTACTGCTCTGTGTGTGACTTTTAAGGCGGACACCAGCTAGCTGTAAGGTCAGGCGCTTCCGGCTGGCGTCGCTTGTACCAGACCTACCCTGCACCAAGTTCACGCAGGATGCCGAGGTGTGAAGACCCCGTGTCCCTGGGTGGGACCTGGGCGGTGGCAGGTGTGCAGAGGGTGGCTCGCTCTTGGTCAGGTTGTGGTGTGAGGACAGGATGGGCATGCTGTGTGACAGCCCTCGCTGCCTTTATCACTAAGCTTATTTCATCATCACAGCAGACTGGGGGTGAGGGTGATGTAGACATGCTCATTTCGGGGGGTGTCTGTGGGTGTGCAGGAAACCAGCTCTTCCCCCAGATGACATCCAAGTCACAGCAGTGCAGCCTGACTCCAGAGTGGCCCCAGTCCCAGTCTCTGACTCTGTGGGTGCTGGGGTTCCTGCTGCACACAGCAGGGCATCCCCCCTCCAGCCGGCTTGGATCTCCATCTTTCACAACTGGAACACCTGTGGCCCCTTCTCCACCACAAGGGCATCTCGGAGATTGGGGTTTCATTCCAGACAACAGCCAGAAATCGAATGTGGCAATAAGTGAGTCACACGACTACCCGGCTCCCCAGTGTGTCTAAAAGTTACGTTATGCCATGCCGTTGTCTACTGAGTGTGCAATAGTATTACTTCATTAAAACCATGGAGGCCCGTCAATTAAATGTGACACTGGGACATGCGTGCCCTCATACTGTTGGGAAAATGGCACAGGTGTAGCATCCCGATGCAGGGGGCAGGGGACACCTATCTTTAATTTGTAAAAGTGCAATAAACCAAAAAGCAAGAAATAAAGGTGAGCCTATTTTCTCCAAAGTCCAACTTAAATATATTCTTTGCCATTCATATTTTTCCAGTGACTTCAGGTGGGATTATCTGTTCCTTCATTTCTCTTCCCTCATTTCTGTTCCCATAGAATCTTGTAGGAACTTGGTCGACTTTCTGGAGGATAAAGACAGAATCGAACTGAATGTGGTGAGGTAGGGTGGGGCAGGTTGCAATATCAGGGTGGTACAGGGAAGACTCCCACACCCTGGTGGGGGCACTCTGCAGCTGCGGTACCCTGAACGCTTGTGTCCCCTCAAGTTATATGACATAGTCCTAACCTCCTCTATGAGGGTACTTGGAGTTTTTTGGGGGGATAATTAGTATTAGACAACATTGTGAGAGGGGAGCCCCAGATGGGATTAAAGTGCCTAGACAAATAAGGGGGGGCTTGAGAGTAACGCTTTTCCCCCAACAGAGCCCACGGCCAGAAGAGCCACACTGGCCGCAACAGAGAGAAGTGAATGTCTGTTGGCAGGCTCTGGCCAGGGCCAGTTCGCCAGAGCCCCTGAGTCCACGGAGAAATCAGGCTCTGGGGCCTTGGTGGTGACCAGATTAGTGCAGGTAGCAGCATGATGGGACTGCCGGGTAGACACCGCTGCTTTTAAAAGAGAAAGCCAGACTTTTAGATTCTATTTATTTATATATTTTCTGGCCCAAGCACATGTTTTCTGCAAAGAGCCAGAGCGTAAATACTTCAGGCTTGGCAGGAGGGACAGAGTTTCTGTCTTGTGGCTGCAGGCCGTGGTTTCCAACCTCAATATA
Organism: Galemys pyrenaicus; assembly: GCA_019455555.1. Taxonomy (NCBI): domain Eukaryota; kingdom Metazoa; phylum Chordata; class Mammalia; order Eulipotyphla; family Talpidae; genus Galemys; species Galemys pyrenaicus. Next base: position 8,784,024 of record JAGFMF010011799.1, on the reverse strand, counting down.
ATAGAATGCATTTTCCAAAAGAAACCTATAATTTCGCAAAGTCTTGCTTTTGTTTGCAGGGTAGGCATCCAAACAATTATTTTTTACGGGAAATATACTTAGGTGCTCGCTTTATTACAAGTTCAATGAATTAGGTGCACATGTGAATAGCTCTTCCTTGTCTTGTTACACGCCCTTGTGCAGGAAACGCAGGGGAACGCTGTCCATCCTAGCCAAACCAAAGCAGAGCAAGGGCGTGCATGAAGGGCCGCCGGGGTGCCAGGCGTGAGGTCGGGGCTCTACTCTGCTTCATCAGGCTCCAGCCTCGCTCTGGAGAAGTCACCCACCCCTTGTCAGAGCCTCCCCACAGTTTCATTTTATAAAGAGACTGAAAGGAAAAGTATCTCACTTGGAAAGGTCGCAGCCACAAGAATGTGGCTGCCTTTTCTGTGACCTTATCTTTAAATGCAGGTGTGAATGCGCAAGCCTCCGCTTCCAGCACCTCACCTCCTAGGTGGGCCGGGCACCCCGACTCCACCTGACCCCCCAGGCAGGCGACCCATCCTGATCCAGCAGCAGGCCCACTCCCCTGTCTGGGCACAAGTGCTCCTTCTCATCTGTGTACATGGGACACACACTGGCAGGGCCCTGCTACCCCCACCTTTAGGCAGACACCCAGAGAGGCTTTTAGCTTTACTGAAGGACTTAGATGCTCCCAGCAACTGTATGGGAAGTCACATCTGGCCCAGATTCACAGATCAGAATTTGAACCCAAGACGTCCGGGTCGCACATCTGGTGTGATGCTGAGGACAGATTTGACCCTGAGTCGTACCTTCCTCTGTCTGCATCCTGGTCGCCCGCCACCTTTCTCCCTGACACCTAATGCCTTTGTCTCTCCCTCTCAAGGCACACAGTCCACTCTGACCAGTGGAATCACCGATGCCCAGGTGGGAGACCTCCTCCCTCCCCCCTGCACCCAGTGGTCCTGGAGGCATTTGAGAGGGTCCTCTGCGGCTGACCTCCAAAGGACAAGGTCAGAGTTGGAAGACTGGGGTGGAGGCCCAGGAGGAGCCAGGGCAGGAGCCGGCAGCTGAAGCAGAAGAGGTGGCCCCCACCCAAGTCAGCAGAGCAGAGCGCCGCCGGAGCCTGGGGCCGAAGGAGCGCTGGGACCCGAGCCTGCCCGCAGAGCCGCTGAGTCTAGACTCCAGATGTGCTCTCGCTGTTCCAGGCCAAGTCAGATCCAGCGGGTAAATATTCCTACCAGATGACAGTGGGCTCCGGTACAGCAGCAATGACAAAGACAAAAATAGGAACAGAATAAACACTGGGCACTGCTCTTCTGGGGGTAACATGCGGACACACGCACACCCAATACTCTCAGATGCATGCACTCACTCACACCCCCACACATGCACAGACTCGCATGCATGTTCACAGTCACATATTCACAGGCACACACACTCTTGCAAGCCCACACAATCCCACACATCTTCACATGCATGAACAGTTGCATGTGTCAGTACACACACACACAAAGTCACACATGTGTGCAGCACCTGCACTCACAGTCACATGATGGTTGTCCTCATCTACACACACTCACATGTGTTCACATTTTCACATACATGTGCAGTCACACCTGCATGGACACTCATGCACTGTATCACGTACATGCATACACACACACCTTTATATGTGTGCACATACACACTGACACACACTTTCAACCCATTTCTTCAAGATGCTTTTATGTCAGGAGATCATATGTTCCTTCCATTTTCCTGCTAGCTCTAAGGAGTTCCGATTCAGTTGAAGGTTATTTAAGACAATTAGACATTGAACATGAGCTGAAACTGAGTGCATGGAGAAGATAACCTTTACAGGGACTGAGAACTTAGAAAAAATAAAAAGGCCTTTGAAAAATTTAAAACATGGGACAATAAAGTGTCTATTTGCGTTGAGAGGTCAGTGTTACAGTTTTGATAAAGCCTCAGAATTGCCTGCATTACAAAAATCTAAAGTTAGGTCTGTCCCCCACTTCCCTCAGCCCAAACGTTTGCCACTTCCATCACAGCGTATCCCAGTGATGTCACCCTCTGATCTCAAAAACGTGTGTCTTTACATCTGCCTCAAGTGATGAGGGGAAAGAATGTAGGTTTTCAATAATTCCAGAGTTGTAATATCTCTGCTTAAAATATATTGGCACCTGGTAGGAGGTGAGGTCTCACTTCTGTGTGAAATCATAGCCTTGCATATGTCAGAAACAGCAGCTGAAAATGAATGAAATGCTAGGATTTTTTTTTTTATGCACTCCCTTACTTGATCCACAGATTCCTGGGAGGCATTTGAGTAATATTACAGTCACTTTCCCTATGTTGTTACTTTACTTCATGAGAGGATAAGAATTAATGGGGCACAGGGGTAGGGAATAGACTTAAAACTGGAGATTAAATCAGACTCTTTATAGAACAGGCACAATGAAGGAAGGAAATTTCCATATAGCAATCACTGATCTTTTCCAGAAACTTTGCTTCTTTGATCCTGTGCAATCATCACGTCAGTCCTAAGAGTCAAATATCTTAGAGAATAAACAATCCCCATAGAGTGGCAGAGATGGTCTGTCACAGAGCCTGGATTGGACCTCACCCTGCCTGTGTCCACCAGAAATCTAATGCATGCTGGGAAGGGGCTGGAGTAGAGCGAGGGGTAGCAGGCCTGGACACCACCTCCCAGCTGTAGCATCCCGTTTGATTTCTACAGTTTAAAATCTCTCCTAGAACTCAGTGAGCCCATAATTAAAAGGGGTAGCCTTTCTATTTGATTCATTTTCTGATCAAAATTAAAATCTATCTCCTGGGTTTATTTGAATGGAAAATTCATAATAAATGGAATATCAGCTCCGAACAAAATAAATAGTAACTAGTAGAATCGGTACAAGCATAGATCCTCTAACCATGGCTGGCGAAATTCTAGACTTAAACTTAATAAAGTATCTCATTTAAACATGCAGCCATGCATTGAATCTTTAGACTGTCTTGGGCATCATTACCATAAGGCCGTGATCATTACGTCAAACTCTAGTCTTACACAGTCAATTATTTACATTTTATCACTTTACACTATAGAAACAGAAATAGGCATTATAGGTTATAATTTGTATCACTCATAATTTGAACACTTTCTTATTCAGTTACGTAGCAAAGCAGAGTGCATGCTAAGCACTTTTTCTTCATTAGTGAAAGAAAACAGTTGAGTTGCCCAAGTAGGTGGGAAGGAGGTAGGTCTTCGCCCTTTCTCCTTTTGCTTTCTCATCACGAGACACCCCATTCATGCTCATATCTCAACCACCTCTAAGTGGATTTAATATTTGTGGCTATACCTTTGGGTCTAAAGATAAGAAACCCCTACCACAGGCTTTGCCCTTGGAGGACTTGGCCAGTTGCTGACCTTCAAGCTCAATGTCGCTTCTCCTCCCAACTCAGGGCCACTGCCTCTTCCCCAATCACTGAGACCAAAACCACCGGAGCTCTGAGTGACCTCTCAATTCCCAGACCCCATGTCCAGCCTCCCTATGATCACCTATGACATCTCTCTTCCCTAAGTCCTTTTTACCTGTTCCACCCATCCACTTACATCCTACATTACCACTACTTCTTATATTCCTGAAAGGGGATTTCCACTGGCCTAGGTACACAGGAAACCCTTAATCCACACAAGGCTTCCCACCTGCCTCCCACTTCCATGCCCTAGTCCCACCTCTAGTCCCTGGCCCCGCCTTCATGTCTGGCCCTGCCTCCATGCCTAGGCCTGCCTCCATGCCCTGCACAGGCTCAGAACCTCAGTGCCCTGCACAGGACTTGCTGTTCCCTCTGGATACCATGCCCTTCCTTGTTCTTTAGCTACCCTCATCACTTCTCACGCTTCATCCCTGCCTCATGTGACACTTTTCTCATGCTCCCTGGCTGGTTAGAAGGCTGTGGGAAGCTCCTGTGTCAGCTCAGCTGCATCTCACCTGCCTCATGTAATAGCTTTGATTTCCTTCTGTCCCCCTTGCGCTGGCAGAAGCTTCATGAGGGTGGAGTGAGTCTGATGTCACTGGCTGCTAAGGCTGCACCTCCCCTGGTTCATCCTGATACATGAGAAATTCTCCGCCAGTTTTGGCTGGAGGAAGGAAGGAAGGTGGTAGCCGGAGCAGGGAGGTTTATCAGTTTTCTTTCGTGCCAGCATCACAGGCAAGGACCCGAGGACTGTGTAGGGTCATCCGCGCGCAGCTCAGCCCTGAGTCCATGCGCCTGCACAGGTTGTCCCACCCAGAAAGTGACCAGCCTGCACTTGTGGGGCTGCAGCAGCAGCCTTGTGTGGGGGCAGAAGATTGGAGACTGCTCACCAGCTTTCACCCGGGGTGGGGCGCAAACCTCAACCCTACGGGGAACCCCTCCCAGGGAACCTCACAGTTTCCAAGGAGGGCAATTCAAAGCCCCTGAAAGGGACCATCTGAAGGGTCACCTTTGGGATCTGCACAGCCTGCTGCTGAGAAACCTAAAGGGGTGAGTTCCACCTTCACAGGGCTCCACGGCAGCGGGGAGTCTTGGCCTGTATAGGGTGCGGACTCCCTGGGGCTCATCTGGACCTCAGCTGACCTCAGGAGGGCAAAGGTTTATCAGACAAGAGGAAGATCCCTCTCCCACACCGGGGTTGGTCAAATGCCAGACTTTGGACCCACAGATCTCTGCCCTGGGCTGCCTGGGGGATGTCTGGAGACCCTGGGGGCATCTGGGAGGCACTGGGCAAGTCTTCAACTCGTCCAGATCTCATTCCCCAAGTAGATGAAGAGTCACAGTGCTGCCTCCTTCTAGAGCTGCCGTGAAAACTGAAGTGACTGACAGGGCTTCAGCCCCTGGACACAGAGTTCCCCAGGAGCCACAGCCTCTTCTGGGGTCTGGGTGATGTTGTGTTTCTGGGAACAGTGGCCAGTGTTTGAAATCCCATCTCTCCCAGAATACCTAGAGCATATGGTCTCCAAAATTAGAGGCGTGCCATCCAGTAGCACATATTCTGGGAATAAAATCCCCTTGGAAACAAGGGCCTGCATTTCTTTTTAACATGCAAATGAACTTCAGGTCCAGTGGCCACCTATTTTATTAAGGGAAGTTTCTTCAGGTACTTGACTATTAAGGAAATGAGCATCTTTGCTTAACAGAGGCTCGTTTGAGAAAGAATTATACAACTGTCTAGTTTTCGAGTAATATTTGGTGCTGTGTGACAGAAATAAAAGAAACTTTGATCAGACTGCATATTTCTACATTTTGTTTGACACCATTCTCATTCTCTCCCCCCGATTCAAAGTCAATCACATCTCCCATATCAAATGCCCAGCACCCCCTCATGTCTCCAACTCCACTCTTGCTGATGCGCAACTTCTCCAGCTCATTTATTGGCTTCTGTTTTCTCCATGATGATGTGGGAACTTCCCACAGAGTTGATGAGATCACTTCCTGCTGACTCAGCACACACTGTCGCTGAGTGAGGGCACACAGGCTACTGGGAAAGGCTGTAATTAAGACTGATTGTTGCAGATAATACAAAGCCTCAGGAAATGTCACCAGAGACCTAGAGAATCTGAGAGAAAATTACCTTGCCGTGCTATTTGCTTTTGCTCTCTGATGATCCTCAAACTTTCCCTGTTCCCTTGCTCTCCTCCCTGACTCCGTCACCCCTGCTAGTGCAGGGCACCTGACAGTCTGCATCCTGGAGGCCAGGGCTCGCTGTCCCTGCCCAGTCCTCAGTGGGAGCTTGTGGGGAAGACGTGGTCTGGGCCACCCGCTCGCAGTGGTGTCTACATCTTCACAATGCGATACTCCTGCCCTCACCTCCCATCACTCATAGGACCCAACAAGGGACCGAATTTCCCTGCATGTGAACTCTAGTTAAAATCAAGGCAAATGCACATGACTCAAAGCCCTGGCTGCTAGTTCTGCAGACAATGGCCTGTGCTCCCACTGAGTCTTTTTTGTTCTAGGTGATCCAAGCCTCAACACCTCTGGGAATCTCAAGAGAGTCATTCGCTTAAGACCCGGGGCTAAGTGGAGAGTTTGCCTCCTGTACCGCAGCAATTTCTGTCATTGAGTGAGTGCACCCCTTTCCACCCAGCTCTACTGCAGCAGTGGACCCCCAGGATGTCCAGATCCCCATGATGTCCAGATCCCCATGATGTCCAGATCCCCAGGTGTGGGATCTGTGAAGAGAGCAAGCAACCCAAGTGAGATAGTGTCTCATGTGTGAGTAGTCAGTGATTTATTAATGCCTTTGCAAGTGTGTTAAAGACTATATAACAACTCATAAATCTCAGGAGTAATTAGTATTACCTTAAGCATCATGGGGCATGAAAACTTTTGTAAGGACAACTTAATGAAATCAGCATAAAATCTTCTTGATGGTTTGCCCTGAGGCAGAATGACCCTGGCATCAACACACATCTTCTGGCTGGAGACATCACTCCTTCGTCTTGAATGTTTATTAGAAGGCACGTTCCTTGAACAACACCAGCCCTGACCCATCCCCTCACAAAAGCAAAATTCTAACTGGAAAGGATTCCAGCACAGAAAGGATGGGTGGGTTGATGTCAACATGCCACTTCACTGAAAAATAAAATCCACACGAAACTAAAAAGCTTCTGCACAGCAAAAGAAATAACCTGCAAAAAATTTTTTTTAAATGGTGGCAACTTACACAATCAGAGAAACTAATCGCCATGCATCTATTTAATAAGAATTTAATATCCAAAGTACTCAGAAACTCAGACAACTCAGTAGCAACCAAACAACAATTTTTTTTTTAAAAAAGCAATTGGATGTTAAAAATAGGCAAAGAATTTGAATAGACCTTATTCCACTGAAGACACACAAATGGTCAAGGCACAAAGACAGCTGCTCATCATCTCTCGTCACCAGGGAAACAAGGACGAGGCGCCAGGAGATCCCACCTGGCCACTGAGAACCACTGCACCAGGAAGACAAAAGCCACATGTCGGCAAAGACTTGGAGCCAGGGAACCCTAGGCCCTGTGACTGGAGCTTAAATGGTGCAGTCACTTTGGAAAACAGCACAGCAGTCCCTCGAAACATCAAGACTAGAACTAGCCCGCTATCAGCGACAAAGCTTCGGAGAGTATCCCAAAAGGAAATGAAATGACTGTCTCAAAAGAGATCACTGCACGCCATCTTCACTGCAGCCAGATTATATACACGGGCATTTAAGGCAAAACTTGCTGGTCAAGAGGGTCAATTCATAATAACGTAATATTCAAGTTATCTAGAAGCTAAGTTTTTTTTTTAACTTGTATGTAATTAGTAACATAGTCTCAAAATATATGACAAAAATGCCAAAGCTATAAAAAGGATAAAAATCTACCATCATTCTGAAATGTGGATTCAATTTTCACTAATCACTGATTCAAATAGATAAAGCAAGAATACAACGGAGATACAGAGATTTACACAACTTTGTGAGTATATGTGATTTATAAAGACTGGAATGTTATATCCCAAACTGAAGAATGTAGAATCCTTTAAAGCACCTCAGAGACAGTTACAAAGTCAACCATCTTTTAGTTCAAAAAGCATGACCCAAAATAAATAAGTAGAGCATTTATCACTTTATTCCAATATCAAAAATTTAAATGGGGTGAGCAAATTCCTAGAAAAAAATAATAACATACAATCAGAAGGGATTAATGTAAAAGAATCAATAATAAAACTTCTTCCCCACAAGTACTAATCCAGAGCCAAATGACTTTCAACAGCAAATTCAACCCATCTTTCTCCAAGTCTTTCAGAAATGGGGGCAGGGAGACACTCTTCACAAATAAGAACTTAGAGGAGCCTTCGTACTAAAACAAAGGCGATTTACATAATTGACATTTAAGCATAAATGCCATCAGCCTAAAGAAAAAAAATCTTTGCATTCTAAATGCAGTAATATATAAAGGAATTGATAGAGTACAGACTGTTTATATCTGGAATGCTACACTGCCTTAACATTAGGAATTCTAGCAATATAATTCACCACTTAATAGATTCACGGAGAACCCTGACACAGTCTAAATGAATGGATAGAACCAATTTGATGACATTTAATAATTATTCATGATAAGAAATTGCTACAAACAGAAGGGGAATTTAAAAGAAGCTTCATTAATCTAATCCACATCAGTTGAAATCCTAATACCTGTAGTGAAAATGAGAGCTTTTCCTTTGAGGTTGTCAACAAGACAGAGTTCCTACTCTCCTATCTGCATCCGACATAGCACTGGTGTTTAGACAGTGGCATCTTCATGTGGGAGGAAATTACAGTGGAAATTGCAGTTTGCACCCTGCACCAAAATCAAGTCCAAGTGTAATATAAATGTAAACATGAAAGGTAAAATTATAAAGATTTTAGATGATACAAAGATGGGGTTCATGTATTTATAAAGTGATATCTTTTTTAGCTTTATTTTTTAAAGGTAAATTTATTCATGCATACAAGAGCTGGGGTACAGGCCAGAGGTGTGTGGGGAGGGGGTGGTGAGAGGATTCACCAGAGAAAGTGGAGAGCAAAACAGGCAGATCTTTTGAAATACACTGCCAAGGGGTGAAGCAGGAAAGGCTGGCTGTAGATCAGCTTCTTGGCCAGGGATTGAACTCAGGCCTCAGTGGCTGGCAAGAGCTTAATAGTGCTGAGGCTTTAACCCCTGCACTATCAGGGAGGCCCCTATAAAGTGATACATTTATCCTTTGGAAATATCTTCATGATTTTATGGTCAGGAAAGATTTCTTTTTTTTTTTTAATTTTTTTTATTAATATAAATTTTTAAAAAAATTTACATATATTTGCCATCAATTGTAATCCCCATGTGTTCCCCATCACCATCTCACCAGTGCACCATCACCTCAGTCCCTCGTGCTCCCTTCTTCCCTCAACTCTCCCCCTCCCCTCCCCACCAGGTGTCCCCAGGCTGTCCTTGTCTCCTCACTTTTGGTTTCTGTGTCTTTATTGCTGTTATTGTTATTATTATTGTTCTTATTCCTTTCCTTAATCCTTTCTTACATAAGACCAAAAAGAAACAAATGTTCCAATCACATAATCACAGAGAGAAAACAATTATATTAACTTTAAGAGCTCTGAGTCCATGCTGTGATTAGTTTCCACACCTGCCCTTCCACCAGAGCACAGTTCTCTCCTGTCCTGAAATCAGACCTGGGAAACTCAGCAAAGGGTCTGCAGGCACGAAGCCTTCAGCGGGAAGATACACCGCAAATGGTGAATTGTCAGAGAGGGACGCGCACCCAGTGATGACGCGGCATTATCTGCGCCGCGTGCAGAGCGACAACCAGAGCACAAGACCGTCTGCCGCGCTGGTGCGGAAGGACCATGCAGACCCCCTTCTCAGAGAGCTGAAGGCAGCGTGTGCTCGCAGCGCTCACGCTTGTTCACCACGGCTTTGAGCTGGAAGGCTTCTAAGGAAAACACAAACGTAGCTTATGGAAAAATGTGTTTTTATGTTCAAATCCTCCGGGCTTTCATGGAAGTGGTTTGGCTGGGCGTGTGGAGTGTGTATTCCCCTTTGAACCACTGGAGCATTGCTGGATTGCTGCATTTAATTGGGCAACAGCTGGCGATCATTTTCTGTATATGGAGAGGGGGATTTAGTGACTGATTCACTCTTCGCATTGTGTTTCATTATCTTTGTTTGTGCCCTTTCAGCTTTTGTAAGGGCTGTAGAGGAATGCTAGGCTGAGAGGCAGAGGGACTGAGGAGTGAATATGAGGCAGAATGCTGAGATTTGTAATTGTGGTGAAATGTTAGGTTTCTTTAGGTAAGGTCAGTGTCATCAAGTAGACAGTTTCCTCGTGCTTGGCTTGAGCAACTTGCCAGAGATGATTTTTTTCAATGCCACCATTTTAGACTTAATGGAGAGGCACAGAGAGGTACAGTAACCTCTCTGAAGTCATCCAGCACGCTTACCTGGGTTCACTCCAGCTCTGTGCTAAACGCTGCAGTCTCTCCCACCTAGCTGCCCAGCTTGGCTTTTCAAATGCCACCTTCACCTCACTGTCTTATAACCATCCCAGACCGGGTAGGCTCATCATGGGTTCAAGCAGTTTCCTTGTTGTCTTAGCCATTTTCATATTATTTACTGTACTCCACCGCCACACTTTGGCTTCGCCTCTTTCTTTTTGCTCTGCCTCCTTTCTGCTGGCGTTCTTGTGATGCCGCCTTTATATGCCCATGTCTAAGCCCACTTGTGCATGCCTGCTTAGGCACGCATGCAGAACCTCAAGTGTCCATCATCACACCAATGGCAGGAGGGTGGAGAAGCCTGATCATTGTTCCATTTACCCTGGTCTGGCCTTGGCCAAGCTGTGGGAAAATCTTTAAGAAAGGGAGCATAATGGTGTGGAATGGTGATGTTCAAACTGGGGGGTGGGGGGGTGGTCCTCGGCTCTGGCCCGGGACACAGTGATCAAATAGAGGTCTGCAAACAAGACAGAAACACAGAGCTCCAGCACACAAGTGCCCCGTTCCTCCTGAGAATCAGTTAGAGGAGGCCGTAAGCATGACGTGGACTCCGCGTTAGAACAGGGTGGTGAGGTGGTGAATGTGCCAATGGGGACGCTCCCAGTCCTGAGACTGCTTGTCAGTCCACAGGTGCCAGGAGGAAAGAAGTTCAGAGTTGAAGTCACTAGAAGAGGAACAGTAACATCCCATCCTTCGGGGCTAGTGGAACTCGATTTATCCCACAGGCTCTAGCCACCAGCCAGGACCCTGGTGCCAGGCTAGTAAGCCTGGCCCCAAAACTCGTACACAGTCACTTTATGCTTTTTTATTTGCTGAAATATTATGTCAATTCACATCATTTATGGAAATAGGCAAGGGATGCATAGGTGGATTACCAGGAGTCAAGGAGACAGTAATAAAATTAGTGTATCAAAAATCTGAAGAACTCATTCTCCACTGGCTCCTTCTGGGGCATGAGGCTTCTGCCTCAGGCTCTGGAGCTGCCATCCCCACCTGGACCTGAACTTCCCTTGGCTTCTGATGACAGGCAGGGAGACAAGGCTTCCCAGCAGCACTTGCCGGCAGTGGAGGTAGCAACGTGCTGAGAGACTCCAATTCCCTGCCTTGTCTTCCTCTACAGCTGCCAGGGAGCAGAACAGCACAGCGGCACAGGCGATGGGGCTCTCGGCCCAGCGTCCAGCTGCTCTGCAAGGGGATCAGGCCAATGTGGATTCACCACAGCAAACACCTCAAGAGCATCTGCTCTGAGGAGGGAGACAGCCCTGGGCAGAGACAAGGGCAGGTCAGCCAGGGGGGCTCAGGAGGTGTGTTACCAGAGAAGACTCGCAAGCTGTGGATGGAAGGAGGTGGCTAGCCCTGGGCTGGAAGGGAACCAAGAAATGATAGAGCACCCTGGAAGGGAAGAGGCGAGAGGGAAATAAACACACATCTCATTTCATGAAGGACATGCCATGCATGTCCTCAGATGAGAGACATGGAGCCAGAAAGTCAGGTAGAACTTGGCCAGGAAATCCTCCTTCTGAGTAGTAGATGTATAATTCCAGTTGGTGTGAATGTTCGACTCCGCATTTTCCCCTTTTGCATGTGTTGTCAAGAAGCCTGTATTTTAACTTGTAATGAAACTCTGTATCATGAGTGGAATATTATGGGATAAATTCCCCTAACTTCCCCTCTAATTTCATCACACCACCTTCTCTATCATTTCACACTAACTTTTAAAAATCCATCTACGTGTTGCTATTTTGCTATAGTCTTGCGAGCCAGATCAAGATGTTTTGGAGTAAGCAGGGCAGATGTGTGTACATGGAGGCCAGCATCACTGGAAGAAACAAAAAGGAACAGCCAGTGATATGGAACTGAACCCGTCACAGCTAGGCAGGACCACAGAGCGGGCAAGGGATCCTCTACTCCCCACCGTGGTGACTGTGGGCTAATCATCTCCCCACCTTTGGACCCAGCTTGAGCCAGGGTGAAAACAGAAGAGCGTGTTGGGCTCGCCCACAGGAGCCTTACCCAAGGCAATAATTGATGATTCGACGTTTGTGCAGCTTTGCGACCACCCAGGATGCGGGTTGAGTTGAGACTGGAGTCGATGGCTAGGGCGTGCCCCCTGCATTTGAGATACTGTTTGCGGAATGAGGTCCTGGAGGCCTACGAGGGGAGTAAGTAGAGGTTACAAGGACCTTATTATTCAAGTGAGGTAAGAGTTGGCTTGGCAGTTGGCAACTGCACAGCAGAGAGAGGGGAGTCTGAGCTTCCGCTTTATTGAGCTCAAAGGATATGCAGAGAAGGAACTAGACTTGCCCCCAGGACAAAGAGCCCCCTGGTGGAAGGCTGCTACTGAGCCCCATCAGGAGAGGCCCCCACAACTGGCTGCCCCCCACACATGACCGCTACCCTCTGAGAAATCACAACTACAAGTCCAGGTGGCTGCCCCGCGTCCCGAAAACCCCAGGAACTTGCGTGGCCGGGGCCGTCGTAGGCGGAGCCCTGCCAGAGGGAGGAGGCATGCGCAGTAATGCGCTCCGGGAAAACCCAGGTCTGCCCACCGAGGCCTTGTCCAGTTCTGTGGAGGCTTTGGTTACCTTAGGAAGGTGTCAGAGAGTGTCTGCGGGTGGAAGTTCTGGGGTCTGGACCAGGCGGCTGACGCTTTCTGGACCCCTCCAGCATGCAGTCTGGTTCTTAGTCAATCGAACCAAGTAAAAGACTGTTTAAATCTAATCTTGCTGCCTCTTCAGGCCAAGAAATCTGGCTTTTCTACAAATGGATTCTACAAAATGATCAAAACCAATGGGAAATATGGAAAGTACTCCTAACCTCAACGTGAATGACCATTGTGTCAATTAAGAGGATGTGTGTGCAAACATGTGGCTGTGTGTGCTTGTGTGTAGGCCCGTGCATTATGTACAAACACCCATGTGCATGAGTGTGTGTATATTGCACAAGCATTCATGTGTGCCCCTGTGCATGCATTGTGCATATGTGTGTGTTTGCATGTGTGCATGTATGTGGACGTGTGTTGTGGTTGTGAGCATACACTGTGTGCGTGCGAGTGCATGTGAGGTCTGGGTCACTTTGTCCTAGCCTCAGGAGCACTGCCCCTGCCCAACTAAGGGTCACCTTTTCCGTAAGTGGGCCATCACCACCCAGTCCCCCAAGAGGGAACTGGCCCCAAGAGGGATCTGAGCGCAGAGGCCTCAGGTCTGGGGACTGTGGAATTTCAGGACAGCGTACCCGCGGCTGTCCGCGGCAACCCGAAGCACAGACATGGCAGAGAGAGAGTTGAGTGCTGTTCCAGCTGCATTCTCAGAGGCTACATGTGAAACTTGGCCCTCTGTTCCCTGATGGCATGGTGTCTTGTGTGCAGCCGCATGCAGCATGTGTGCAGTGCAGGGGGCCCCGAGGCCCAGTGAGCAACGCCACATCATCCCCAACCCTGCCCTCTCTGTCCGGGACCTGTGTGCTGCCTCTCGGACATTGGAGGCCTCCCCAGCCCGGACCTGCAGAGCCAGGGTCTCATTCACAGCCTCCCTCCGACCAGATAGACCTTTCTCTAGGGACTGGGGTCCACCTGGTCTCAGGTGTTGGATGTGGCTGGGGTAGGAGGAGTGAGCATGTGGATCAGAGGCCAGGAGGGGAAGGGCTGGGCTGGCCGTGGGTGCAGTGGGTTGTGGCTAGCCCTCACCAAGGGGCTCTCTCTAGGCATCAGCACTCCTCATGACCCACAGGGCCTGTACTATATGTGGTTAGTTCTCACACTCCTCTGTCACTGAAGTGTCAATGTTTTTGAGTCTTAGGTAAGCCCAGTGCTGATCCCAAAGAGAAGTCCCTGCACAGGGGCCTCCATGAGGTCAGATTCTACCTCATGGTAGAATGGGTGGGAGCAGGGTGCAGCTGAGGCCCAGGCCATTCTAAACTGCCTGGGACACACAGAACTGAAGTTAAACCAGGCACGAAGTCTCACTGGGATCCCCTGATTCAGCACACCCCAGCATTTTTCAGATCTGCACAAGAGTGTTTAACTGGATGCTCTCAGCCACCAGCCTGATCCTCTGCTCCCCCTTCTACCACATCTTCCCCCGCTCAGAGACCCCGCTCAGCTTGGAAGGCCACCTCAGCCACCCCCATGATAAGGCTGAGCCAACAGCAGCCAGCAAAGTCCCTCCCTGCTATGGGGCAGTACAGACCCCCAATAAGACTTCAGGCACCTGTTGAGGGAATTCTGGGTCACAGGTGCTCAGAGCATCCTCTAGAAGCCAGGAGTGGGCCAGCTTCAGTGGACCCAGGCTCAGGTGGCACACTGGTCATCCGGCCTTGTGCTGGGGCGTGGAGTTCACAGTATTCAGGCCCCAAACTAGGCCTCCTCTCACCACCCTGGACACAGCAAGGCAGGAGCAGCAGAGAACATGAGCAAAAGGAGCGAACTCGAAGATGAAGGACAAGCAGCAACGGCAGGCCCGACAAGGCTCTCAGGGGAGGTTGGATGGGGGCAGAAGCCGCGGGCCAGTCCCGTGAAGGTGAGTGTGTGCCTTTGCGTGGTCAGCTGATGCAGAGAGGCCCAGCAGCAGGGGACTTGCAGAGTGAGGAACGAGGGCACCTCAGACCAATGCCCCTCCTGCTCCTAGGGTTCCCACTTCACTGGACACAGCCAGGACAGCTGTGCCTGACCCAGGGCTGCAGAAGCAACACCAGTACAACTTCATTAGCTCACTGCTCTCTGAAAATAAATGGACACGGAGCTTGGTGGTACACCAGGCCCTAGCCACGGTAGAGGGCTTCTGCTTGTCCTCACTGCAGAACATTGCTGCTCCATCTGCCCGTGATGTTAAAGTGTGGGAAACAGGTCAAGGTCAAGCAGAGAACTTAGTGTTAGAAGTACATGTGACAGGTCTCCCTGGTGGCACAGCGCGTTGAGTGCTGCCCTGTGAACCATCCGCGGCACAGCAGCACAAGTTCAGTCCCCAGCCAGGGAGGGTACCCACATGGTGCAGCAGACCTCTTCTGCCTCACCCGCTGCTCCCCTCAGCAGTGTATTTCAGTCGATCTGCCTGTTCTGCTCCCCACTCTGTCTCTGGTGAATCTTTTCACCCCTGCAACTCTGGCCTGTACCCCAGCACTTGTGTGCATAAATAAATAAATCTTAAAAAAAAAAGAAATACACGTGACCAGGGAGCCTCCAGCCCCACAGTCCCACAGAAAGACCACCAAGGGTCTATTTCTCAAGGGAGAGGTTCAAGGGCTGAGGCCTTGCTCCATCCTGCCTGAAGTCTGACATCAGGAATGCTTCTCATTCACCACAGGCTCCAGAATCTCAGATTAAGTGAAATATGTTTCATAGCAAAGATTTTACTTTCCATTGTTTTGGAAATGAGAGTACCCCTCACTAAATTTGATATGGGTGACACTGGAATCCAGTGGGTGTAGAGTGATGGGGCAAGACTATCCAGTAACCAGCAAGATCAGACACGGACCATCGCCCTCAGCTGCAGGGTCACATGCTGTTTGTCAAACTGCCTTGTCATCTTGTATTTGGCCATGTTTTATTTTCCATTCTCCACAGTGAGGAGCAGATATTGATTAAGATAGAAAGGTCCACACACAGAAGCCCAGATTTTGAAAGTTCTTGGCAAATGTCAAAGCAAAGAACAGCACGAACAATGTCATAAGAAATGTGTTTCCTGACCTCCCTGGTGGCATAAGGGGTTAAGCAACACACTATGAAGCTATCCACAGCCACTGAAGCACGAGTTTGATCCCCAGCCAGGGAAGGGACCCACATGGCTAGGCAGACCTCTCCTGCCTCACCCGCTGCTCCCCTCAGCAGTGTGTTTCAGTTGATCTGCCTGTTCTGCTTCCCACTCTGACTCTGGTGACTCCTCTCACCACCCCCACCCCCATACACACACCTCTGACCTGTACCCCAGTTCTTATATGCATAAATAAATCTTCTAAAAAAAGTAAAATATATATATATATTTCCATTGTCTTTTTATTACCCTTCAGGTTATTTAAAAAAAAAAGTGAAGGCCTTCAGCTACTCTAATTTTGATCTTACATAATTTTCTACTCCTGCTAAGAAGGACTTTCCATGTGCCATATGTAAACATCCAGATCCCAGTCCATGTAGAGTTCTAGGTTAATTAAATTAGACATTCAGTAAACAAATATTGGCAACCCTTGGGTCCCAGCATGGGCTGGATGTGAGGACTCCCCGCCCCCAGCCAGACAGGAAGTTGGAACCTTTTCACGGAAGTTGACAGACTTGGAGACGAGCCGTCTGTGTGGCCTGGGGTACACGCCCAGCTGCCCTAAATGGAGCCGTCCTGGAAGGCTGCTGGGAGGAAGGAGTACTCACTGCCAATTGCTTCCTGAAGACAGGTGTTGTCTGGCCGCCATTGTTTCCTTGGCCCTCCTGGACTCCAAGCGGCTGGTAGCTCCAGCCACTGTCAGTCAGGTCAGTCAAGGTCTGTAAGATGGAGGCATCAGGCTACGTGCTGCCGGGGCCTACCTCTCCCGAATGAAAAGCTGTGCTCCCTCTGCAAGGCTTCGTAACGCGGAGCAGCACAACTCCCATAAACCCTTTCCGTGAGACATCGAAATGGACCTATTTCTGCTCTTGTCATGTCCTTTTGCTTCAACCTGAAGTAAAATTAAAATTTCACAATGAAGCGAAGAGCTGGGAATGAGCACAGAGTGAAGAGAGACCGTTGGGAGGCCTGGTGCAGGCTGGAGGCTGGACTGAGGCAGGATCTGCAGGGACAGCTCACGGGCAGGGCCTGTGTGCACAAGCAGAACAGGGGCTGCTAAGCATCCTGTTCAGAAGGAGGACGGGTCACGGGGACTCTGGGTGGGCCCTGGGATCAAGGCAGAGAAGAGCTTGGAGGCAGAGAGAAGAAGGCTCCAGGCAGGAGAATGATGCTTGGGGTTTTGAGATTAATTTTCAGGATACAGTGCCCTGTGCATTGTTCTGAAGTTACCCCCACAAAGTACTGTCACTGTCTCATCAGAGTCGATTTTCAGGTAAGAATCAGGGGTACATCATGAACTAGAAGCTACACCTAGGGGTGTTTCTTCACGCCATTTACTTAAAAACATTGCCTGCATCTAGCATATTCTGCACACACAGTGAGTATGTGTGTATCTATCTCAATTTAAGATTATGGTCATCAGCCGTCCATCAAAGTCAAGTGACGCTGAGGCTGTGTGAATTTCATTTTCTACGAATCTTAAGTTTCTGCAGAGAAAATGTGCATTGTTCCCATGGGAGAGAAGACTCTGCGGCCCTGCAGGGGGCAGCACAGAGGGCAGAGGTGCTGGTTCATGAAAGCGGGGTGGCCACCACCAACATGGAGGGAGGAAGGAGCAGCAATGGGAACAAAGGTGGGCACAGCCTGGGAGGAAGATCGTGGACGTGACCAATTGCATGTGCCCCCAAAATCCATGTTAAAAGCCCAATGCCCAGCATGATGGGACTGAGAGAGAGGCCTTTGGGAACAGACTGGATCACAGCGAGATTCATGCCCAAGGCAGCTTCCTTCCTTGGAAGGAAGCTTGCTTCCTCGCTCCCTTTCCACCATGTGAGGACATGGGAGAAGGTGGCTGCTCTTTTCTTGGAAAGAAAACTTAAAAAAAAAAAAAAAACATTACCCAGTCTACACACTCCACTGACTTTCAAGCACGCGGGAGAGGGTCCCCAGCCCCCTGACACACAGCACTGCCTCCATCTTACAGACCCGGTTCTGTAGACACTAGCAGGTGGGGGTGCACAGATGAAGGGGGAGCATTGGAGAAGGCGTGGGGTGCTGGCCCATCACGGCTGTTGGGAGCGGCACTCATCCTCACCTTGGCCAAGCAGCCCCAGTGCCCAGGGATTCCCGAAGCAAAGTCTGCCTCAGCACTCATCTCATATGCTCTACACATGTGGTCTTGACCTTTGTATGTTATTGTTGTTTTTCTCTTTGGGGGGGGACGAGTCTCATATTGCTGCTAGCACTGCATCATTATTATTTCTGTATCTTCTGGTTGTCTATGGTGATCTTGAAGCCACATCTGCATGTCAGTATGTTTTAATTACACGGTATACCATTTGCTCTTACGAAAACATCACATCATTCAATATCCACAACTGCAAGAGGATGTGACTTCTGCAATTTACATGTCCTGCAGGTTGTTATTAACGTGTGCACTTTATAAGGGTCTAATTTTGGAAGCAATTTTCCATAAAGTTGTTGTAAGCGTTACAAATTTGTGATAATTTGGCACAATATTCATTTAGCAAAATGACTCCATTAATAAAATATCTTTGTGTGTAAATACCAATTCAGACTGACATGACAGAGATGGGTAAGATAAGGACCCTAGTAGGCTCACCCAGATATGGCTGCATAATTTAAGGTGAGGGGCAACTTGGTTTATCCCCATAAGGACAGACTTGGTGCCCTACATGGAAATTAACCACCAGACATTTTGGCCAAAACAAACACTTTTTCATCCCACTCATCATATTAGTTTTTCACAAGCCAGCACCGCAGAGGGGGCATCAAAGGGCCCACAATACCCAGCCCATAGTAGAAGCTTAATAAAAATGTGTCCCCAGAAAGCCGTGGTTTGGGAGTGCACAGAGGAGGCTTGAGGTCCTGCCTCTGGCTGTTTGCTCTGTGACTGTAGGTGAGCTGCTTCTGTCTGGTCTCCGCATCTGTGACTTTAGTGTCTTGTTCTAGTTGATGTCTAAGGTCCTTGAAGCACATCTGGAGACACTCCAAGGGAGACAGGGTATTTCTAAGTGTTGTATTGGGGTTTTAAAAGGTACAAGTGTCAACTTTCAGTTAACACACCCAGGGAACGTCATTTGGATGCCACAGGGGCTTAAATCCTGGGGAATCTCAGAAACTGTCAAATGCCAGTTCAGCCACGTGAGCCAGCCCTCCAAGCCATCAGCGGGCATCCTGTGAGCCTCCTTAATCTCACTTAATCTTATAGCTAGAAAAAATGAGAGCAAATGAACCCAAGACATGGGCTTCATAGATTTCACTTATGTCCTGTAAAAGGGGTTCATCATCACTGCTTCTTTTGCCCCTAACTTGCATCAACAAAGGAAGGGGACAGGTCTAAAGCTGGAACTAAGCAGGGAGCCACCCTGGAGCGTGCCAGGTACCCGGTAAGAGTGCAGCTAAGATCAGGCTCTTCAGCTACTGAGAATCAGTTTGAACTTTGGTGAACCTAATCTAGAACCACCTTGTGGACCGAACTCGGTGCTGTCTAGTAGGACTCCCTGTGATGAAGGCAGCATGTCCCACACGGTTCCCACCAGCCACAAGCGCCAGGCATGACAGGAGCTGGGCGCTGGGTGCACGGCTTTGTCCTCGGCAGCCAGGGGTGGCCAGTGCAGCCATGTTGGGTGGCTGGTGCAGTGCCTACATGTTGTAATGTGCGTCCAGAAGTGCTGTGCAGGTGAGAGCCACAGGAACTGCCCCCTCCACCGCTGACTCTGCCCTCGTGAAGACACAGAGCAATCTTCTTACCTGCTCTCCCACCCCTCTGCTCAACTGAGCACAAATGGAGGAAGGAGGCGTGCAGATGCTGCCGTGAATTGCCAAGCTGTAGCTGCATGGCTCTGCAAATCTTGCCGGGCTCCCAGGCAGCAGGTCCCAGGTGGGCCTGGGACAGCAGGGACCTGGCCAAGGGGTCAGTCATTCTCTCGTGCCTCCAGACAGCTCACTCCAGCGTGACCGTGGGAAACTACGAGCCACAGCAGCTCTCAAGCAGCCTAAATTTGCCTGATAAAGTGTTTCTCATGTGTGCACACACAGCTGCCATCTTGCTCACACACCAAAACACATGTCCTAGCCCCTAGGTCACCTCCGCTCTCCAGGAACCATCTGTGCTGGGCATGTGACGAGACCTTCATGCCAGAGCCACCTCCCTTCACACAGCCAGAGCGCCCTGCCCTGTGAAGCCAGGGCCGTCCAAGACTGTGAAGAGAAGGCACGAGGCCCTGCCCTTCTGTCCACAGCCCACCTCTGCTTCTTCCACCCCTCCCTGCCTGCTAACGGCCACGGCATCACACACAGCTCAGGCACTGAGAGAGCAGACACACAAGACTCAGCCAGAGTGGAAGGGGACCAAGGGGCTGGGTTTGCATCAGCTCCAGAGCTGAGGCCCCATAGACTCTGCAGGCAAACTGGTACCCTACTTTCCCCCGCTCGGAGATGGGGGTGGGGCACCTCTTGCAGGCCTCTGGGTGGCCCCAGTGGTAGATTTTGCTCTTGGGAAGGAAGTCTACGTCGCTAAAGGGATTTGAATTAATAAGCAATGTAATAAGAAATTTAAAAACTTAGTCCTCTAAAATTTCTTCTTTCAACCTGAAATATTGTCATTAGCTTTACCGACTTACCAACTTTTACATCCCTTTCAAGGAGAACTTTGATTAAAATTTGTTCCCCTTTGCAAAAATCCAATATTTTCTGAGAAATATTTGAACTGTGTTCATCATTTAATGTTGTCTACTTTCTTTTGAAGGCTTCCAATTGTCAAAATTCTTTCAGTTATTTGAAAGAATTCTGAAAAAAAAAATTTCTCATTCATTTCACTTATGTGAAAATTCGCAGAAGTCCTCATCTACTTTTCAATTTAAAAATTACAAATCTGGCCTCCCTGGTGGCGCAGTGGGTTAAGCAACGCACTATGAAGCAAACCGCAGCCACTGCAGCACGAGTTCGATCCCTGCCACTGACCAGAGAGGGGACGCACATGGCATACCAGACCTCTCCTGCCTTGCCCGCTGCTCCCCTCAGTAGTATATTTCAGTTGGTCTGCCTGTTCTGCTTCCCGCTCTGTCTGGTGAATCCTCTCACCTCCCGTAACTCTGGCCTGCACCCCAGCTCTTATGTGCATAAATAAATAAATCTTTAAAAAAAATAAAAACTACAAATCTTCCCTGCTCACACCCTCACCACAGAACAATTCATCACTAAAGCCCTTTGGTGGCTGGCAGGGCAAGTGTGTGGCCTGGGTGAGGTGGGCAGGGACTGCTGTGGTTTAGGGGGTCAGAGGGCCAGCAGGTGATAGGGAGCGTGTGTGTGTGTGGGGGGGCTCTTCACTCTGACAAGACAGGGCACATGGAGTTAATGAGAGTCCCCAAATGGGGTGGGGGGCTGGCACAAGGTATGAGAGCCTCACAGAGAGGTATCATGGCATGGAGGACCCCAAAACACATACACCATGTGCATGGGTGAAAAGGGTGTCCAAAAAGAATGGCCTACAGAGTAGGTGTGAGTGCTGGGGAGGAATGAGTGAAGGGTGACATTGTGGAGGGATGACCTAGCACAAGGCAGAGCTCAGGCAGGTTGGGCAGGGTGTGCAAGGGCACACAGGGAAATATCCTAGAAATGGTGGAGCAGGGTGATAAGTCACCTGTGCAGGAGCGGCATGCTATTTACAACTTCTTCGTATATTTGAGATTGTTTTGCGATAAAAATTATTTAGAAAAGAAAATCACGGGACTTCCCTGGTGGTGCAAAGGGTTAAGCACCACACAATGAAGTATCCACAGCCACTACAGCACGAGTTTGATTCCCTGCTGGGGAACTGATCCACATGGTGCAGCAGACCTCTCCTGCCTCGCCCGCTGCTCCCCTCAGCAGTGTATTTCAGTCTATCTCCCTGCTCTGTTCCCTACTCTGTTTCTGGTGACTCTCTCACGCCCACGCCTCTGGCCTGTACCTCACTTCTTGTATGCATAAATAAATAAATCTTTTTAAAAAAAGAAAATAAAATCATAAATCTAATATTGGTTGGACATGTTCAAATACAAATGTCAGATCTTCTACTACAACAGATTATCAAAAGAATTAAAGCTAAAATAACAAATATACAAAGGTTACTCCTGTATCTCACAGTGAAATTAATATTAAGGATATACATTGTCATCTCAAGATTTTTTTTAAATTTATTTATTTATGCACACAAGAGCTAGGGTACAGGCCAGAGTCCTGGGAGGTGAGAGGATTCACCAGACAGAGCGGGGAGCAGAACAGGCAGACTGACTGAGACACACTGCTGAGGGGAGCAGCGGGTGAGGCAGGAGAGGTCTGGTATGCCATGTGCGTCCCCTCCCTGGTCAGTGGCAGGGATCGAACTCGTGCTGCAGTGGCTGCGGTTTGCTTCATAGTGTGTTGCTTAACCCACTGTGCCACCAGGGAGGCCTCTCATCTCAAGATTTAATTGATTGTCTTCCTGGGTTGAGATATATACTCACTAAGAACATCATTCAACAGCAACAACAGCAGACTCGTGCTGCTGTCACAAGTTAGCTGATAGTTCCTTCTTGGGGTCTTGTATGCCAGCCAGGATATGGGACTTAGACTTGCTTGAGTCTGTAGATGTCTCTCACAGAGACCCCAAGTCCCTATCCTCCCTTACAGGGACTCCAGTTGCACATTACCTAATGTGTATGCACACTCAGATCAGTTTGCACACATACTGCTCTTTCACCAACATATTGATCCGTCTGGCCTGATTGCTGCTTGACTCACTTGATTTCTTAATCTTCCTATCTGTCAAAGCCAGCTAGACCTTCATACAATATTCAAATAATGTCAGTGCAGATTTGCATCTCTCTTGTGAATGTCTAGTTTTTAGATCACAAATTCCAAGATCTTGTTAACACTCTTCCAAGAAAAGGGTGGGACAGAGGTTTGAAAAAGATGAAAAAGCTGAAAGATACAGTTTCCAACCTATGATCTGCATTGCGAAAGCTCTAGGATTAGTCAAACATTGCAAAATGTGAGGGTAATTTAATAGCAATTATTTTCCTTTGCCAAAGCACCCACAGGCTACAAGTTTGAAAATTTAAAAAATAATAATTATGAGATTACCATTTTAAGAGATAATGATGTGTGCATGATAAATTAATGGTTACATTTCCATAAGAAGGCATGAACTGACTGTTAACGACACGTTAACCGACACGTGAAAATACACCTACAGTTCATCCCAAATGTGATGGAAAATAGTTACCCTCTAAAGCAAAGATAAACATAAACATATCAGGATCAGACATTCTCCTTCTTCCTCAAAATAGCTGCAGACATACTTTTAAGCATGTAGTATGGTCCATGGAACATGCATACCCATGCCAACACAAGCCAGTGACCTCCTCACCAAATGAGTCACTCTTTGGCTTCTGATTATTGGAGGAAGCCTGGCACCTGTAGAGTGAATTTGGCAGTCGGCATTGTCTGGACTTACAGTTGTGTCTTTCAATCATCAAATGCAGAAGCTGAGACCTCTTGGGCCTCCCAGAGGCATCAGGGCTACATCTGCAGACAACTGAGGAAAGGGAAGGTGAGAGGCAGTGTCAGCACCTGCTTGTGTTTTGTCTCCTTGTGTTTTGATATGTTGTTGTTGCTTGATACACACAAACACACAATGCATGATTTATTTCATTTTAAAAAGTGTATGTAAGACCTCGCTGGTGGTGCAAGGGTTTAAGGCACAGCGCTATAAAGCTATCTGCAGCCACTGTAGCATGAGTTCAATCCCAGGCCAGGGAGCTGGACCACATGGTGCAGAAGACCTCTCTTGTCTCCTTGCTGCTCCCCTCAGCAGTAGACTTCAGTGGATCTGCCTGCTGCTCCCCACACTGTCTCTGTTGAATCCTCTCACCTGACCCCCCAACACCTCTGGCCTGTACCCCAGTTCTTGTATACATAAGTAAACAAATATTTTTTTAAAAAATGCATGTAATTCAGGAATTCTATATAGTACATCATTGGATTGTGATTTTGAAAGGAAGTAAGCATTCTTTTTCCCATTCCTTATCATGGATTAAAAAATGTAGGGAGTAGAGTCTCTTGGAAAATTTCCTAATGCTAAGAATATATATCACACTCATTTATAAAAAATTATTCAAGTTTATTTAATGTAAACTCAAATGTTCAAATTGCAAGAGGATAAGTGCTATAGCATTTTAACACCTCTTACCTCAGATTTCCACACTTCATTTCCTTATTCCCCCAAATTAGAAGTAGACAGCTGTCATCCCTAACTGATCAAGCCCTCGTTTTGTTTTCTGTATCATTGGCAGATTTGACTGGATAATTTTCACATTTGCTTTCTACTCTAAAATAACTAATTTATGAACTATCCAGGGAGTAGGCACAAGATACTGTGGAAAGAGTGTGACTTTGATCAAATGGAGCTGGGAAGGAGTTCTCACCCTTCTGCTTATAACCTGGGAATAGGTGAGGTTAGTGATACTTCCTGCAACTCTATTATTAGGATTAAGTGAAATGCTGAATGTGAAGGGTAGCAAAAATGAAGCATTGTTGGCCATATGACTATTAGTAATTATTAAAGCTGTGGAGACATTGTGTATAGAGATGGAAGTCCAGAGCTAGCACAGAATTCAGGCCAGAGGGTTCCTGTGGCTCCAAAGTCATAGCCTCTGTTCTGCTGTGAGAAGGTTCTGACACCTGCTGCCAAGATGGCTGCCTGCACATGAGTGGCACTGCATTCCCTGGCCAGAGGGGTATAGGTCTGTTCACCAGAGAGCTTTTTCCATACTAGGGCCCCTCTGTGTTTTTCTGGCATCTTACCCAACAACTTCAGGTCCACTCTGATCCTATAAGTAAAGTGCCTTCTTTACCATCCCACGCTCACTGACAATACTCAGCAGAAGTCCTTATCTGCTAGACCAAATATGTCAAGCTGAATCCTCAAAGTGGGCCCACTTCTTTCCAGGCCTCAGACAATACATCTGCTATACCACAATCCCCCCTAGCCTCAGCTGAACAAACACAAGGTGATCCTATCACTCCCCAAAATTTGATGAACAAGCTAATACCTACTTCTTAAGGAAGATATCACATGTGATATTATGGTCCAAAACCTGTTTGTAGTGTGGTCAAAGAGCAGACTCTCAAGTTTCCAGGGAATTGGAGTTTCTGGAGATAATAGCATCAGGCTGGCAGGTCTCTCAAATGTCTGGACCCCATGGCCTGGGAGGCAGTTAATAAGAAACCTATTGTCTGAGTTCTCTGGCACAGGGCTCCCTAACATTAACCTAACACATGAAAAGTGGGTTGATGAAAGTTGTCAAGACACTTGCTTTATCTTATTGGTAGAATGAAGATTCATAATGTAAAAACCTAGATTTGGATTTCCATAAATAAAATGGGAAGAGGCTAGAAAGGTCTCACCTGGAGTGATGAGGCAGAACATGTCTCACAGAAAGACCATGGTCTTCTTGGGGTCCAGAGCATGGACTGACATGAGAGATAAGTGGCTATCCCTTGAGGCAGCCTCTACACTTCTGGGCTGTACAGTAAGAATATTCTTGCTGTAATTTTTTTGCTTCCAGATTTTCTAAAATGTGATTTCTTTGCTGAGATTTGTCAGCTCTCTATCTCTTCATCAGAAAGATACTTGCATCAATGTTCCTTCATGTTCCTTCATGAAGAACAGATGAAAAGAAGTTCTGTACCAACCAAACGGTTCAAGTTCAAATCACATTAAGTTCACCTGGAAGTTTTCCGATATTGTTCAAGAGCTATGCAAAGAATCACGAGCCATCAGTTTCTTCTAAGTTCTCTTTACTGGGTTTCTTTCAAATGAGGAAAATTCATACATAACAGTCACATCAAATCTCGGAAGGAATCCACTGCTCTGTTGGTTACAAGGAAATGCTCACGTTTTCGTCATTCATGTTTGTTTTCCAAGCAAGATGAGGGGATTACCACAATCCACACTCATCACCTCGCCATGTCTGGGTCGGGAGAAAGGGGTACCTGGGGATGAGTCTTCGCTCTGCTCAGATCTGACAAGGCCCGAAAGCGGGGTTCAAAGTGGGGTCCAAGCCACAGTCTCTCAACAGAGGTTCCAAACCAAAAGTTCTGCCCCGAGCTCCCAGATGCCAGAGGAGGAATTTGCCCTCTTTGACTGTGGGTTTTTCCTAGTTGGCCTTTGACTAGGGGGATCTCAGCTTCAGGGGCCTCTTGTTCTTGCTCCACACGGTGGTTTAAGCCCACAAGGGAGAAAGTCTCTCTGAGGTGACCTAGCAGGCTGTGACAGGATACTGAATGTGTCTGTGTATGCTTCTATTTTAAAGACACCTGTTAATTTCTAGTACAACAAATGCCAGTAGAATAATCCAAAGTTCTGCAAGGTTCTCAGTGAAATTTCAGGGCATGACAGGGTCTGAGACCAGGGAGTTGGAAAGCTGCACAGACATTTGGGAAGGTCTGTGTCCCTGCTGAGAGCTTGGACCCTCCATGACCTACACACATCCGCAGTCTGGAGGGAACAAAACCACAAGAAATTCCTGCTGCTGCTTCTGAGCACTGGAGATGGTGTTGGACCCCTGGGAGTGTGGAATTAAACATCTATAGGACCCCATACCACTCTCATTTATTTCTCTCATTTAAGGCCCATATATCCAACTACCTGGGCTACTTCAAAAGTCCTAAATTAGGGCCTCCCTGGTGTAAGGGGTTGAGCACCGCAATATGGGGCTTTCACAGTCACTGCAGCGTGAGTTCGATCCCCAGCCAGGGAGGAGACCCACATGGCCCAGCAGATCTCTCCTGCCTCACCCACTGCTCCCTCAGCAGTGTATTTCAGTTGATCTGCCTGTTCTGCTCCCTGCTCTGTCTCTGGTGAGTCTTCTTACCTCCCACCCCCATGCTTCTGGCCTATACCCCAGCTCTTATATGCATAAATAAATAATCTTTTTTTTAAAAAAAATCCTAAATTAATGTTGACTTAAATAAATTGAAGCAGGTAAAAGTAGTGTGTGTATTAATTTAGACTGAGGACTTGGACATAGGACCATCCCCCAGAGTGCTCTGGGACAGATCTGCTGACAGATGCCCCAGAGTGCTCTGGGAAAACTGCTCAAATTTTGAGCACCTCAGGGCTGAACATCTCAAGGAGGATGGTATGTCATTCACATATGGAACATTTCAAGAATTTCCAGAATAGGTTAATGTATTTATTTAATGTGGTCTATGCTTTGAGATAAACAAAGAGCGTTGTTAAAATTTACTCTATGTAGGGTCTTATCTTCTGGAAACTGGATGTTTTAGCAATGGCACAAAATGATATTCTTTGAAGTCAATAACTTGTCTGGAGGATGACATTTCCAACATGCTGCTTGTTCACAAAGACAGAATTTTTCTGGACATATTTTCTTTACAGGACCAGCCCAAGAACAAGGAGTGAGGAGCCCACCTAATTGATAGTTTTGGCCAACCCCAGAGTGTCTACCACGATACCATACTGGCTGTTGGAAGGGTAACAGCAACTTGCATTACAGCAGAACTGTTTTATTGTCTTATCTAGTTCTGCAGCTCCAGCATTAAAACAAAGGCTTCTTGGGGCTTTGGACTGCAGTGTGCGGTACGCGGACTCAGTGATCAACTGTGCTTGTGCACAAGCTTCTCTGCTTATATAGGCAAAAGGGGTGGAGCTAGCATCTGTTTTATGGAAATGAGGTCTTTGATCAGTGCAGTACTGATTGGTGGAAAGCTTATCAAGTGGTGACTGGTTGAACTTCAATCTGGATGTGACTTGCTGGTGTCACTTGTTTCCTTCTGGGCTCTGGCTGTGTCTGCACCTGCCCCAACATGCTGGTACCTGCATCTGCCTAGGACCTGACCCCCAACTGACTCCAGGTTATGCTTCTTCTTGTTACCCAGAATTGGGATGGCTCCATGTCCTTTTTCCTTTATTTTAATTTCTCTATCAGAAGTAAGTTTATTTTTAAAGCCTCCAGATATGACAAAAATAGGTCTTAAGAAAATGATTCTTAGCAAATCTATGTGCCAAGTTTGAGGGGAGAAATTGTGAGGGACAGTCACTTTTTCCCCTGGGACACGGCCCATTTACCATCAATTAACAAAGTATATTCAACTTCCCAAAATTGCCATCAGCTCTCCGGTAGATTAGTTTACTTCACTAAACTCTTACTGAAAATGTCAGTATAATTACTTTTCTAATTAACTATTAAATTCTAATCAAAATATCATCTGACATTTCTTACATATATTAAAAATTCTAAAAGAGTTCATTTTGAGAAATATATAAACTTTACATGTACTTAGATGTAAAAGATTACTGGGCATTATCTCAATAGGAAAAGTTATTTTAAAATTAAATAAAGAAAAAGACATGGTGGTATCAATGTCCAAGAATAGCAGGTAAGTAAGAGACAAGATAGGATAGAGACACACAGAGAGAAATGTGAATATTATATTTGCTACTGAAAATATCACAAACCAAAGAGAAAAAAATGGATTATTCCATGTGACTAGTATTTTAAAAAATTGAGCACTAACTAAAATCAAGTTGGAACTTTACCTTCTATTTGACATAAAATACCAGTGCTAAGTATTTTTAAGAAAAATCATAGAAAAGAAAATATCTATGACTCTTTAATTGATAATTGTAGAAAATGTCTTTCTATGCATTTAAACAATAGAAAAACAAAACAAATAGCATTATTGGAAAATCTGAGAGATGATAAGCAGTATAGTAGCTACATTACAAGGCAAACAACTAGAAAAACTGGAAATCACAGCAGCTATAATAAAAGGGCGATGTTCTCAATATAAAAGAAAACTCATCAAGAATAAAAAACTCAACATACCCAATTTTTTTTTTAATTTGAAAATGACATCAGATTCACAGAATACAAAGGTTATCACATCTGAAAATAGTTTCAGCCTCACTGGAAAAATGGGATGCCCTGTTTTACCCATCACGGTACTGGGATTTGTAGATGGTACTTTTCAATGCCAGCATATGGTAAAAAGGACACACATATATTTTCCTTCAGAAGAAAACTTTGGAAATATATATATCGAGACTCTTAAAAAAGACCTAGAAATAAAAAAAAAAACCTAGCCAAATAAAGATTGTAAGTTTCGTGTGTAAAGTGAGCTTTCTGATGATTATTTTTCATTGCAAACCTAGACCCAGAATCACAGCTTCGAACATCAATTCCTCACCTGGAAATCAGGAAGACTGAGTAGACAAGTTGTGGGTCTATATGTATGTATGTAACGAAGTCTTTATACCCAGGGCTCTCAATACGTGAGTATTTTTTCTATCTTCCTTTGCTTTGGCAAGATCCCAACAGTGGCTTCCTTGGGCTGACTCACGCGGCACCTCCTTCCAAGACCACCTGACCCCACATGGCACATGCCCTCTGAGGCCGTTGGGAAAAGTACGGGTCCAATGTCAGCTATCACGGGTGTATGTAAGGAGACTGTGAACTGAGGTTCACTTTGGGACACTATTTCCAAGAGCTCGAGAATTCATTAAGGAATGTTTTGGGTTTTTTTTTCCAATGGATGTTGATATTTGTAATTATGGACTTCCAATTGCCAGTACATAGGGTGAAATGATTTTCATGGCAGATGTGTGCAGGAGTGGAAGGAATGTAATGACTCAGAAAATGATAGATGATAGACAGACAGATAGATAGACATACAGTCAGATAGATGAGGATGGATGGATAGGTTTGTGGATGGATGTATGGATAGATGGGTAGATGGGTAGATATAGCTAATAGACATATGATAGATTATATTATATAATTAACAGATGCAAATATGCATGGATAGATACAGATTTAATTAGGAACCATAGAAGATATTGTTCACGTTATGAAAGTACTCATAAAGAAACAGATCCGTTGTCAGATTCCTAACCTTATCTGTTGAAAGCTAATAGATAGTAATTAGAGTTCTCAAAGTAAAATACATAGTAGTTGAGGGTATACTTATTTCATCAGGTGAGGCACACACAGAAAATAACTCAAGTCTATTTACATTTGAAAATCAGTTATCAGGACCTCCAGACCTTCCAACATAAATCCTGAAATACCAACACATTGCTGTAAAAGGGTTGAAAGCATAGTCCCGAAGAAGATGCCTACAGGGAGATTAACTTACAGGTTTTTTTTCCCTTTTTTTTAATTAAAATATTTTAAAATTTACATATACTTGCCATTAATTGTAATCCCCATGTATTCCCCATCACCATCTCACCAGTGCACCATCACCTCAGTCCCTCGTGCTCCCATCTTCCCTCAGCCCTCCCTTTCCCCTCCCCACCAGGTGTCCCCAGTCTGTCCTTGTCTTCTCATTTTTGGTTTCTGTGTCTTTACTGCTGTTATTGTTATTATTATTATTGTTCTTATTCCGTTTTTAACTCATTCATTTCTTTAACCACTTAAAACTCGTTAGCAAGTACACATTGGTAGAGGTTTGAACCTATAACCCCAGAGCAGAAATAAAGACAAAACTAATTTACTTCTAGAAACATCATTTGGGGAAAATCACTAAAATATAATGTAATAAATAATCACTAATATTTTCATAGTGCTTAAAAGAACCCAGTACAATAATGACTCAAAAAAATTAAATGTAGTGATTTTACAGCACATCCACTTACAAAAGAATGTGGAAAACATCTAGTTTGAATCAAAGAAGTTTAAATAACAGATTATCAGCCTAGAAATAATTATTTGACTGGATGATTTTGTTTTAATACCTCACATGAACCCATGCGTCCCCCAAGTCCCTGTGCGTCATCTCACTGAACCTCCAATCAGTCACCCCCTTTCCAAAACGGAGGCGCAGGGGAAACCAGCATGCTTTGTCAGTGCTTTTTTTTTTTTTTTTCAACTTTTCCTCTCCAACAAGAGCCCTTTCTTGTATATCATATAGAAAACTTGCATTAATGAAAAGGAAAATTTAATCACTGAAAGAACGTCTTTTAGCCACCATGGAATCTTGCACCCCAAAGCTCAAGTCACTGAAACTCTGCCCACAGCCTGTCCCTGATAGGACGATAGTCGTAATCTGCTTCTTCACCCTAAACCAACCTAGTGATTATTTTTCCTTAGCACTTTGTCTCAGACTCTTGAATTGTAATTCAGTCTTTCCTACCGCTCTGTCATAGGAGGTAAGCCACTCCTTCCCCAAATAACAGAGATCCAGGAAAGCAAAGGTTGAGTGTAAATAAAAGGACTAGAAAATAAATCTCGAAGCAAACACGCCTTGCTCCCAGCCATGCCCAGCAGTAAACACTCACGCTCCACGCTGGTCCTTTGTAGATTCTGAACAAGTTTCACGAGCCAGTATCTCACAAACATCTGCCTTCATTATAATTATATTTCTATTTCAGCTGCACCAAGCTATTTACAGATGAGCTGTTCATAAAGAGCTTTATAATTAAGCAAACAGAAATATCTTTTTATAGGATGCAGATCTAGGGGTGATAATCACACACAAAATACACAGCAACAGTTGCAAATAGAGTGTTTAACGCTAGTTATATAGTTAGTGATGTACTCAATAAAGCCTGACATGTCTTTGTTCCTAAATACGAGAAAATATGGTCTTTGCTACACAGCAGTGTAAACTGTCTTCTATTTTTTTTTTTTAAGCAAAGGCCCTGTTTTTCAGGGTGGGTTCTAAAATGTGTGAGTACATGTGTGTTTTCTGGAACAACAGGGTTACACATATACGTGCGCACACACACATACATACACACACACCCTCTGATTTCGCAGGTTTTGAAATTGGCCTGGTACTTGGTGTACCAGTATGTAGCCCTGGGTGAAGCAACAAATGTGACAGCTCACAGGAGCAGACAGTAGGCAGTACGTGGTAGCCCCCCACAAGTGGCTGCCGAGTGACGAAACACAAAATATCTATCTTCTGTCCAGTTAGACTGTGCCCAGGCCCTGTGGTTCCCCAGGAGGGTCTGTCTTGGCTTGTGAGGGTTCAGTCACTCTCCCTCTGTGCTTTGGAGGCTGTTTGCTTGTCATTTCGCAGACTTTTCATCCAAAACTCTTGCAACTCAAAGACGTGACAAGGACACGGCATCAGATCTTTTCTAAGCTTCAGCTTGGACATGGAGAGGTCCACAAGTCCCATGACACTTGTCCTCCAAGGGGACCTGCTCATAGCCTGCTCCTGAGAGCATGTACCAGCACAGGTGTCAGAAAATGATTCCACACACATCCCTGCTGGGGACACACAAGCACACACACACCCTATGCACATACACACATAGCTTTCAAGTAAACAATAAATAAGAGCATTTATTGAGCAACATGTTTGTAGTATTATTTACTGTCATTGTAAGGTACAAATGGAATGTTCTCGAATGTCCATTGTAGAGGAATGTGAAATCATTTACAGTACAAACACTCAGTGGAATGTCTTGCAGTCATAACAAATTAGTTTTATAAAAATTTAGAATTATTTGGAAGTATGTCTACTATACAATGTTCAGAGACAGCAATAGGGTAATTCCACAATATCACCTCATCTGCAGACAAATTAAAGACTAAGAAATGTAAGGAGATGTGTCACAAAGTTAACAGAGGCTGGGTTCAGGGGGTGGGTTATAGATTCATTTTATTTCGTTCAATTTAATGAGTTGTATTTTCCAAATGTTACATAATAAACATCTACTTATTTCACTTTCAGTAAAGACTAGTTTGACACATGTGACCGACCTCAATGTGCATAATACTGAGGCGCCCAGCCGTTTAGCTGTGTGAGAAGCTTGTGATGTTACCCTGTTTTCAGACCGTCAACTGACCACGCGTTTTCACGTGTGACGTGGCGCTGAGTCTCAGCCCTTGTTCTGCAGACCTGCCAAGAGAGGGCTGCTGAGTCCCAGGGCTCAAACATATGTCCTTGAAGAAAATGGAAATGCAACCCTGTGAGAAAGAAGCCCCCGGGCTCCGGCTATCACTGCCCTTCACAGTATTTCCCTTATTTGCTGCAAGGCCGTGCTGTTCTGCCAGTGTTTATTTCCCTCTCCCTCATTCTCCTCCCAACATCTCCATTTTCTTGGTCAGCGTACATCTTTTTCTGTGTTTCTCTCTTCTCAACTCACAGAGGAGGAAGAATGGGGCGTTTACCACGTTGGGACCATAGCCGGGTGGCTCCCGAATTATGGAGTGGTTTCCTCTTCACCTGAGCACACCTGGGAAGGGATTATTTGACCTCATTTTAAGGGCGAGCACACAAAAGTCCCCAAGCATTACCTCAGGGCCCACAGTTGCTGGGAGGTATGAAAATTCATGGTTTGGGTTTGTTCAACCCTCAGTCTCAGCTGTCTCCGTCAGTCGTCCACTGTGGTGTCCAGGGCTCTCCCAGATTGGACAGCAGAGGCCAGTCTCTGGGACTTTGCTGGAAACTCAGCATCGGCACGCCCCTGGTCCAGGTAAGGCTGTTATCCATCCCCACAAATGTACCTAGTGCACTGTGTCCACTTTGACAGGAAAATAAGAAGATGCAGTAATACCAAAGCAGTTCAAAAGAACAGGTGAGCTAATAGGACCTGGCGTGGGGTTGACTGGCCGTGGGTAAATGCTTCCTTAAGCTTTTCATCCATGGGGACGAGCTGCTGACTCCCGTTTGCCTGCATTTGTGTACTTTTAGTTTGAAGATATGGTTCCTGGCTGCTGACCTCCAGGAGTTGATAAATCCATCGACTTTCAAGCTGACTGTTTTCATAACAGTTTTGCGGGCCTTGAGTGTACTTCTTGAACTTCCCTGAAGTCTAAGCTCTGTTGGCCTATCCCTAGTTACCAGACCACTTCTCTCTGCCCATCCTGGGATCCTCCCCAATGTCTAACAGCTTTCCCCTCCGCTACTTCAGTTCTGAACTGCCAGATAATGACTTTCCTTATTAACTCTCCTTAGCATCTCACACTCAGTATGTATAAAGCCAACTCATCAAAGACTGCTTTGAACTGTCCTTACACAACTTCTCTTCTTGGTCAGTGCAAGTCTGAGACCTGCAGTCGGAGTTTTGAGACTTCTCACACTGTCTTCCCCATTCAATCCACCATTATCCCCACACATCAATCCTCACACCTACCCATTGCAGCAAAATACCCATAGCCAAGCTCAGTACATTACGAGGATACAGCACCTTTGGCAGGTACCTGAGGCTGCCCGTGGGGACTCAGGTGAGTGCTCTTGGAGTCCCGCCTCACAATCAGATGGTATGTCGAGATGAAAACAGAAGTCTCAGCAGGATTCTAACACACATGCATTCATCAGTAAGTAGACCAAGCACACAATACACACACACACACACACACACGCACATCCAACAATCTGTCATATTGGATTGGTGAAGTCCGTTCCCTGTGCTTTCCAGCATGAGAATTTTTCGTGAAATATCACCCTGTGCTGATGTGACAATATTCTAGCAGCACCATCCATATGACAAAAATCTGTAAAGGCTCAGCTAAACACAGCCAGATGTGGCTCTTTGGCTTGGGGGGGTCTGTTCCCAAGGATGCTGGTGACTGGGCTCTTTCTATCTTGTTCACAAATGAGCAGAGTTGACTGTGTGACTCCTTTAGCCAGTCCATGTGTGTTTCCCTGTCATTTTACTTAACAGGTATTTTTAATTGCTTACTAAACACCTGTGAAATCACCAAAAAAGATAATAGTAATAACATAAATAATAATAATAATAATGATAACAGTAATAAAGATTAAGGCCTCGACAGGAAGTTGTATCTATGGCACTCACAGTGCTTCTATTCCAAACCCTGTCTTCCAAGGAGCCATCACATCTGTACCCAATAAACCCTGGCTTTCCTGTTTATATACGTCTATCACTTCTGTACGTGTTTCTTAAAACAACATGTGTGTACTTTTTAAATTATTTTTAACTTAAGATAGATTCCACTTGGATTTACTCTTTTCACCTATAAAGCCTTGACAATACACTTTTATGTTGCTGCTTTCACTATCTTATTCACTGGCTTCCCCAGCTCGGCAGGGACCCACCCACAGCACAGTGAGGACCTCTGTGTGGTGTGTACCTGCCCGGCCTGTGGAGTCCTCATGCTTCTGGATTCCTGTCAGATATATGGTGCAGGATGGTATCTCAACATAGTCTCTTTTTTTTAAATTTTATTTACGTATGCATGCAAGAGCTGGGGTATACATTCCAGAGGAAGGGGATGAGAGGATTCGCCAGAGACAGAGCGGGGAGAAGAACAGGCAGATCAAAGAAGTATACTGCTGAGGGGAGCAGCCAGTGAGGCAGGAGAGATCTGCTGTGCCATGTGGGTCTCCTCCCTGACCAGAGATCAAACTCGCAATGCAGTGGCTGTGGAAGCCTCACAGTATGGTGCTCAAACCCTTGTACCACCAGCGAGGCCCATCAACATGGTCTTGATTTGCATTATCAAGATTACGTATTTATCAAGAATTCAGTGGCTATGAAATGTGTCTATCTTTTGGCCATTTTTCTACTAGATTCAGTTTTTGATCATTTTGAAGAGGTTTTTAATGCATCAGTCCACATATATCTCAACCAGCATTAATTTCAGCAATGAAAAACCACCCACCTTTTCATAATATTCATTGTTATTTAACAAGCCATCCAGTTATCTGGGAGTTAACTATCGCAAAATGGCTCATAGCAGCTTCTCCTCCATGCTGAGCCCTGGTTTAGTGGACACCATCAATGAGAAGCATGTTCAGTGCTCCTAGGGGTGGAGGTTAAAGTTTGCATATTTGTGTGGGCTTATCTAAATGCACACATGCATGCATGCACTTGCACACACACCCCTAAAATAAGTGCTCTTATAACCCTCATCTTTTCCTACCCATGGAACATGCATGTGTGTGATATGATGTGTGTATGGTATGAACCATGCATGAGTGTGTGATGTGTGTGTGTCTGTGCATGATGTGATGTGCCTGTGTGTGAGTTTTGAGTGAATCTGTCTATGTGTGTGGACGCCATCCCCAGTCTGGAATCAAGCAATGTCTTCTCGGCATCACCACAGTAACCGAGATGCACCTTTGGCTCCCACACAGAATGTGTCTTATGAGGGGAAAAACTGATGCTTCCAATGTGTACCCCCCAATTTAATATTCGATAGATACTGTCTATGCTGCTTCAATTGTTCCAGACTGAAACCCTATCACAACTCTTCCTGCAAGGCGGTGGCCCTTCCCCGGCACAGGGAATGGCACACAGCATGGTGCCGATTCTCAGAGGATCCCAGTTCTTCCAGAGCTCAGGCTCTTCCAGGACCAGGTGGCAGCTGTGCACACAGAGCCAGGCTGAAATGACACCGACTGAAGGGCTACACTCTATGCCTAACCGTTCCTCTTCCTCGGTCCTAATTCTGTGCATGGTCTCACCACCCCCCACAGAACCCATTCAGAAGCACATATTTGATCATTCCCTCAATTTCCTGCTTTCTTCTCTTCCAACCCCTACCACCAGTTGATCCCTCATTCTCACCAAATCTCAGCCCTTATCATCTTCCCAGCTCTATCCCTCCTCTCTGTGCTTTTGTGGTTGCCTGTGGCCCATTTTCCTAACCAGATTGCCTGTGCCACCTCATCTCTACTCACTTTGCATGCATCCTGGTGCCCTGAGCTCTGTCGTCCACACTGAGTGGTGAGGATTGAGCCTGACTCTCAGGACAGCCTCACCAACGTAGGGCACCATAAGGGCTCCCCACCACTTCCAAGATTTGCTCAAGCTACTAATTATGGCTTCCAAGTCCTTTGTCATGGAGATCCTTGGGACACCTCCTGTCCCAGGTCCTGCCATGTCCCAGCAAATGCCCTTGGCTGAGTCGCACTGACCAGTCTAGAATTTTTCAGAGGACCGTGGTTTCACCTGTCAGGGCTGGAGGAGATGGTCTGGGCCTGGAACACCCATCACCGCTTCACCCTCGTCCCAGAACTGTCTCTCCTGTCCTTGGTGTTGTCACTCCGCTGACGTTGTCATTCCCAGTGTTGGTTAGGAACGCGTGTCCAAATAACTCCTCATTAATATTAAAGTCCTGGCGGCCCTGTGTGTCATCAGGATCTTCCCCATAAAACTCCAAGCTCTGCCCTTTTAGAGCAGAAACTGAAGCACGTATCTGTAAGCCCTCAGAGCTCAGCCCCAGGCCAGGGATCTACAAGTAATCTCCAAGTGCAGGGAGGGAGGAGGGAGGGCAGATACCCGAGTAAGTGAAAGGGCAGAGATGACTTACTGCTTGGCTTGAGCTGCTATCCTGTAAATGCTGTTTATCTTGTGCTCTTTTCAAAGCCTGCAGGTCCTGGGGGTAGCTATGCCCACTTCCTTGGCTCCACATCTCCAAGATGGCCACTACTAGGTCAGAGAGTAAACTCCGAATCTCATACGTGGCCTGTGACTTTGCCGTCAGTCTCAACTGGAGTCTGCCCCAGCACCCACAGCTCACCTGTCCCGTTCTAAGGAGCCTTTCCCAGCAATTCAGCCTTCTAGACCATATGCTCTTGGAGCCTGTCTGGAGGTCCAGTCAGCCATCAGAATGCTGCCCCATTTCTCCTAATATAAACATCTATTTTCTCCCTTAAAATAAGTAGCTACATTTTTTATAGGTTAAATCAGCCAATGAATGCTTTCACATGTTGCTGGCAGGTGCATGAATGGACCCAACTCTTCTGGAAAGCAATCAGAGATGCATGTAAAGGACTTGGCAGGTGCTTCTGTGTAATGCTTCTTTGACTTTATCCTGAGGAAGTCACCCATTGGAGATATGCAGAAGAAACCTTGTTATCAAGGACATTCGTCATCAGGCTCAAGAAATGTCACAAATCATCACCAGGAGGACACTGCTCATCATGTGTCCTTCTGGATATTCACAGAGTGATGTGAGAAGGGTAACTTGCAAAGCTGAGCAAAAAAATAAAAGGAGGGCACTAAATTACAGAGAAGGTGTGATGGCAACCGTGAAAGTGAGTTCCCCAAGGGAGGCTTAATTAAACTTAATCAAATATACAACTGTATGGTTGGTATAATTATAGCCTATCTTTCTGAGTTTTTTTTTTTGTTGTTGTTGTTGTTGTTAGTGTATTTTCAACAATGACCACATTTGCTTTTATGATCAGGAAAAAAAAAATCTTTGTATCATGAAGAGCTTCTCATTCCTGAGAAGGAATGGCCAAAGAGAATGGTAGAAAATCAGAGGCACTAGTTTTTGAAACAAGAAGCTAGAAAGAGGCTGTGCAACATAATCCGAGGACACTGACAAAGAGATCTGGAATAATAAGTAACAAGTCATTTGGAGTGGCCAGGCGTTGGAAAGATCAGGAAGGACCACCAGACATACTGCTACCAAGAAAATGAAGAATCTAGATAGGGAGACATCCCTGCACAGATCCCAAACAATTATTTGCCCTGACTGGTAAATTCCAGAGACAGCACCTGTGGAGGTGAATCGGGTTGCAGAGAACATAGGGGTGCTGAACACACAGATAATTAGACTCCTCTAAGGAGAGGGAAGGCATGATGTTCACGACTCGCTTTAAAAATAGCCATCTTTACATCCTGGGGGGTGTCGAACCACGTGACAATAGGCGGTACCTGGCAGCCAGGTTAGACAGGCAAATAGGGAGCCAGTGTCTCACGAGCTGTGACTCTGTAAATATGTGTTTCGGGAGATTCTTCCCTAGCGTGTCGCCAAACCCACACGTCTACCCTGGTGTGAATTCAGAGCTGCCGGGGTGTGGAAGCAACTGCATGTGAGCCCCACGAGCCACGTGACTTTTGAGTCAGACAGGGCAGGAGGGGCTGCACCCCAGGATGACATCTGCTGCTTCTCACAGCTGATGCGTGACTGTCATGCTCCCGGCAGCAGTGACGAAGGCACAGTGATGCAGAAAGGATGCTGGCACCTCTGGGAGAAAGCGGAGGTGCTCCTGGACTGGGGTCGGAGGGCGGATCACAGGGAGGATGTCACAGCGGAGGGATTTTGATAAGATGCACAAAGAGCCCCTCTCACGGCACTTCGCCCACAGACACAGGCCCAGAAGCAATGCTACAGCTCATGGCACTGAAACAGAGGAGACAGCTGTCCTGGGTCACTCTGCCACCCACACCAAGGCCCGCTTAGCTACTTTGCTCATACCAGCCCCACTGTCATGCCTGCCCGCCCTCTGGAGCCTGCCAGCTCCCTGGGAGGCGGAACAGGCATTTCATTAGCATCTCAGTTTACTATAGGTGAGGGAAGCCAAGGGTAGATCCAGAAAGGCTGCTCCGAGGTGTCTGCTCACTCATCATGAACCATACTCTCCACACAACTGTCAGCTCCACAGCCAGGGTTCCGGACAGCTGTTTAAACCCTGAAGCACTGACCCCGTTCCTAGCCACACCTAGGCTGCCGGTTCAGTACTGAGCCCCTTTACTATCAATATTTTTTATCAAATTGTTGGATGGAGAAAGACTAGATTTCCTGACCTTGAATTCTCAGGAGACACTATTTGGAGAGACTTTTCAGATAGATAAGGGTTTTTAAAGGTTCTGGAATTGCTGGAAACAATGGGTCAAATGTAACCAGATGAAAACAAATATGTATAAATACCCAGTCTCCTATTTGGAATACGAGTAATGGCGGAAAGAGCTGGCATGGCCGGTGAGGTCAGAGGGCTGTAATGAGTGGGCCCGGTGAAGCTGACTGGACTCAGGCTCCAGAAGCATCCATAGTCCAGCACGTCACGCTGCGTCGCCATGTCGGAGGGCTGGGTTCTGGAAGCCATAGCTCAGGATAAAAATTTGCAGACTGAAGCATATCCCCTAGAGTTAATTGAAAACCAATTCAAATGAGGAGAAGGTGGAGTGGAGAATGTTTCCTCCAGAAAATGGAAGACTCTGGGGGAGGGGTATTAGAATTTTTATCAAATTTGTGAAAAGTTTTCATGAACAATAATCCACTTCACTTCTTTTGTTGTTGTTGTTCCAGAGAGTAAAACTGAGGTCAGTGGAGAGAAATAGAAACCAGGAGGCAGCTGAGGGTGACGTGGACCTCTCCAGCTCACCACCATCACGGTGCCGTACACACCAGCCCAGTCCAGTGCTGCAGGCACATCACTGGCCACTCATCAGGATTGTTCCCAGCCTTCTCGTGGCCTCCCTTGCTTGTCTGCCTGGATGACACCCACTTATTACCGTGGGCTTGTTGCTCTCCTCCTCAGTAACATCTGGCCTCCACATCGCCAGCTGCTGGTTCTTCACAGTTACCCTCTGTGCCAGCCTCCCTGGACTTCTCCATGACAGCATCTGCACCTCTGGAGCAACAGTCACTCCTGAGACTTCCTTCGTCCACTGAGCTATGACTAAGCCTCACTGTTCTTATTCCAAACAGATCCTTAGGAAAAGCAGAGAAACAGAGAGAAGGGGAGAGGGAAGGAGCGAGAGAAATAAGGTAATCTAGGATCTGGGGCTAATTTACTTATACCTTCCAGGTATGAGCTAAATCAGGAGTAAGGAAATAAACTAGAAGCTTCACTCTTAGAAAAGCTTTTAAGGCCCGAGTAATGACATGTTTTTTAGAAGAGCTCAATCTAAAGAGATGAGAACTCACTCCCATGCCCCACCACGAGCCTCTCTCTCTATGAGAACCACATGGCAAGTTGGCAGCGAACTCCTCGTAGGAGCTCCAAAGACAAAGAATAGAAATGTTGTTCCTTAAAATTTAGCAAGGCCCCTAAAGCAGAAGAAACATAATCTCCATCATTTGTGTTACTTTAATTCTCTAATTTGATCTCTAGCATTTCTAAGATAAACTAGGAATTTTTTACTTAAAGCTGATTTGTCCTGAACCAGTCATCTTTCATTATATATAAAGACAATATTATGAAAACCTAAATTATCTTAATCAAGTATATAAAATGAAGAAATTAAAGTTGAAAGCTGAATTGTATCATATTACCCTGGTTATGTGTAATGACAAATTATGTTTTCTCTAAAAGTATTTGTATATTACTATTTTTTTTAACGGAATCAGGCAGTGATAAAGCTGAGGTGTCATTAATAATGCCGTACTATTGTTCCCTAATTATCCAAAGTTAGAATTATTTGTCAATTGCTCTGTCCTGGAAGACCACCAGACAACAGAAGACACATGGGACAGGTTTAAAAGATGAGAGGTTTCTCCAAAGAAGAGGTACAAAGGCTGATAAACACATGAAGACAGAAACAAGATCATCACTAGTTAACAGGGTACAACCAATTGAAACCTCAGCTGGAGGTCACTAAAGGGCCAAGTTCAATCCCTGACCAGGGAACTAATCCATATGGTGCAGCAGACCTCTCCTGCTTTGCCCGCTGCTCCCCTCAGCAGTGTACTTCAGTCAATCCACCTGTTCTGCTCCCCACTCTGTCTCTGGTGAGTCCTCTCACCCCCCACACATCTGGCCTGCACCCCAGTTCTTGCATGCATGAATAAATAAATATTTTTTAAAAAGAGTAGCATGAATATGATGAGGATGCTCAGCCATGGGTCCAAATGTCTCAAGTATATGCATATGGCAGAGAACACAGCCCAGGCCGTGCTGGCATTGCCCATCCCTCCCCTTGGAAACATGTCTCCATCCCTCTGGAAACACACACACACAGCTGAACGTGCCAGCACAGTCACAGCCTTCGTCCCCAGCAGGTTT
The DNA here is from genome assembly GCA_019455555.1 of Galemys pyrenaicus. Classification (NCBI taxonomy): domain Eukaryota; kingdom Metazoa; phylum Chordata; class Mammalia; order Eulipotyphla; family Talpidae; genus Galemys; species Galemys pyrenaicus. The sequence goes on along the minus strand of JAGFMF010011799.1, from coordinate 8,742,502 downwards.
GGTCAAGACTCCTAATTTCCTTTCAGCTCTGAAACCAATAAAGTGGCAATGACATCACAATCACAATGTACAGATTGCTGTTGCGATAATTTTGAAAAAAAAAGCATTAAATTTATATTCTATGAAGTCATAGAAATCCAACAAAATGGAAAGAAAAAATGCTGTTTCTCTAAATTCACTTAACAAATGTTTGTTAACTACCTTCTTTTCCCTAAATTGTGTGTTCCTTAAAAAAGATGCAAATATGAATGAAGACATGGCATTGGTCCCTAAAGATTTGCCATCCAGCAGAAGAAACTCACAACCTAGACCAGATGTGCAGTAGAGGCTGAAACAGATGCACACAGTGCAAATGGGAGTACAGTGAAGAGAAGCTTCACAAAATAAGTGATAGCTGAGATATCTGAGCAGGTAAGAAATGAGGAGAAAGGGCCTCCCTGGTGGCGCAGTGGGTTAAGCAACACACTATGAAGAGAACCACAGCCACTGCAGCACGAGTTCGATCCCTGCTGCCGGCCAGAGAGGGGACCCACATGGCGCTGCAGACCTCTCCTGCTGTGCCCGCTGCTCCCCTCTGCAGTGTACTTCCGTTGATCTGCCTGTTCTGCTCCCTGCTCTCTGTGGTGAATCCTCTCATCCCCCCCACACACACCTCTGGCCTGTACCCCAGTGCTTGTATGCATAAATAAATAAATCTTTAAAAAAAAAAAGAAGAAAAAAAAAAAGAAATGAGGAGAAAGACTTTGTCTTCACCCTACACTTCTGTGACAACATTTCAACAGCCACTTATACAGATGGCTTCCAAAGACAAGTGTTTTCTAAAGCAGCAGAAGTCAGACTTGCTGACTGCACTGATGCACAGCCTGCTTTTGCAGACACAGTATGACCGCCTGTTCTAACAAAAGGAAAGGGCTTCAAATGTCCATATGGCCCTCTAAGGCCCAGTGGATTAAAATGCCCATGAAAGACATTGACTTCCTACTAATCCAGATAATGACTCAGATATAAAATACCCATTGTTTTTTTAAATTAATCATTAGTGCCTTTGTTATTATGAATATAGGTATTATCTTCTGTTGATTTAGTTTTCCATTCAGAAATTTCCAGGGGATAAAAATAGCACTAGTTTTAGTAATCTTGTATCTGATAACTTACAAACTTTCTTACTAATTTTAATATTTTCTAGGTCTCCCTTTATTTTTTCCTCCTAAGTCTATGATCACACTGACTATAATTAATAACAAGCTTACCTTTCTGCATTTCCTTGCTTTTTCTTATCTCATAGCATTGGCCACCATTTCTAACAGTGGTTATAAGAGCTGACCACTCTTCCTTTTATGTGTTAGTTTCTATAAATGGTGTTTTATTTTTGATTCTATAGTTTATCAAGAGGGGCCCCTGGGGGGAGGACACAAGCACCTCTAGTTGACAGCTCCCTCTTACTGCTGCTACTCCTTCATACTAGTCTTTGTGTTTCTTTTCTTTTAGTTCCTTAAAATGTCCATGCTTATTTCAACCTCTGTTCATCTGTGCATATTTTTCCTTTCTCTCCTATGGTTTTTATCTTTTCATCTTTCTTAATTTTTTTATCTTTCAGAACTCATTTCAAGTGAAATATTTTTTAAAAAATCTATTCCTGCTCTTCCCTGCGCCACACAAAACTACATCTGATCCATTTCTTCTCTCTTGGCTCCCTGAATGCCATAGCAAGCAATATCAATTTCAATTAGCAATAATAACTTCAAATAAATGTAATTCAATCAACTAATAATAATAGCTTACATTTGTCTTAATATTTCTCTCTCCCACTAGATTGCAAATCCAGAAAATCAGCAACAAATTTAACTTATTACACTATTCATGTTTAGTCAATTGCATACTACCATATATTAGCACACAATAGAAAACTATTAATAATTAAACAAGAGAATAGTTTAATAGAAACTTAAAATACAAAGAATTTTTGAAACACTTTTTTTTAGTTTTACTACTAAAAAACTCCAGTGAATATCCTCAAATTTTTCAAATTGCTACATTAAGTTCTGCTATACACGTACGAAAGTCTTATATATAAATGACGAAAGGCCTAGTCCGCCAGCAAGTGGCAAAGCTGACATACGCTGACCCAACTTACACGGACATATTTCCTTCTATTTCCCAAAAGACTAATATTTGAGCAGGTAAAAATGAGATGAAAATCTTGGTCATCTATTTGCCAAAACTTGTAATTTGAGATAGTAGGAGAAATGTTTTCATAGATGAAAGATGATGACTGTTTTTTACCAAATTTTGGTGGCAGCTTCTATAATATAAAGAGTCTGCATAGCCCTGAGTTTCAACCTCTACACAGGTGGAAACTCTCCCTAATCTAAACTCCTCGAGTTTTCTGTTGTCTTTGAGGTAGAAAGGTAAAAAGTTTTTGCTCTAATTTATATTGTTGAGGAAGATAAATTATAAATACAAATCACTGTTGATGTCTGTGATTCTTTCCTTGCATCTCAGCACCCATGTCCTTGCTGTCTTCCCTCCTGGAGAAACTGGAGAGCTAAAACCGTGGGTGCCCACTCCACCTTAACTGCTGGACAGAGCCTCTGTCTTTGATGGTGGCTACTCACTGAAGCTCTAAGCACTTTTTTTTTTTGCATTTACTTATCAAATCCACCCAGTGACCCACTTTATGATTGAGAAAACAGAAATAGATTGAAATTAATTTACTTGCCGAAGAGCCTGAATTCCTTCCTGCTGTCTTAAATTATCTCTCCTAAATAGGGCTCTGTAGCAACTTCAAATATCTATCCTTCTTTTAGAAACAAATAAACTTGACATCTGAAGAGGAGTTCTTAAGTAAAGAATCCAGAGAAGAAACATACACACATGCACGCACGCACACACACACACACACTTCAGTGTCTACACAGCATCTCTCCATACTTTCTTGGGATAGAAACAGACACAGAGCACATAATACATCTTTTTATTGTCTTTCACCCTCAGCAATGTTGGTCACACAGCAAATTGTACAATGAAAGAGGAATTTTAGATTGAACTCCCTACTCACTGTCCATAAGAAGTTTAACCTAAGGTACTCAATTAATGACCATCTCTGAAAGATTCAGGAGTTAATAGAGTTTGAAGAAAGCAAATGAACTCAAAGAACCAGTTGCCCATACAACTGGCTTCTTACACCCTCTTTTACAACTTGTTTTCTATTTCCTGACTATAAGATCTATAGGCAAATAGAGAAAGATCTATAGTAAGTAGTTCTATAGGTAAATTATGCTAGCAAACCTGGGATTGTGGTTTATGGCTATGTTTACTCTTTTGATATAAAGGTCAATGGTATGTGTATTCAAGACAGATATCGTATTTTAATGATCTCAATATTAGTTTTCCCTGACCTAATTCATATCTAACATATTTTATTGAAATTCAAACATAAACTCTTACGTATGCCCACTAGGAGTTAAAGTCAAAGAAAACCTTAAATAAACAAATTATTAAACTTGACACTTAACCAGGTACACATGCTTCTTATTCTTCCCTGTTGAGAATATTAGTCAAACATCCCATTGTTAACTCTGGCATGGGTATGTTAAACCAATAGTCTACAGTCTGCTTAGCATAGTATCCATCTAATCTTTAAGCTTGCAGGAGTTCAACCATCACTGATACCTCTTCAATACACACAAAGGCAATAGTGTAGATTTCAGCAAAGGTTGTTTTGGAGACTAGATCAAAGGCTGGTTTAGTTGGCTGGAATCCAGTAGAGATGTACAATATTTGGTTGGTTGACAAAATCCCTAAGGTCTTGCTTATTTCTATATCAGATTTCAGCTTTACAGGGTACAACTTGGCACTAATTTCTTTCTTTTTTATTTTTTATGTTTTGATTAATGACCCTAAAAGGATTTTGGTGCCTCAAACTTTTCACAAATATCTTGTAGGCAAAATCTTCCGTAAACGTATTCTTAGCTTTTGGCAAATTTTCTTCAGGAGCAAATATTAACTCCAGATAGTGTTTATTAGCTTTTATAAAATAATCACTGTAATAGTGGCATGTAATTACTAGAGGTGAATGCTTATCTGGGCCAAGAATTAATCAAGTTCAAACTCCTTAATAAAACCCCATCCGAAATGACTTATTTCTTGCACAGATTACATTTTAACAAACCTCATGATTTTCCTCTGATTGTACCGTGGCCCCCAGCAGCTACTTCACAGGGGTGCATTTCCTTCCTCCTGTCTCTGCCAGCAACACTTGCACCAGGATACGAGAACTGTGCAGAAGGCAACTCGGATGAAACTCTTGTTGCCACCAGCCCTGGCTTCTTAAACTACCTTGCTGGCAGATAGAGTCTTACAAATGGAGATTCTCCCAGTGTAAGCAGTTGCAGAGCTTCCATATTATTGCTCTTTCCCTAAATACTAAATGTGCATCCCGATAGGAAGTGTGTGCTCTCTGCAAGGCAATCCTGCTTGAGACAATCCCACGAGGCCTCTCGACGACCATGTTTTCAGCTTCTTTAGGTTGAATTGTTGGGTCAGGTGATAAGAGTGTGTTCAGTTTTGTCAGAAACCACCCAGCTGTCCTCCAACTAGGCTGCCCTCTGTTGCACTCCCAGCTGCAGTGAATGGCAACCCAATTCCACAGCCTCTCAAGTAGGGTCTGTCTTTATGTTCAGGTCTTCGTCCTTTCCAGACATGTGAGGCACTGGAGTTTCCTTTCGCTTTTCCTGACAATACCTGATGTGGAGTGTCTCTCTGAGCTTATCTGCCACATGGTGGGTATCTGTTAAGGCTTTGACCTATTGTTTAAGCAGGTTGTCTAGCTACTCATTGTTGAGTTTCAAGGATTCTTAGCATATTTTGGATAACAATTTCCTGTCACTTAGACATGTTTTCTTTTATGTCTTTTTTCAAATTTTCTTCATATCTGAGACGTCTTTTAATTCTCTTAATACTGTCTTTCATTGAGCAGAGGTTTTTAATATTAATGAAATATTCAACAGCTTATCAACTGTTTCCTCCATGGGTTGAGTCTAAAAGACTCTAAAAGGCATTACCATCCCCAAGTCATCTTGGTTTTCATCTTTGTTGTCTTCTAGAAGTTTTAAAGTTTTGTATTTATCATGAAGTTCTACCCGCTATCTTCAGTTAAATTTGGTGAAGGGTGTAAGGTGTGGGTTGAAATTCATTTTCTTTGTTCTGTCTGTGAATATCCAGTTGTTCCAGCACCATTTATCGAAGAGACTATCTTTGCTCCATTATATTTCCTTTGTTGCTGTGTCAAAGATGACTATGTGTATTTAGGTGAGTCTCTTTCTGGATTCTTCTCTGTTCCATCGATCTGTTTGTCTATTCTTTTATCCATACTACTCTGTCTTGATCACTGTTTTGAAGTCAAATAGTATCAATCCTCCAAATTTTTTATTCTTCAGTGTTGTGTTAACTATTCAGGGTTTGATTCTATATAAACTTATTTCAGGTTTTGATATCTATATAACAACTTACTGGGCTTCTGATTGGAACTGCATCAAATATACAGATCAAGTTGGGAAGAACAGATATTGAACCTACCTATTTATGATCATGTAATTCCTCTCCTTTTATTTAGTCTTTTGATTTTATTCAGTTGGCTTTTTTTTTAATTTTCCTTGTATGGCTTTTGTTAGATTTATGCCTAGGCATTTCATTTTGGGGGCAATGGTATAAATAGTATTCTAGTTTTAATTCCCAATTCCATAGTATTTATTGTTGTATAAGGAAGAGATTGACTTTGTATACTAGCCAGTACTCTCCAACCATGCTACACTCCTTACTAGTCTCAGAAGCTCTTTTAGCTGATTGAGATTTTCTATATAGACAATCATATTCTCTGTGAACAAAGAAAGTTTTGCATCTCCTTCCCAATCTGTACTCCTTTTATTTCCTTCTTTCTTTTGTCTTATTGAAGTAGAAGAATTTCTAGGACAATGTTGAAAAGGAGTTAAGAGGGGATAAATCTTCATTTTATGGTATGGGTTCATATTCATTTTTAGGTTAATGAGGAAATCTTTGGGGAGCATTCTCCAAAGAATGGTTGAGAATAAGCTGAAATTAGCATAGCAATTATTGTTATTCAAAGAGAACTCATAAAGAGCTTGAACAGTTTGTTTGGCCCAAGAAAAATGTACGTATTTCTCTGCAATATTAACATTGTCATAAGGAAAACTTCTACTGAGCAAAGACAACTTCACTCAACTTTTCTCTATAGTAGTGTTGAAGTCTTTATCAGAAGTAGACCTGCCAAGAAGTTAATTTTATAGGACATTTATCTTCTACTCATTTCTTCCAACATCCTGGGGGTAGGACTTCACAACATACCCATAGGGTTGGAAAATTTACGTGTTGTTTTTTTAAAAATTGGCCAAACCAAGGTATCTGAACTGTATCACTGAAACTTATTTGTTCTTTGCTCGTGCCCCAAGCTCCTCTCAGATTTGGGGGGACCACTTAGTTATCTTGTATCTTGGAGAAGCTGAGTGAGGATACACTTAGTTTAGGTTTGTTGTGGTAAATGTATGTGCGTCTGTCACATCCACAGGCAGCTAAGTGACAGGTGTCTGTCCCATCATAGGGATGGCTTGCCTTGACATTTCTGTTGCCACTCAGCCAGCTCCTATGACATTAGGACAAGAAAGTCCAGGACCACAGAGCTTGTGACACTATAAATGCACCTTCTGATACCTGGCACTGGAAGAATATGAGTCACGGAGCAGAATAAGCTGTAAAATATCTGGATCCAGGAGCTCACCTGTAGAAAAATTATTCTAACCTTTAGTTTGATGACATTACAAAAAGAAGGTGCAGTTCTCATCAACCCCCAGTGGAAACAGAAGTTGTCTCCTGTAATTGGCAGCATGGTTGGCCGGTTGTAAGAGCATTGTGATTTGGCTCATGGAAATCCAACCAGATGCACCTAACCCGCACATCAGGCTGTGTGACACTGGCCATTGCTCAGGATAAAAGAGCACACCTGCACATGGAGTTGTGTGCTTCCCAAAGACCAGCAATTAAAATAGATTTCAATCACCTGTGCTAAAAGACGACAGTGTGATCGCTGTCCTCACTTTCTAAACAAGTGTACAAATTGTTGTCTAATAGAGCCTCCCTGGTGGTATGGGGATTAAGTTTCATTGTTATCAAACTATAGCCAACTGTTGCAGCACAAGTTTGATCCCCAGCCAGGGAGCTGACCCACATGGCACAGTGACCTCTCCTGTCTCCCCGCTGCTCCCCTCAGCAGTGTATTTCAGTAGATCTGCATTTTCTGCTCCCCACTCTGTCTCTGGTGAATCCTCTTATCCCCGCACCTCTGGTCTGCTCCCCAGTTCTTGTATGCATAAAAAAATAAAAATAAATCTTTAAAAATAAAAACAAAACAAACTGTTGTGTAATAAAGAAGCACTTCACAGGATATGAAGCCAAAAGTGTAGGAATGAAACTATTATGCAGATGTATCAAACAGTTAATTGATGAAAATATTTTGCTATTTATCTAGATTTCATGGTATTTGTGAGAATTTTCAGCTTCTTAAAATGTGATTTTCTTCTCATTCCAAATAAATGCTCAGTTTCATTTTGTGTCTATAATTTTTATTCCTTTGGGGAAAGAGAGCTGGAACAATAGCACACGCATCAGTCCACAAAATCCAGCCTCAACCCTGGTCTCCATTATCTTATTTAACAAGATTTTACTACACTCCAAATTGAAAGGAAAGTAATGAAGCGAAATATAAAATTGTTCAAGGAATAATTCATTTTCTATAAGAAACTGTTATCACATTTCACTGTGGACTGAGTCAGGTAAAACACAAGAAGAGAATCCCATGAACACCCAGTCCCAGGTTCTCTGGGCCGGTGGCATGAAGAAACTGGGGGTGTGGCTGTCTCCTGTCAGCCTTACCAAAACCTAGGAGAGGGTGGCAGAAGAGAAGGGCAGTGTTGGGGTCTTGGGCTCCACATGATAATGCCGAGTGCCCTTATCGTCCGAGCAAAGATACCACGTGCACAGCTCTTTAGCCAGGTTCTATTCCTGTCCTGTTACTGCTTGGTTTTCCCATCTTGGGATTTATGACGTTGGAATTACCTTCTGGAGCAGGGTCTGCTTGAAGAAGGGCAGAAGTCACTGACCCCATGACTGCAGCCGCTGCCCTGGCTCTGCTCTCTAAAATACCACGGAGCCCTCATCAGTGTCCTCCTGGGAGTTGGCTCGCACTCCTATAGAGGCTGAGGACCCTCTAGAGCTGCCGTGGAGAATCTGAAGGTTCAGGAACGTCCTTGTGCAGTTGTCTGAAGGTTGACGCCAAGAAGAACCAAAGCTTCCCACCAAGTGGCAGTGTCACGAAGACTGATGTCCCAGCTCAGTCAGGCGAGAGGAGCTCCCTCTTCCTCTGCCTTTTTGTTCTGTTCAGGTCTTCAGCTGATGAGGTGAGGCCCACCCACAGGGAGGAGGGCAATCTGCTTACCTCAGTCTACTGCTTCACATTATTCTTAGCCAGATACATGCTCACACCCACCCAGAATAATGTTTGACCAAATGTCTGGGCAACCTGTGGCCCAGGAAAGTTGATGTATCATGATCCAACACAGACATAGAAGGAGGATGCCAAATCCCTCGTTTGATTCTCAGAACCAGTTTGCCCTTCTACCTCCACCTCCACTTTGGGATCAGCTTCTGAACAAACGCCCCACTCCACTCCTTCACAGAATCAGAGGCCTCTACTGAGCCCCAAGCCCATGTGACCTTCACATCGTTGCAAGGACTCTGTGCTTGCCCTTCCTGAGGGAGGCACTGGGGTCAGCTCAGCTGCTGTAACAACATGGTAATGAGGCAACTTTCACAGCAGGCACTGATTTTTCACAGTTCTGGAGTCTGGAAGTTCAAGCTCAAGGTTGGCTTCTCTTTCTAGCTCGAGAGTAGCCTGTTCATGCTGTGTGCTCAGGGCTCTGTACAGCTCTGTGCTGCCTCTTGTTATAAGAACACTGATCCCATCATGAACTCCTCAACCCATGACCTTATCCTGACCTGCCCACCCCCCACAAACACCCCATCTCCAACTCTATCATGTTGAGGGTAAGGGTTTCAACAACTCTGAACTCTGTCTCTAGAAGAACCCGTGGTAGGTGAACATTGAGAAAGGGGCATCAACACACTAATTTCATGAAAGGCACACTAGTGTCAAGGGGAAGCAACCCAGGTGTCCACACAGAGGAGAGGGCTCTGGACTAGAAGACTTGGAAAACATACCCAAAACCCTTAGTGTACTCGCTCCCTGGGGTTGCGACCCCATCTGTTTGTGCTGTGCATCACAGAACAAAATGTTCACCCTCTCTGGGCCTTGGTCTTCACTTGCACGTTTAAGGGTAGGAGGGGCTTCCTCTGCCATCATGTGCAGGTGGATGATTGCACGGGCTCAGGCCTAACTGCACTTGTTCCAGGAGACAAGGGAGGGAAAGTGGACTGCAGCCAGCCTGGCACATCAGGAGACATGGCAGAAGCAGGCTAGAACGATGGCTTCTTTTTAAAATTAGATTTTGCTTTGACATCTTCATTCTTGTGTCTCCTCAGTGCAAGTGACCAGCAGAGCCCAGGCAAATGGGTCACCCAGGGCTGCCCACACTCTGGATCCTTTAGGGTGTCCCATACTGCTGGTTTGGGTTGTGGCATTTCCACTGGTAAGTCCGGCTTCACACCGCACATGTTACACAGGCCTCTGCGGTGGAAGGTCCGCTAAGATTCACCAAAGCCTTTGGTTCACAACTGCTGTTTTGACTCTTCATGTCTTTACAATAATTTGCCTACAGGGTCCAAATGACGGGGTTCATATCACCTATTAAATGAGTTGTCATTCTCGTCAATTCCCTTTTATGTTGAACCAGGATCCAGACACAAGGTGACATAAATGTAGGTCAAGTTCACTGTGTGCAATTTATTTGGTGTCAAGAAAATAAACCATCACAGAGTAAAATTTATACAACGTGCATGATTCATCCCACAAACTTGGGCTTTTAGTTGGGAATGGCTGTTGGCAAATGCAAACTACATGAGATGGGATTTTTAGCACTGCTTGCTAACCCACGTCAGAAGACGGGTGACTCTTGTGGTCCAGAGCACTGTGAGGTGACGTTTCTGAGCCACCACCTTCCAGGTTGACCACAGTCCAAGATTGTCAGTGCTGTCTCTGCAGGAGGTGGGGAGTTCATGTGACCCCCCCTCCACACTCCACAAACAGCCCCTGTCCTTCTTCTACCTGGATGGAGCCACCTCTCTGGGTGTCAACCACTCCCACAGACAATTTAGCTATTGTGTGTGAGCAAGCTTTCTCAGAGTTAGTAAGCTGATCCAGAAGAGTGTTTCAGAAGCTTCTGGAAGCCTCTGAGAATGGCACCTTAACTTGGAATTGACCAACTGAAACAGGGGGGCAGGGGAGGAGGCCGCTCTGACTGAGACAGAGGTCAGAGGCCCCCAAAAGCCCCTAAAGGCAAAAAGGCCACAAACCAAAATCCAGGGCTATAGCAACAGGGGCTATAGCCTATCAGAGGACAGTGCCCGATACAGGTCACTGTCTGTGGGTTCTCACCCGCGCGCACAATTGCAAGGGACCTCAGGCTACAGGAACAACAGTCATGGGGTTTATTTACAAACAGGGGAAACGAGAGCACTTACGTATCCACAAAAGGCTGGCTGCTTCATCCAGACAGCATTGGCATTGGCAGTCACTGGTCACCAGTTCTAGCCAGCACTGTCTAGTAGCAATGGCCTACTACAGAAGAGGCGGTGTTCCAGTGAACACCCAGTGTTACAGCTCTTGTGAGTTGTTGGTTTATGCCACCAACAAACAGCTCTTTGAGACACCAGACCCAGAGCTTTTGGAGCTCTTTCCAGTCAGTGTCACAGCCAGGATTGAGTCCCAGTCTCTCTCTCTCATCTCAGAGGGCGGCTGCTGGAGGCTTCCCTCCTTCTTCGAAGGCTGGAACCATCTTCTCCTCTTCCTCTGCAGGCGCTCTTCTTCCTTTGCTGCTGCTTCTCTGTCTGCTCCTCCAGGTGGCTCTGAATCCCCACCAGCTCTTTCTCCAAAATGTCTCCCAATGAACTCCTCTCCAAAGTCCTTAGATCCCGCCTTATATTCACTTCTTCAGGTGCCCCTCCCCCACAGTCTGATTGGTCCATTTTACTGTACCTGATTGGTTCATTTTGCCTGCACCTGATTGGTCCATTTTGGCCTGTTCCAGAATTCAGGAAGTGTAATTTACAAGACAGGCTCGGCTATCACTAACTTGTGCTGATAGGCGGAGTCCTGGTGTCAATCAACCCAAGGCTCACACCCGATTGGTCCATTCCATGATCCAGGCAGCACACTGCTACATAAAAGGTTTCTGAGGAAGGACTGCCACACTAACTTGCAGGGGAGCCAGAGACCACGCCTCCTGCCTGCTGCAGCTGGGTAACAGAATGGCAGGTGGAGCTGGCAAATCCCTGAGAAATATTCCCCCAGTGGGGAGGGGTCGGGAGAAGGAGGAGGGTCTTGCAAAAGCAACGGTCCCCTCCGAATGGGTCCTGGCCTCCCAGTTACTCGGGCCCCCCAGGTGAGACACCCGCAGTCACAGATAGCCCAGGAGCACCCGGGTGTGTGATCAGGAGCTGTGGCAGCATCACTTCATTGGACTTAGTTAGCCCTCGCAGAGCTGTGAGCGGAGGCTCACTGTACTCCAGCATAACAGAGCTCTCGGCTCCAGGCACAGAGTGGCCTACTCAGGTCCAGAAGCGGAAAAGAGACTGGCAGTTTGAGTCTCTGGCTCTGAGTCTGCACTCTCCCCACTGGGCCATACTGCCTACCTTTGTGGTCAGCTGGGGCTTTTCCTAGAAGGTGGGGTCCTGGGCTGGGTCTGCCTGTTGGGCCCTTCCCTGGCCACCTTGGAAGAACATCCACATCTGGCTGAGGTCTGGTTTCTTGCAGGAGGGATGGGGGAGGCACATGTGGGGGATGTGGGGGAGGCAGGGAAGGGTGTGGGTGGGGAAGGCAGGTGTGGGGGAGGGGGTTGGGTGTGGGGATGGGGAGCCTGCTGTTCACCTCTGGCTCCCTCCTCTCAGAAGAGTAAGGGTCAGGGCCAAAAAGGAAACCTTAGCGGTATTTTCCAGAGACAGCAACAAGCTAAGTAGCAGAGTAGGACCAAGGCCTTGGAATGCTTTGTGACCTGTTACCCCCAAGATTCCCTAAACACACATATCTCAAAATAGCACTACCTGCAAAAAGCATTCACTGTTAACCAGACTTTGCACCCCGAAATGCCAGATGTCAGAAAGGACAGAGAAAGTCAAGAACAGACTATACCGAGAGCGGCCTAGAGAGCAGAGTGTCGGGCCGCAGCCAGGCTCTCTGCTGGGGCAGATGCGGGCACTAAGGCCAGACTCCTGCCCTGGAAAAGGCTGGTTTGAGTTGTGAATCCCCAGGACCTCTGGCCATCGCTCTACCTCCTGGGGTGTCTGCAGCCCCCATTTCCTGACTCGGACTCTCGGTTTGCTGGTGAGGGCAAAGAGATGCCTGTGGGAGGGAAGCCCCACGTGCCCCCAGGAAAGTAATCCCTCCTCATGTCCAGAGACAGGAGGAGACCTGCCATCATGCCCACAGAGGCCCCTGTTCCAGAGAAACTTTCTAGATGTGGGCAGAGCTGGGCACATATTCAGGTCACAATTGCAATGTCCAGCTTGTCCCGCAGGACAGGGGGAGTAGACAGGGTTTCTTGGAAGCTGCTGTCTTGCAGGGGTTTTTGCCCCTGTTGCTGGACACCTGGCCCTGTGGGCCCGGAGGCCTGGAGAAATCAGAGCTGGAGCCAACCTCTGCCCCTCCCAGGACAGGAAGCTAAAGAAATGGACCAAGATCCCAGTCACACACTGCCAAGGTCTAGGACTGTGAGTACCCCGGGCCCCCACCAGGCCCATTGCTGTGCCTTTACCTGCCAGGCTTGGGGTGGGCTGTGAGCCCCTGGAAATCTTGAGGGCTCCTCCAGCTGCTCCTGTCCCATTCCCGACCTGGAAAGACCCACTCCCACCCCCTCACACCCCAGCAACACCTCACTGTCCCCAGCCACCAGCGCTGAGCATGGCTGAGGTCCTGTGCTCCCCACCTGTGAGTTTGGGGCGGAGCTGGAGATGCTGGAGGAGCTGGAAGTACTGCGAAAATTCAGCCCGCAGCCCCATTTTTACATAGGACCTGGCGCCATACAGGTGCCGGAGCAGCCCGGCTGCTGGGTGGCTCTACAGCCAGCTGTTCCGGCCACAGCTAGGGCTTGTCCCTAGAGCCCACAGCTCACGTCGGAGCGAATCCACTTGGGAGTAGGGTGAAAGAAAGCAGAATCCTCCCTGGTGTGGGGAAACTCAGACCTATCTCTGACTGACAAGCAGCTTGGCTGGGGTTGTACTGCTTGGGAACACTTCGCTCAAATCAGCAGTGAAGACTTCCGGCCTCGCAGGTCAGAGATGGGACTGCGGCTCTGAAGGGCAGCGCACTTGAGAATCGAAGGGCTTAAACAAAGGGAGTGTGGGATGGGTCTAGGGCCCAGACTGGAGCGCCATTGTCTGGCTGAACCCCGAATGCGCCAGACCCAACTGTCCCCTTTGACGTGGCGCTCCTGAGAAGCTGCTCCGACCCTGAACTTGATGAGAGGCCGCAACTGGGATGACTGTGACTAATTGTTTTCAGCGCTCCTTGATTGTCAAGACTCCTGACAAAATTCTCCGAAATAGAAACTGAAATTGCTGCATAGGCAAGACGTTCCCGGAGTGTCTGAGCACCACTCCAGCCCCCTTCCCATCTGGCTGGAGGCGCCCTCCAGAGGAGAGGGCGGTGACAGAGCCAGAATAATAGCAGCAACAATTTCCTACAGGATTAAAGATGTCCCTGACTGAGGTGAGGCCAGAGGTGAATGTGCACCCCACGAGTGCCTCTGTGGGGAAACCAGAGTCAAGCAGGCAAGACTAGTTTTTGAATGAATATAATTCACTAGTCCAGCTGCAAAACGAATCTAACAATGTGATTACACCATCAGAAACAGCTGAGACCATTACAGTTCAAATTGGCAGACTCCCGCCTCTCACGGAGGGGAGACAGCAAGCCGGGCTTTAACAATTGCATGATGGCTGCAAAAGGCGCTCAGGTTGCAGGGAAAGTAGGCGTTCAGGCAGCCTCTCCCCTGGGTGCCGTGAGAGCTCGCTTCTCCCTTGAAAAGCTGATGGCAGGAAGGCAGAGATGGAGGTGGGAAATGTGCTCTTGAGAGAGGCCAATCCTCCTCCTTGATGGAGGGAAACTCTCCCTGTACTCCAGAAGGCAGACCACCAGCCAAAGCCGTTGTAGGACTAACTTGATTCGGAGGTGGTCCTCCGGAACAGTGTACGACCTCAGTTTGCAAAAAGCTTTGTGTTCAGGTATGAAATCCACATTGTTCACTGTGGCTAGCCCATTCTGGAAAAGAAACAGGTCTCCATACACATACATACATGTATATTCCTTTATATTTATGTATTCATATGTATATGCGTCCAGGCCAATGAATATACATACAGTCATTGAAACTCAAATAAGTGGTCTAAATAACAGCGCTCCCGTTTCATGTAAACAGATTCCTAAGGGGGGAAGCTTGGCACTGGCCTTTGGATGCCAGAAAAGGAGGCTAGGTGGCACGTGTGAAGGAGATTTCTTTCCTGTTGGCTGGAATTCAGTTAGATCATTGCCTAATTACCTGGGAATGTTCATGGGGACTAGATTTGGGGGAAAAAAAGTGTTGAAAATGTGCACTTGGAGTCCGATGGGGATATCTGTGGAGTGTAAGTTTCCCTGAAGCAGGAAGGCCTACAAATCATTTCTTTAGGTCATTCATTCCCACCAGAGCAGGGATGGATGATGCACTATGTGTTCAAGAACTGGCCGTCCTGGCTGACATCACTGGGGGAGGCGTCCCCAGGTGGGGCCCCTCAGGGTCATTGTGTTGAGGGAGGAGGCGAAGGGCAGACTAGGATTGGGTGGGAACCCCCCCTTCCTTGAGGCACCTATATTTTTATTTATTTTACCATGGCAGATCTTTTTTTCTTTTGGTAGGGAGTGAACAGTTGTATATTCTACAGTTTAACCTGGGAATTTTGTCACCCACTGGGCTAGAGAGTGTTGTGAATAATCAAATCACCTTTTTCTGGCTCCATATTGGTGTTTCCTACATAGTCTGGCTTCCTTAAAACTTATTTTTTATAAAAGGGCCCTTCTATCTATGACAGTCACGGAGAAGGACAGTTTACGACGCACCTTTACGTCCCTCAGAGGCACCTCCTGGACTAACTGGTGTGGAAGGCCCCACTCCAATGAACACTGTGGAGCCAGGGACCCACGTCGACACTCAGGTGGAAGACACACCCCCCTCCTCTCACCCCTCCACACCTCTCGCCTGTACCCCAGTACTTGTATGCATAAATAAATAAATCTTTAAAAAAAAAAAAGATTCCTTTTCCTATCTACACTTGCCAGAAATGCATCACTCTTTAAACACCTCTCTCCACATCTGCTTGACCCTAGGTCTTCAAAACAAAACACTGGCCATGTATGGAAAGGGCTAGAACTCAGGGGTGCAGATAACCTGGCCTCCAAGGTTTCCCCTTCCTGCTCCCCTTCCTTATAAGCATGGTGGGCCCTTCATCTGTGGTGTATGGGTTTCTACATTAGTAAGTCAGCTACAGAATGAGTAACCTTGGTGGTTTTAGGAAGGATTACATGAAATGTCATGTGACAAAGCAGCACAGGCACACGGCACACACACACAGGCACACACAAATACACAGGCACACACAGGCATGCACACATATGCACACGGGCACACACACACAGAGGCACATGCAGGCACATGGGCACACACGTGCACATAGGCACGCACATGAACGTGATAGACGCACACACATAGACCCTGCCCATTCGGCAGCTGCCGACCACCCTTCCCTGAGCAGTAAACACAAGCAGAGTGGTTGACACACACCAGGTGCTCAAGAATAGGTGACACACCTGAAACATTGAAATTGTTGATGTATTGTTTTTGCCACCATGTAGAGTCACTCTTTGGGGAGGGGGTACAGAGCCACCTTCCTCCCATGGGTATGAGTACAGAGCTAGTAAATTCATGTTCAAAGGTGCGCATTACATGACTCTGTTTATCTTCGTTGTAAACCTGTATGAACGCCGTGCCGGAATTAATGTGGTCTTTCTGCAGATGAGGAAGCTGAGCCCAGGCAGGCAGGCAGAATAGGGGAAGGACTGGCCTCAGGCCTGGGAACTCGGGCCTAGGTACCACACCTCCCATAGCAGCCTCATTATGTCTCTGACTCAAGGAGCTTGAAGTGCTCACTCATAAGATAAAGGGGCAGGCCAGCTTATTTGCAAGCACCCTTTGATTTTTAGAAGCCTATAGTCCATGAAAATCTGAGACTTTTCCCAAGGAGATTGTTAGTGACTGAAATAGCCAGCACCCTGGCTGGTGGCCAAAACCAGGCTTTTCTGGACACCCAGGCATGCCCCTCTCAACTAAAGACCCTCACAAATCAATAAACTATAACTCATTCTTCTTTCCATTCTTAGAAAGGATGAAAATGTGTGACATGGTGCTTTGAAAAGAGGGAGGTGCCAGCACCAACATAAAACCCCTCAAATAAGCAAAGTGGCCCAGGACCAAGGAGTGTATAAGATGGGGTATATAGATGTGATGGAATACTACACAGCTATTAAAAAGGTAAAGGTTTGTATTCACGGCAACAAGATGGAACTGGAGGGGATGATGCTAAGTGAGATGAGTAGAAGGAAGAAGGAAAGAAAACACCAGATGGTCTCACTCATATGCAGAATATAGAGATACAAAGCAAAGGAACAGACAAAACTAAACCAAAGCAAACCCTGAAAACCTGAGTGCAGAGCTGAGGCTGCCAGAGGGTGAGGGAGATGGGAATAAAGGGGCCCCAATGGGCCTGTGTTTAAGGACTACGGGAGCCTGGGTGATGGGTGGGTGTGGTAACGGCATCTGAAGGTGGGGACCCTGTGCTTCTGAGTCATTCACAGTGTTGTAAACCATTGTTATCTCAACACAAGAAATATTCCTTTAAAACCCCATCAAGTGCTTCTTGATAGAAAGATAAACGTTTTTGGCCAAGGACCATACATGACCCAGCATATTTTGTCGGAATCTCATGACAGTTGCATCAGCAAGTTCTTATCTGTGTCATTTTGCAAAAGCACATTCTTGATTTTTGAAAGATTTATGAAGCTGACTTTGTAATTACAACCACGATAAGATTAAAAACAATTGAATTCTGAAACTTTGCCTCTGTGGGACAGGTTGTCTTGACAGCTCAGGGCCTGTGCTGTCAGAGCTACCTTCTCTCTGCAAGGGCGGTGATGAAATCGCTGGGTGCCCCACACCTTCAGTCTCGGGAAACTCCCACCAGGAGGGGCCGGCCTGCTGGAGGCACCCCCAGTAGAAGCAGCAGGAGGCAGCATCTTCTGTGGGCCTCGTGATGATTGTCCACAGTTTCGGTCTTCGAAATGTCCGAGCACATTCAGCACAGGAACCGCTCTGGCTGGGCCTCAGTCTGGCACCACCATGGCTTGTCTTGTGCCTCAATTGCCCAGGCCCCGTGTCCCTTGTCTGACAAGCGCTTTCCTCTTTCTGCTCTCAGATGCTACATTCCACCCACCTGGAGCACCCTTCCCCGTTTCTGTCCTGGGGGCACCTTAGTCTCCTCCCAAGAAGCTCTTCTCCAGGTGACCACATTCTCGTCCCCCTCCAAAATTAGCAGCGTGGGTCCTGGGAGCGGGACGAGCATCATCCTCTCCGAGGGGCCACGTGACATGGTGACCTTCAGCACCTCCATCTTCCTTCTTCGCAGAGCCGTGACCGCCAAGAGGGCAGAGCCAGCTCTGCACCTGTGCACACTCTGGTCCCCAACTTAACCCTCTGAGCTCTGGTGACTGGCCCCAGGCCCACCAGGGCAGGAGGGCTCTTGTTTCCCTGGTATCCAGTCGAGTTTAATAAATACGTCTCCTCTCTGGGAATCACCTATGAGTTCCTAGAGGCCAGAGGAATTTTCAGCTAAAACACTTAAGCACTCAGCATGGTGCCAAGCACATGTGGGTGCTTCTCTTTGCAAAGAGAAGCGGGTGAAGGGAGTCGGATCCCTGTGGTCTCACTGCTGCCTTAGCAGGGCCCTTGCCAGGACTCCTCCCGTAGGACTGGCCTGGCTCGCTGGAGGCTCGGACTAGCCTGTTAGGATATCTCGGTGCAACCACCCCTGCCAGGGGTCCCGGGGTCTGATGCCGAGGGCGGGGTCCTGGGGTAGCACTATTTCCCCACTTCGCCTTGGCCACCATCATGCACAATTAAAACACTAACTGCCACCCAGGAAACGGAAGTCCACTGGGGCATGGTGGCTCTCTCTGTCCCCGCTGCATTGAACCAGCTGGAGCAGGGTGGTTTGCAGCCTCCATCTGGACTTTACTCTTGGAGAAATGACCTGGTGGAGACACCCTGGGCTCAGAAATTCGGTATTTCTCCAGGTGCAGCTCTTGGGACATGCGTCTCAGCTCTTTCTGACTTGGCTGAACTTGGCATTTTCCAAACTCACTAGGCCTGGCATCCTCTGTCTGAATCCCTAGATATGAAACCCAGCTCAAGATGGCCATGAGAAGGCACTGTCAGAACAGAGAGGGCAGACCCTGTATGGGTCACATCCTGTCTCTGTCTCAAAGTCTCATATTCTGCTCTCTTTTTTTCCTATCACCCTTTGAAAATGTAAAAGTCATTCTTAATTCATGGTTTGTACAAAAATAGGCAGAAGGCTGGATTTGGCGGCAGGGGCATTTTGCCGATCCTTTGTCTGGGATATTTTCCCCACACCTGGTTGCTGGGGGAACTTGAGTTCTAGAAGTTTCCAGGAGCCCCAAGTTTGAATCACCCTGGCCAGCCTTCCATGCTTCCCTTTGGAAGTCTGTAGAAATGGTGAGTTTGCATAAAACAACTCCAACCCATCTGGCCTGGGGCATCCCAAGGCCAAAGTGACATGACAAGTATTTTTACAAGACTTGAGGAGGCTGGCTCTGCCCTGCATGTCCAGCGCTGGCCTCTGCTGTTCCTCAGTGCAGTCAGTCTCTCCGCGGGTGAAGCTGGGATGGGTTTTCTAACCTGAATCTGCAGCTGCAGACTCCCCACTGCCCACTGCAGAGACAGCCCCAGGCGCCTTCTAGACCCCATTGGCTACCCTGAGCCACAAACTCATAGTCCAGCCAGTGCTGACGGCCACCCGGCCAGGCATGGCTGCCAGTTTCCCCAGGACAGTGTCCCATCAACAGCCCTGGAGCTGGAATCACCTGCCCTCCCATCTTGTTTCTGCCCTAAAGTCCTAACACCATCTGGATGACCTTGAATCTGGCAACAAACCTCTGGAAACCTCAGCTGCCTGACCCGGAATGTGGCACGCCCAGCCCCACAAGCTCTGTTCCAAGCAGACATGGAGGCCAGGCAGGATGGGTGGGCACCGCCCACACCCAGAAGGCACAGAGGTGCCTCTCCCTGCCCCAGACAGTCCTCCCGGGCTCCTCTGTGCTGCTGCTAATGCAGGAAGGGACCGGCCCCTGGCCTGCGTGGCTGCTGAAACAGCTGTGTTTGAAGGACGTTTGGAAGGAACATGCATGTGCCAGGGGAAGCGCCCTGTGCAACATGAGGTGGGAGCGACCCATCTGGCTGCAGAGCAGGGAGGACACAGGAACTCGGGGCTAGAAGCTGGAATCGGTTGGGCCAGTTGGAGGGTGGGGAGCAGGTGGTTCAGGTGGGGGAGCAGGTGGTTCAATTGGGAGAGCAGGAAAAGTGAGGGTGAAGACAGACAGCAGGGAGGCTGGCCAGAAGGGAGCCCTGGGGCATGCCTGGAAACCACAGGGCCAGCAGGTGAGGGCAGGGTGGGCAGGCCAACGAAAGACATCCCCACTTCTCCACTGGGATTTTATCTGCAGAAGATAATGGAACCGGTCTCCTCACATTTCTTCTAAAGAGATATGACCAAAGCCAACCCAGGGTGCCACTGAGATCCTCATGTTTCCCTATCAGCCTCTCCCACTCCCAGGAGCCCCCTACTTGGTCTGCCCTTGGAATCACACAACCCAGCCCCTTCTGGCAATGCTCTGCCAGTGGTGTCCAGTCTCCTTTTAGGACACAGCCCCCAGAAGACCTTTGGGCTTCTTGCCTCTGGCCGCCCAGGTGGGGGACGCTCACCTGGCTCACTGTCTTACCTGCTAAGTCTTCGAACCCCGTGGAGGGCGACACTCTTGCAACGAGACAGCTTTCTCCATTAGTGGCGGCCACCTGAGCATCTCCCGCTGCACTCTGCATGTCTAGGGGTCTCTTGCACTGCTAGACTCTTTTGTGTAAAAATTATTTTCTTTAAAGCTCAAAATAACCCTATTTTCCTCACTTTACAGGTGAAAAAACTCAAGTTTAACTTGATGAATGTGCCTGAGGACACAAAGCTAGTTTTGGGAAGCACAGAGGACCGGCTCATTTCACTGGGCCCGCACCTGCTCCAAGGAGCTCACTGAAGGGGAGCTGGAATTCTAAAGCAGCAAAGCAGATGAATTCGAACTCTTCTCTCCCTGTCATCCATCCAGGTTGGTGCGTTTCTGTCTCCCCTCCAGACACACACACAGAGCATTTGAAATCATAAAGACTTGTCCAATAAAGATGAATTTTTCTTGTTGTTCAGAAGAAGCAAAAACAAAAGTCAGTTCTTCTCCCTGTTTTGGGTTTTGTTTTTTTTTTTTCTTTTTTTAAATTTCTGTTGTGGATGCAGCTCTATATGCCATTCCTGCTAAAAATGCCTGAAGACACTCATTTACTATTTCCAAAGGCCCAGGAGAAACCAGGCTCCCTCTAGGCCCCCCAGGACGTCTGTCATTCCTGAGACTGTCCCTGTATTTGGACAGCACCTGGGGCAATTTGTGAATTTTGGTTTTGCCCATTACCTTTCACCTGAAAATCCTTTGTGCAAACTCTCCCAGGACCCTCCTGGCCAGACCCGAGAGCAGACGGGAGACAGTTCCCCATCAAAAGCAGGGGTGTGTTCCAGAAAAGGTGCAGGGCGCAGGTCACTAATTGTATACTCCGTGGCCCACATGCCCTAAGAACGCCCTCGCGTGTGCTCATCTGCCCTAGATGGTAACCGAGCTTCCAAGCTTCAGATAAATGAAGTTGGCGCCTGCAAGATTTATGACACTCCTCTGCGCTTACCCTGTTTAATCAGGAGTTAGCGTATTGAGGTGTAAAATCCTTTAAGACCGTGCACGGGGGCCCCCATTCGAGGGCAGCCAGGTGGGGGTCGGGCAGCCGACTCGCATTGGGGCTGGTAGCCTCAGGCTTCCTTTTATTTTTACCTTTTAATTTTTGTCCTTTCTGGGTTGTTTTTTTTTTTCCTCCTTTTTTATTTCTTCTCCTCCATAAGTCCTCTTTTTCTGCCAAGGTGGGGAGAAAGCGAGGACCCGGGAGGCTGTATCCAGGTGCCTCTGGAGAGGCAGGAGTGGGAAGGTGAGTGGGGGCAAGGAAAGATGGTGGAGGCTGGTCCCGGAGGAGCCAGTGTCGGGACTGGGCCAGCTGTGGGGGAGCAGCATGAGGCATCGCACCTGGAGGTGGAGCCCGAGGCTCCAGCCCCGCCATAAGCCCGGCTCCACCGAGTCTAGCCAACATCTGGAATGGATATCAGGGACAAGGCGGCCTCGTGGCCCGCTGCTCCACCTTTGTACTTCTCCTCGCAAATTGAAAAGCAAAACAGACATGAAGGATATATTTATATAACTGTCTTCGAATTGCATTTTCTACTCCCATCTGCTGCACTTGATAAGTTTCAAGTGTTTTCTAATAAAAGAAAAAAATGGGCGGGCGGGCAGAGGGGGGGAGGGGGAGGGGGGAGGGAAGGGCGGTGCACGCGTGCGCAGCCTGAAGGCAGGCTCCTTATTTGGACTGGAGATGAGCTTTTCCAGGCTTCATTTAAAANGGGGGGGGGGGGGGGGGGGGGGGGGGGGGGGGGGGGGGGGGGGAAGGGCGGTGCACGCGTGCGCAGCCTGAAGGCAGGCTCCTTATTTGGACTGGAGATGAGCTTTTCCAGGCTTCATTTAAAAGGAGACAGCTTAAACATGCCGTCTCCGAAGGTATCACTGTTTTAAGATGTTCTGATATTTTGCGTGTCACACAGATTCAGAATGTTCATTGACTCACTTGGAAGCCAAAGAGGGTCCGTTTCTCAGCCCTATAGCCTTGCTTTGGTGGAGAATGGTGGTGGGAAGAAGCACATATTTTTGTTGTTAAATCTTTGGAGAAAAGAGAAATGTGGAGGCGTGAGTTGGTAGGGTGAGATATTTAAGGAAAGAAATACAGCATCAGATAGAAATACGTTGGGCCCATCCAAGATAAATTGGGTCTGTCTACATTAGGTAAATATGTGAATCCAGATGTGACTGTTGATTCTCCATGAACAAAGCTGGACCCAGCGTCAGCCAAGTTTGTGGAGACCTGGACCAGCCTGTCAAGCCAGCACTGAACCCATTAATGGAGAATGTGAACAAAGCATTGAGATAAAGGGATTTTTTTCTTTCACTCCTGGAGCACAGTTTAATGTTAAAAACAAAGATACAAACTTTGAAGCCATGATTCTAGTGATTTAGGATTCGTTGCAGCAAATACACCCCAAATATGGACTTCTGGGAAAGCTAGATAAAGAAGTGTCTGACTCGCAATCAGCTGAACTTTTTTCTCAGTGTGTCACTTTGAGGAGGACAGCCCCTGATGGTATTGTCAGAGGACAGCAAGGTCCTGCTGTTGATTATCCCCCAGAGCGTCCTCCTGTGGGGTCCTCTCCACATCTCAGTGAATCAGAGCATCTGCTGATCAGGGGAGAGATGGTTCTGGCTCAGCCCTGGGCTGCCGGCGTGACCTCTGGGGGCCTGACTCGTGACTCTGCAGCTGAAGGCGTGGAGGCAGCCAGACTGCAAAAGACCCGAGGCCAAGCCCCGCGCCATCTCTGCACCCTGAAAGGTGCTGAAGCATTTCAGTCCTCTATGACCGTATCTGGAAAGAGAACCCACAAAAAAAGCCAGCGTCTCTGGCAGTCAGAAGCGTCAACAGTTAACACTTGTCATAGTTTGACGTCCAGCAGCAGTTAATGATGCGCATTGTATGTCCTGCTTCACCTGGTCACGTGTGTGACCTGCGGGCTGCCCCAGCCTGGTTCCCTGTCCTGAGCCATCTCCCCATGCCCTCCAGCTGGCGTTAAATGCTTCCCTTCGGCTCCCTCCACGCACTCCCCACCAGGTGGAGACCTGTCACTCCTGACCACTGTCCTCTTGGTCTCACCTGGATCAGACCCTCACCTGGCCAGAGAGGAGGAAGTTAGGGATCCTGTTGGGTACCTGCAGGCACCTCGCACTGACAAGGGCTTTCCCATGGACTGGACCCCACCCCCAGCATCCCTGGGATCCCTGACGCGGTCCTTACTGTCCTGTCCCTTCTGTGTTTCTTCGCCCTTGTTCTCTTTCCCACCTGTTTTTCCTCAAGTTTCCTTGCTCCCTAAGGGCCCTAACCTGGCAGGAAGCTGCCGGACTGAAGTGGCAGACAGGAGGGCTGACGGGCCCTGCACAGGCAGCAGGCAGCCGTGCCCAAAATTCAAATGAAAGAGCTGTGAGTGTCAGGCCGCATAGAATATTCTACTAAAATAGCGTGTGTTCTAACTAAAAATATACGGCTGTGTTTCCTCGAGATGGAGTAAAAGTCTGCTTTCACCCTTATTACAAAGGGAAAGTCCAAAGTCATGAAACAGGAGCCCGTCTGTCCTTGCCCCCATAAGCAAATCCAGCCACGCAAGGAATGTGTTTGCAGGGCTGCAGAGGAAGCTGATGCCTCTCGGAGGCCCCCGCCCTGTCCTTGGGTCCAGATGCCCGTGTGGCTGGGAGGACCCCGGGGCTGAGGGGTCAGGGCCGTGGGGGCCTAGCAGAGACACAGCCTTCACTCCCTTGCATTCAAATAACGCGTGCGGACAATGTGACGGAGGGAGCTGAATGGTAAAGAGGGAGAGGGCGTCTGAGTCCCCACCGCCAACAGGGACACCGCACATGAGCTAAGACCCCTGGGCGGGCACTGCCTCAGTTTCCTCTTCTGGGCAACAGGGATGAAACGTCACAGACACTGGACTTTTTGTGAGGCTGACAGACATGTCAGCCGGGACTTCGAGGAGGAACGGGGTCCCAGGACCACCCCCGGGGCCATGGACACTGGCAGGGGCCCTAAGTCAGTGCTGGACAAACCTACTTCCCACTCAGAACCAGGATAACGTTTAATGCTTCTCTGCATCTTTCAAAAAGCTGCTTTTGTTTTAAGAGGACAAAAATGGTTGATGTTGGAGGAGATAGAAACAGTAACAGCTATGACGCTGTCATTTATTTTTTTATTTTTGTTTTGTAGATAAGCATTTCTAATAAGTATAATTAAGCTTTTAATCCCTGACTGTCCACAAGAATGACAGCTTTAAGAAATGACAACAAATTTTTACGTGTGAAAAATAGCTGAACATAAGCACATTAATTTCCTGGGCCCTTCCCATGCTGTTTGGCTTTTGCTCTGGTCAAGCCTTGGGCTGAGGCCTTGCTGTGTGTTGACCCCGAAATGTAAAAAGAGCTCGTCTGTGTTTACAAGGGAGCTGTATCTGTACTTGCAGCACAGTTAAAAAATACTAAACTTAGTTCCATTTGCACACTCTCTAAACAGTTCCACCTTCGGTCCTCACGTTTTCTGTGGCCTTCTTCACTAGGGCGGCTGAGTGACCATCACATCGAACTTTATAACTTAAAGCAATTTTTGCCCAGGTCCACAAACACAGTCCAGCGTGGCCTTGATGTGGGTTGTCTCTCACTACGAGACTTCCAGCTTCTCTCAGTGTTCACAAGAGCATCATAAAGTGTTTGGAGTCTGCCCCGAAGTACATTTGTCCAAAGAGGTTAGCCTGCAGCTCAAAAGATTTGGATCCAGAAAAGCACAGTCATGTCTTGGGTCATCATGAGATCATCACAGAAAACCGCAGGCCAGATGTTGCATGGGCACTGCCTCCGCCACTCCAGGACCACAAGCAGCAGGAGGCCAGGAAGAGGCCACGGCTGGAGGACCCATGAGGCCTTGGGCTCCAGGGTGTTCTGGCTGGGGGTGGGGCCATGGCACCTATCCAGCAGGGGGTGGGTAGGAGCTGGACAACACCAGCAGGCAGCTACCCCCCACAACCCGTCACCCAACCAGGCGCCGCCCCAGGGTGTCCTCCCTGAAGGAGGAATAAAGCCAGTCACCCATTCAGTTGGCAAATGCACACTAAACACTCAGCTCAGCGCCTGGCATGAAATGTGCCTGATGCAGTTTTGCAAATAAAATGAAATAAAAGGACCAAGAGGAAATGTTTCTAGGCTCACCAAGTGAAGAGGAGATAAAGTGCAGCGACAGGGATGAGGGTCACAGGGCAGGACCCTACCAGGTGCAGGTTTCCTTTGGGGCATGAGAATGTCTTGGAAGCAGATGGAGCTGGCGGTCATGCGTGACCAGGCGCCAGAGGGGCTTGCAGCTCTTGGGAGGCCAGCAAGTGGCTCACAGCTGATTCTGCTATATGTTTAAACTCAACTTAAAAAAGAGAGACACTAGGGCCTCCCTGGTGGCCTAGGGGTTAAGTCTCAGCGATATCAAAGCCACAGCCTGAGTTCGATCCCCGCCAGGGAGCTGACCCACGTGGCACGGCAGACCTCTCCTACCTCGCTCGCTGCTCCCCTCAGCAGTGTGTTCCAGTCGATCTGCCTGTCCTGTTCCCCACGCTGTCTCTGGTGACTCCTCTTATCCCTCACACCTCTGGCCTGCACCCCAGATCTTGTATGTAAAATAAATAAATCTTTAAAAGGAGAAAGAGAGACATTAATGGTATCAGGGGCCTCCATGGGTCGAGGAGCGTACTCTGGGAAAGGAAACCCAGGCTCCAGGGTGGCCTAAAGAGCTCAGGGGATGACCAGTGGCTGCCACTCCCAGCGTCCCCACCCTTGGCCAGTCTCACTCCTGCGGGCAGGAGAGCTGCCAGGCCAGCCAGTGCTTCCTTGCTGCCACTCAAGGCCAGGTGCTTCAGCGAGAAAGACTGCAGGGCCGGCCCCATCACAGACCTGGGACCAGGACGGAGGTCCTTCGTGCCTCCTTCACTTGTGGAAGAAGAAAACCCTACAGGGCCTTCCCCGGAGAAGGCCTTCCCTGGGGTAATCCAGGTATATCACACGAGAGGGTGAAACTGTTCCCAGTTCTGTTATTAGGGGACAAGGCAAAGAGCAGGCCTGATGTAGGCTAAGAGGCTATGAGGGCACTGCTCTGTACAGCGCCATTGAGTCCTCCCCCCGGAGGCTCTGGCCGAAAAGGAGGCAAGGCAGCTGATCCTGGGGTAACAGCAGATCTCCAGTAACAGTGGGCCCTCTGTTAACAGAGGATCCTGGGATAACTGTGGATCCCGGGCAGCAGCAGAGCATGCACAGCGGCCGACCCCAGGGAGCAGTCACTCTCGACCCCTCCCAAGGTGCCAGGGGTACTTGCAGCTCTTGGGAGGTCGGCAGGATCCACAGCCAGCATAAGCTTGCCATGCCCATTATAGCTCTGAGCCTACAGCTGAGCCCGAAAATGCCTCTCGAACAGCAGGGACCTTGTGGGTGAGTTCCCAGAATTGCACCCCAAGGCACAGGCTGTGCTCAGTCCCCACGTCAGAGCAACTGGGACAGAGCTCCTGGGCTACCCTGGCCAGGCAGGAGCAACGAGAAGCTGCCCCTTACCCCCAAGGGAGCCCCTGGAGCTGACCACCTCTCTCGACATCATCCATAGGCGCTCCTCTTGTTTTTCTGCTGCTCCCCCAAATCATGTTTGTTGTTAAACACATTCACTCAGTCAGTAATAACGTGCCAAGGACCTGCTGTGCCTCTGTCACTAACGCGTTAGAATGCAGAAACTGAAAATAAATTAAAAGTGGCCATGAGTCCCTTTGGAGAGGAGCAGCGTTGTGAAAACGGCATTCATAACGCGACGTGACCAGTGTGAGAACAGGCTCAGGCTTCCAGGGACCCTGGGGTAACAGAGGACCCTGGGCCAGCAGCACCTGGGCGAGATGGGGCAGCAGGACGTGTTGAGACTCCACGGGAAGACCACCAGTAGGAAGGGGTTTCCTGAAGCAACTTGCAGGGAAGACCAGCACCAGCTCATGTCACCTGCAGAGGGCACATTTTGGAGTATTCAAGTTACTTTGTCATTGCTGCAGTGTGCTCTTTAAATGGACTGTATCACTGATGGAGAAGCAAACAAGGAGAGATAGAGAGAACAGAAGGACAAAGGGAAAGGAATGATGGGTGACTTCTACCTGGCGGAGAAGGCAGAAATGTGGGTGCAATGGGAAAATGAGCTTTTAGGATGTCACCAAGTAGTTGCTGGCCAAGTCACTGGCTGAGCGGCCAAGATGGTGTGTGCGCGTTCCTGTGACCGTGTGGCTGTGGCTGTGTGTGTGTACGTGCACATGTGTGTAAATGGAATCAACCTTGACCCATATGATGATCTTCTTCAAAACGTGGCTTTTTCTCCTGTTCTACAGCTACGTAAAGTTCTAGAAAGTGCTGTTTCCACAGCGGCAAAGCTAAAAGAGTGACAGGTCTACAGACAAAGCACCGTAAGTCACAGAGAATCCATGTGTGAGGACTGAGCTGAGAGCAGCAGGAAGGCATGATGGCGAACCTCGGGCTGCTGCCAGAACAGTGCTCTGTGCATACATGACCCCAACACCATCAACAGAGAAGGGGAGCGAATGCTCCCTGGAAGTCCACATGTTAGTTCACAGCTGGCTGGTGACCCTAAAGAGGTCAGGACCCCCACTGGCAGGGAGTTAGCCTTACACTGGCAAGTCGAACTCAGCCTTATACCACTTCTGATTCGTGAGGCGCAGTTCCTAGCTCGCCCTCTGACAGGAAGTTGCACAGCCTCAGAACTCACCAGCGCTGAAAGGCAAGAGCCAGACACTCCGGGATGCTGGTCTCTGCAGGTGAGTCTCGGGAAGCTGCAGGTCAGGAGGTGTCGTCACGGCGACAGACAGCCCCAGATGACAAGGATGAGCGGGTAGTACCAACGTCCATTAAGATCTGACAACCCTTAAGATGTTGGGGGAGTTAAGAGTCTGTCTCCTCTCGACCTCCAGGTTTCCACGGATCCCCGGCTCGAGCGGAAATCTCACTTGCGCGGCTCTTAAATCTCTGATAAAATTTCCAGCCTCAGTGAAACGCCATACAGGCTGTACTATGGAAACGTTCCCACTTCAGAACAATTGTCTGCTGCAGAAATAAAGTAATGCCATTCCTATGAAATCTATAAACTCGAAACAGGGACACAGAACTAGTGGTTGCCAATAACTTTAACTTCATTTATCTATATTTGGCAAAAATTGTGCTGCAGCTGGAGATGAAGTGCTGAGCTAAATAACTGCAGAGACGTGAGCTCCAAAACAGCAATTACTAAGCTGTGCAGCCTTGTGCAAGGCTTCACTTTTATTTATTATATCTAAAGCCGCTCTCCGACACTGCTCCTTAACAGACAGTGCTGTCCGCTCAGGAACTGCAGCTCCAGGAGCGTCCCCACCTCGCTCTCCGGCCACGAACGTTCTCTGGGAGACACCGCTCCCCTCGCCCTCCTGGCCACACTGTCGCTGCCCCGGGCCGGCCTTGCCCAGCTCTCCTGGTCCAGCGTTGGGAAGAAGGATTCGCGGCTTCAATACAAACGTGGCTTATCACAGCCTGTGCACGCTCTGAGGACGCCTCTTTTTTTTTATCAGTGGAGATATTGATAATTATAATTGGCAGGCTGAGGAGGGCTATAAATATCTCCTTAGCTGCCACCAGAGAGAGAAGTGGAGGGAGAACGAGGTGGCCACTCACAGAGAGGGGCCCAAGGAGGAAGACGCCCCTCACAGCCCTGCTCCACCAGTCAACATCTGTCCCTGATAGGGGGTGATGATTTTCGTAGCATCATGGAAATTAGAGATAGAGGGGGCCACTAGGCCATCCAGCACGGCTCTCAGCCAGCGTGGAATGCGGCTCTGCAAGGGCTGCCCCTTTGTTCTCATGAAGGTCCCTGGCGCCCAGAGACGGCTTCTCTGTCACGATGGTGTGAAGTGGGCCCTGGAGCTCAAGGAACTGAAGAATCACAAAGAGCCTGACTGTGACAATGGCCTCTTGTTTGTGGACAGGATGTGGCAAAGGGGACTGTTTCCAACTCACAGTGCTACTGGGATGATAGAGACGACACTGAGATGAGGACCACAGGTCTGATCAGATAGTCGCTGAGGTGATTTTTTTTCATCCAGTTCTAAAATGATTTCCAAAAGTTGGGTTCCCTGGGACTAAACACACCTTTTATTTTGTTTCTGTAACTAGGATTTGATGCCCCATGAGTGAGCACCCTCTCATCTCTGCCTCACTAGCTGACTCAGCTTTTATTTTTGTCTGATGTATCTGAGGCGGCCGTTGCTTGCTCACCTGTTCTGACAACACCTGCCTGACCCAGTCTCTACGCAGTAGCACCACCGGAAACCGAGGTGTCTAAGTGGCCGCTGGCTGACCAGCCTAGACTCTCCTCTGCTGCGTGTCCACCCTGAGAAGGTGTCCACATGTAGCCATGACCCGCATCTTCCAGCCAGCAAGCCCCAGCTCATGCCGCCTGCACGGTCCCCTCGCAGTGCCACCAACCTCAGACACATCCGTGGCACCCACCACTTAACAAACTCCAGCTCCACACGTGGCGTTCAGCCTTTCCAGAGTCTGTGGCCGAGCCTGGTCGGCAGAAGAGAGTCCCCTGACTCAAGCGGGACACTGGCTACGTGGGGTGAGCGACTCTGCCTCCTCCCGCGGATGGCGTGTCCTCTGCTGAGTCTCACGGCGCACGGCACGCAGGTGTCTGCACTTTCCAAACAGAACTGTTGTTCAAAAACGCGACAGTGACGCAAGGTGTGCGGTGTCGTGGCTTGTGTGACACAGGAAGGCAGCTCAGCTCATGGTTCCCCTAGGCTGAGGGGCTCCAAGCCCCCTCCCACACCCAGCCCTACACTGGGGGCATCTGGAGGGTGGATTGTGACTCAGGCTCTGTCTTTGAGAAGCCAGATGATGAGGGAGAGGAGAGCTCACCTGCTCGGAGCCCAGGGGCCCAGGGGCGAGGACTGAGCCAGAAAAGCAAGTGGTACCTGCGTGGAGGGCAGCCTGGAGAGGAGGGCGTGTTATGGGGATGCCCCTGTGGCAGCCGTGGACTTGTGACCCCACAACCACGCCCAGACAGGCAGGAAGAGCTCAGAAATGCCAGCCCTGTCTCAGTGAGGAGGGCCCTGCAACAGGGCTGATGGGGACCGGGAGCCGGTTGGTTGGCTGTGTCACCTGCCCCTGAGCCACCTGGGACAGGTCACTCTTTCATCTGCCCCACTTATTTTATTTTTAAACAAATATCTTATATTTTGATCAGTTTCCCATAGGCCCCCATCCCCAGCATCAGCTCCCCCATCCTCAGCGCCCCCACCAGAGTCATCAGTGAGCCCACATTGCTCATGGGCCTGTGACCGTCACTGCGTGTCACTCAGCAGCAGTGTCCAGGATATGGGGATGGAGACTGAACTCTCGTGTGAGGGTGGAATTAGATAGTGTGACCTGTAAAGTTTAATATCCGTGTGTTTGCGGAGAAATGGCATCTTGAGCGATTATTTCCTGAATTTGTCAATTTAATTAGTTTCTTTTTTTTTTTTCTCAAAGATTTAATTATTTATGCACACAAGAGCTGTGGTACAGGCCAGAGGTGTGGGAGGTGAGAGGATTCATCAGAGACAAAATGGGAACAGAAGAAGCAAATCGACTGAAACACACTGCTGAGGGGAGCAGCAGGCCAGGCAGGAGAGGTCTGCTGCGCCATGTGAGTCCCCTCCTGGCCGGGGATTGAACTCTCATTGCTGTGCTGCGGATGCTTCACAGTGCGGCACTCAACCTGCTGTGCCACCAGGGAGGCCCTTACTCAGTTTCTTAGCTATTTCCACAGCTCATAGAAACATTAGCCAGATGGGTTTCTAAGTCTCCTTTATACTACATTTTCTCTCTCCCTCCTCACACACCAGGGAGTGTGCTATGTGCCAGAGCCTGGGCAAGGCATCCCAGTGACGTGCAATCCCTGAGACTATCTTCAAAGCCCTATTTGTAGGGGAGGTGCTTATAATTCTCTTTGTGATGACTTAGATTGCTTCTGGGCCTTATCCTGCTCTTGTACTGCTTTCTTACCGCTACTTAATCATAGCAAACCATGTGGCAGTGTCATCAGACAAGGTGTAAACATCCTCTCTTCTTCAAAAATTCACAAGTCCGGTGATGAGTGGGCTGACTCTATTGGGGAAGCCTTACACCCCAGCCCCCAGTAGCATACACCCCAGCCAGGCTAGCGAGGAGCTGTCTGCTGCTCTGTAGACCTCTGATGAGAAGCACCGTCATCTTCCCAGCCAGCTTCAGTAGGGAGTTCCCGTCCCAAGCCCAGCTAGTCCCTAGTGTTTTCCACTTAGATGATCAGGCAGATCCCGCAACAGACATCCCTGGCCTGGGAAACCTTATCACAGACAAGTGTCTCCTCCCTCCTTTCCTCTCTGTTGAAAGTGTGGTCCACCCTGAAGGATTCTAGAACATTCCTTCCCAATATTTTATTGTTCATTTCTTGTTTCATTGACTGTGAGCAGTACACCCTGGCTCCTTCCTGCTGATTCCTCACCTCTGACTTTCAGGATAGAAATTCTTATGTTCTAATAGCCAGTTCTTAGAAGGGCACCCGTGGTTCTGAAGGAGGACAGAAATGAAGCTCTGACAGAGGCTACTGAGACACCAGACCAACATCACTGGGGCAAGAGCAGGGAGTGATGCCATTTTGTCAACTGCCTCTAAGGCCATGTCACTCTTTGTTTCCTGACCTATTTCTTGTGTTCATGATGTTTTGCCGATTAACTTTGATATCCATGAGGGAAGAACCACGTCTGATTCATCTTCGACTTGACCCCTTCCAATTTCTTTAACCCCAGCATTTTGCAACCCTGGACTGCCCCCTAATAACTTGGGAGGCAACCCCCTAAGGACGCAGGGTGTTCCACTGTGATCTTCTAGGCAACAGGGGGCCAGGCCTATCTCCATGGGGCAGTGAAAACCAGCTTGTCCACTCTGAACACAGAGTCACTATCTATCTGACCAGCACCACTCTCAACATAACGGAAAGGACCAGCCAGACACAAA
Organism: Galemys pyrenaicus; assembly: GCA_019455555.1. Lineage (NCBI taxonomy): Eukaryota > Metazoa > Chordata > Mammalia > Eulipotyphla > Talpidae > Galemys > Galemys pyrenaicus. The sequence continues at coordinate 8,710,074 of JAGFMF010011799.1, read as the reverse complement.
TGAAGAGGCTCTATCTGAAGACATGCGGCTCTGGAGAATGCCCGTTCCCCTGCTTCCTGACTCTGGAGACCTGGCCAGCCTCTGCCCGGGGAGCCAAACCAATTGGCAGTTCAGAGCCAATGACTCACCATCTCAGGCTTCAGCATCTTCTTCTCTATAATGAGATGGGTGAACAACCACTTTCCCCGAGTTGCTTTAGTGTTGGAATTCTCTGCTTACATTAGACAGTGATGGATGGAACTGAATGAGATGGAAAGCAGAGGTCTATGGTTTGATTCATTTCTACAAAAACATATTAGAATTGATTTTGTGTGAGGCGCCAGCATGGGCGCAAGCAGAGTCCCAGGGGAGTGCTTGGTAATGCTTTCTGTCTCCAAAGAACAGGGATTTCTTCTCTGGATGGTGTCATACAATTTTCTTGGAATTAGGTGGAAGATGTGGGAGGGAGCACAGGCAGCCTTTCAGCAGAGACACCATAGCTTTCTCCAGATCAGCACAAACCATAGTTCACTGTAAAGGGCCTTGTTTTGGAGAAGCCTGACCGTAGCTGAACAAGTCACAGCCTCCTTGGAGACTCTTTCTCCACCCGCCCACCTTGGACACAGAGAACTTCTGCAGCTCACTCAGGCTCCCGCCACGTGCTCATGCCAAGCAAGGCCTCTACTCAGGTTCTGTGCACTGCAGACTTCTTCCTACGGCTCTCAGAGGATGGCTGTTCACCCACTGTGTCGTGGCCTGTGGACTCAGCCAGGACCCTCTGTGTTCCCATTGCCCCGGCACTTGCCTCCACTCCAGCAAGGTCGTGCCACTGGGGATGGCTTCAGGGGAGCTGTCCCTCCCTAGGCCCTGGGTTTCTCAAGAACAAGACTCAGCTTTCTAGTTAGTTTATACCTGGGCCAGCCAGGTCCTTAGGTGGAAATATATACTGCTCTGAAGATGTTTGCTCTTCACCTCTCCCCAGGCCTAATGCTTTGCTTCAGTTGTAGCTTTTTCTTGGTAAATCCATTACTGAGTAAAAATCAATTTCCAGGGCTCCCTGATTAAAGTCTCAGCTCTATCAAGCTATCACCAACTCTGTGGCCTGAGTGCGATCCGAGCCAGGGAGCTGACCCACATGGTGCAGCAGGACTCTCCTGTCTCCCCGCTGCTCCCCTCAGCAGTGTATTTCAGCAGATCCACCTGTTCTGTTCCACACTCTATCTCTGGTGAATTCTCTCACCCACTCCCCTGCACCTCTGGCCAATACCCCAGCTCTTATATGCATGAAAAAATAAAAATAAATCTTAAAGAAAAAAAAAGAAACAACTTCCCTGTGCAGAAACCAGTCTCACACTCAGGAGCCGACCTAACCTTAAATTCACCCCTTCTCATAACAAGAGCAGGACCCAGATAAAGGCCCAGCCTGGAGCAGTGTGACAAGGTGCCTGACACACAGACAGTCAGGCCATGATTACAGATCCTCCTCTCCTTTTCTCTTTCCCCTCAGCTTATGTAGAGAGCCAGCATGCATGCTGTCCCTCCCACTGGACTGTCCTCTCCCAAGGACCCACCCAACGCCTACACCAGGCAAAGTGTGTATGCAGGAGCTGCTAGTTAGCACATTCCCGGATTAATCATCACTACTCACATGTTGACCTCCGACTGGTGGCAACCCCTGCCCTGTGGCTTCAGTGTAATAACTCATTACACAGGAGTTGTAATCTGTAATTACCACTCCTCCAGCTGTAATATATAATACCTCCTCCAGGAAAGCCAATGAGGAAGTGCAGTGAATAGTTGGGCTTCTCCAAAGGATAACCAATAGGACTGATAGATAGATAGATGGATGGATAGGACAATAGATTGTTGGATGGAGGAAGGGAGGGAGAGTGGGTTGGGTGAGTAGATGGATGGATGGATCGATGGATTGATGGGTGGAAGGATGGTTGGAGAGGAGGAAGGGAGGGAATGATGTAAGGATGGATGGATGGAGGTAGGGATAGATGGATGGATGGATGGATGGATGGATGGATGGATGGATGGATGGATGGATGGGTGGGTGGATGGGTGGATGGGTGGGTGGATGGGTGGATGGGTGGGTGGATGGGTGGATGGGTGGGTAGATGGGTGGATGGGTGGATGGGTGGATGTGTAGATGGATGGGTGGGTGGATGAATAGACAGATGACAGGTGGATAGATAGATACATTACCTACAGCATTATATATTCTATTATGCATACCTCTGAGAGACAGAATGGGAGGGTACTTTGTGAAACTCATTATGCTGTTTCGGCAGCCAGCAAATTCAAAACCTGCAGAATAGGCCAGGAGGCTGGAGATCCAGGGAGTATTAATGTTGCAGGTTGTCTAAAGGTCAACTACTGGCAGGACTCCCTCTTCCTTGACCAAGGCAGACTTTCCTATTAAGGCCTTTAGCTGATTGTATAGAGCATACCTACATTATGGACTGGATAAAGTGTTTCCACATTTACATCATTTAAATGTTAACTTTGTCAAGAGAACATCATCATCGCCACACAGGTTGACCAAATATCTGGGCTGACCCAGGCAAGTTATCACACAAATTTGGCCCTCACAGAAGGACACCTCCATGACTCTCAGGCAGTAACTACTCCTCTGCTCGGGGCTGGCCCCCAGGAGGCCCACCAGTGTCCCAGTCCTCCTGCCCCACATCTCATCATTTCTAACAGTTACAGGTGCTGACTCTGGATTCAAAGTAAACTAGGTCAGATCTGTCACTGTTTCTCGGTTGCTAAATACCCCCAGAAGAGTCATTTGATTTCCCATGTTCTGATTCCATCCGTGCAATGGACTTTCAGGAAGCCTGCCAGGAGGTCACTGTGGAGATGCAGAAGTAAGGATGCGTGGATGGAGGGTGTCCGCACCTGGCAGGGAGGCTTGCTCTCTGGGTGCTAGCCACTATTTTAAAGGATGATTAATGCTTTATCTTCCATATTTTCTCCCTAAAAGTCTTTTTAATAGGAAAAAGCAATGCCTTGCCAAAGCCATCTCCCGGACTGCAAAAGATCAGAACAATTCTGTTTTGCTCTGAACCAAGGTTCACTCTGGCCAAAAACACATGCACCGGCCCCGGCACTTCCCAAGGCTGACTTTTGGTGGCTGCACCCCCATTTCCCCGCCCCACAAGCCATTGGCCCAGGTGAGCCTTCATGTCCTCTTCAGGCTGCGGCCCTCCCCGTGCCGGGGTCTTGCAGCCTGAAGTGTGGCCCCAGCCAACATGGGGTGTGGCTACCATTGCCTTCATCCTGTTGAGACAACTGCACCCCACTCGCCCCATATTTGTTCCAAGAGGGAATGACTGTAAGTGATCTTCCACAGGGCACCCCTTGGGCTCCATCCTCCAGAGGAGATTAAGTGGCTTTGTCTTGACGGCGCTGACATCATTTCAAATGCATGAACGTTGGCCGGAGCCCTAATGTATTTCAGCCAGCGGCCAGGCTCACTTGTGCCGGCTGCAGTCTCTGCTAACAGAAAACAGGCACACGCCGGATGAAAGCGATTTCCACATGGCGCCTCCGCCGCGTGTCCAGTCTCTCAGGCGAGAGCACACCTTTCACCTCACAGCTCTGGCTGATCGCAGGCATGTTGCCTTCAGAAAAGACTCAGGAAATGGTGCACATTCCCCACATTCTTCCGGGACATAGAGCCCCATGCCATGCAAACAGGAAGCACATAGCCACGGCGAGGGGGGCAGAAGCAGCTAAAAGTGTCTGTGTAGCCAGAGCTGGGGTGGCCTCTGCATGCGGCCTGTGGAGAGAGGATGCCTGCTGCGTGTGGGGAGCCGAACTCCAAGGGCTGGTGTCTATGTCTAGACAACCCTGCCCCCGCCCCCTTGGGCCTTTCACTTTGGGGGGATTCTCGACTGGTCACTATTCTTGCAACTGTGATGCATATGGACAGCAGAAGGTGGGGTGACCATGGTATACAGGGGCCAGGGTCATGAGCAGCTGCCCCAGAAAGTGAGGTGTAGGTGCACAGCTGAAGTTCAGAAATCTTGGTGAAGTGAATGTAGCAGAGCTTTGCAGGCTGAGCTGGAAAAGCTGCAGACTGGCTGGAGTTGGTGGGGCCTGATGTGCCCCAGGCCCCCAGGAGCAGAAGCACTGGGCCCCGTGCACAAGCAGGAGTGGGGGGGCTGACCACGTGGCCCAAGCCACACCATGGGCACCTGCGGCCTGTGCCAGCGGCTCTTCATTCTTGTCCTACAAGGCCAAGGGCGCCACTGAAGGATTATGAAAGAGAGTGGGAGGAACAAATTCATCTTCTAAAGACCATTTGGGCAGCCGTCCTTCTGCCCACCTGTGACCACGCAGGTGCTTCTCTTCACCAGCTCTCTCCTCTGCAGGGCAGCAGCCTCCTGCCTGCCCGTGACCTGTACCAGGCCAGGGCTTCCCTGCACTGACCTCCCTCAGCGGAGGCCGCTCTCCTCAAGGCCACCGCCTGCAACCACGCAGGCCTCTCTCAGCAAACCTGTCCCTTCGGGGCGGCTCTTTCTGCCCCCTCGTGTCTATGCAAGTGTCCTTTACCATTTGGCCTTGTGGAGAATGAAACAGGGGCCAGTGAGAGATGATAAGTTTCAAACAAACATCTGCAGCCATATGGGGGGCAATACCCCAACAGTCCGGGGAAGGCAGGAACCCAGACAGCTGTCCTGGGGCTGGAGGAGCTAGATGTGGCCCAGCCACACCCTGTAAAAGCTACGAGGCCCGATCCAGCCATGTGTCCCTCACGCCTGTGCAGACATCCTAGGGGTGAGCACACGGTCCTGGATGGTACAGGGGGCTACTCCTTCTCGCCCCTGCACCCCGGTCCCCTTGCTCCTCATTCAGGTAGGCGTGGTGTGGGCATCACTACAATAGCAACCTCCTTGTGAACAAGCATTTGTTTACAGTGTGTCCACATCTATTATTTCGTTTCTTCTATTCACAGCCCTTGGAGCAGTTATTATTGACTCCATCGCGCAGATGAGCAAGCCGGTGCAGAGAGGTTAACTGATTTGTCGAAGATCCCACTGTGAGCAACGTGAGCAAATGTCAGACCAAAGCGAGGTTTGGTGCTACAGGGCCCACGATATCCTGCTCCATCCCAGACACAGACACCCCCCCACCCGCTCCCCAAATATGGGAGTCCTCTCTTCTGTCAAAGGGACTTCTTGGGCCAAGTCATCAACAAAGCAGTGTTTTTGGCTGACATCATCACAGCCAAACACTGACCATGCAGGCCACTGAGTTCATATTTGGACAACATCATAGATGTTTCCAATGATTTCCTTGGTAAGGTCTCCAGTCAGCAGCAAATCTTCTTAGGTTCATTGTAAGAGGTTGTGTGTGTGTGTGTGTGTGTGTGTGTGTGTTAGTCTCTTTAATACAGAAAAGATCTGTCCTTTTCACTAGTGCATCACAAACCTATGATAGATGCTTGTTGAAGGGAAATAAAATTAATGTGAATTCACTTAAAATTCACAAATAACACCTATATAAGCAAATTGGACTGTGGAAAAAACAAGTGGCCCAACTCCAGAGCGAAGGCACAAGAAGAGCAGAGAAGACGTGGAAGGCACCTGTTAGCAGCATCCTGAGACCAGGCGCTGGAAGGACTGTGGGGTGATGTCTCTGGACAGATGAGTGGGAGACGCAGGGTCAGCCCAGGCTCTGTCCTGCAGGTGACAGAGCAGAGTGGCCTGGAGAGCTGGGTTCGCCCAAGGGGGCATGTTGGGTTTTCTTCCAGACCTGGGAACCCAAACAAACGACCCAGTGCTAAGTGAGAGAGTGCTATATTTGCTCTGGCTGCAAACCTGACTCAGGTGACTCCTCCAGAGGCCAGGGCCTCCTGGGTCTCACCTGGAGGGGCAGTGGGAATGCCCAGCCTCGCCCAAGCCAGGGCCCCATGCCTGCCTCACCCGGGGACCCAGAGCCAGGAGTGAATGCAACTGTCCCCAACAGTGGGACAGAGTCCCTTTTCTCCACTCCCTCTGCAGCCCCAAGACAACTCACGTTAAAGTGTGACGCTCTGCAGAAGTGAGGATCTCCTATTGGAAAACAGTTACCATCTAAATGAACTCACTATAAGAAAATGTGGGCCCTGAGATTCAGAACTTATTCCCAAGAAATATGTCTGAGTGTCTGATTCAATAACCCAGTGTTTGGGGTCGGGGGAGAAGGGGAGAGAAGAAGATGAGGGCTGCCAGGAAGCATGTCTAAAAGTCCAAAGGGGGCCCTCCCTGGTGGCACAGTGGGTTAAGCAACGCACTATGAAGCAAACCGCAGCCACTGCAGCACGAGTTCAATCCCTGCTGCTGGCCAGGGAGGGGATCCACATGGCACAGCAGACCTCTCCTGCCTCGCCCGCTGTTCCCCTCAGCAGTGTGTTTCAGTCCATCTGCCTGTTCTGCCCCCTGCTCTGTCTGGTGAATTCTCTCACTCCCCCACACCTCTGGCCTGTACCCCAGCTCTTGTATGCATAAATAAATAAATCTTTAAAATAACAAATAAATAAATAAAAGTCCAAAGGGTCCCTCTACTCTAACTCCTGATTCGGCAGGGAGGCAGCAGCGTGCCGTGGTGGTTGAGAAACTGGCCCTTCAGGAGGGGGAGATACTGATGCCAAGTGAGAGAGCCCCTGGGGGCTCAGACTCCCAGCAAGCCGGAGCCAGATGGCACAGGTGCGCTGGGACATCGAAGCCAGCCCCGCCCTTGCAGCCGCCTCCTCCCTGACTCCACTGCATCCCTTGCCCCTTCCTCAGTGTTCTAGGAGCCTCTGAGCTGCTGGGAATTCTTCCTGGGTGAGTTAATACAAAGGACATGGATGTGTAAAGTCCTTGAATACTCCAGCTCAGGACCATGTCTTGTCTAACTTTCAGCTGGAGACACTTAGACTTTCTTCCACGGAGTCTCACTTTCCCTTCTTTCTTGCTTTCTCACATTCTCCAGCCCCTGGAGATGCACTGAGGTCAGATGGGGTGTCTGTGCAAATGACATCAGCACTGATGATAACAGAGGGAAGATGGGAAAGCTAAGAGATGGGTGTTTGGTTTGTTTTTGGCAATTTTCACTCCAGCATTTATGGTAAATGATTCTGCATTTATCATTTCTGGCTTAGGAGAAGGGAGGCTGCGGGACTTAAGAATTTGGGTGTGAGCATCCTTGACGTCTCTTGGACCCTGGACCCACATGGCCCAGCACTGAGAAGGCAGTGCGTCAGTGGGTCTGGGTGTCATCCCTCCTCAGACCCTCCCCAAACTGGGACCAGCGTGGGGCTCTGTTTGGTTCTCTTCACCCAATGTACCTCCCTTATTCTTTCCTAAAATGATAAATAAATTGTATTTTCTAAGGCTTCTAAGTATTGCCTGGAGGCATGGTTAAATAAGCTACTTCTTTGGTTGAATCCGCTCTCCAGGAAGGAAACGAACCCCACAGGGTATGGGCCGGCCGGCACCGGCAAGCAGGCCCCTCCCACATTGACCTCACACCCATGGAGAGGTGCCAGTGAGCGGGCATATCGGGGCCTCATGCTATGTGGGTGCTGTGCTTGCACAGAGGCTCCTGCAGATGTTTCGGGGAGCCTGTGCTGCCCAGCTCTCGGTGAGAGGCCTGGAATGCAGGAAAAGTGAAAAAGTCAGGCGGGCCTTCCCCATTTCAGGAAAACTCACATTCGCACCCCCGGCTGTCCTTGGGTTCCTTCATCACTCCTGGGTGTCCTGAGTGGGCCTGGGACCAGAAGCAGCCCCGCCTCACAGCAGGTGTGGGAACCGCCCCACTCCGCAGTGACCTTCTGTATCGTCTTCTCCCTGTTCACTGGCAAAACGAAAGTACTAAGTCCTGTAAAAAATAAAAACAAAAGCACGCTTAGCTTCCAAGATGCCCAAATGTGCACAGCCATCTAATCCCACTGGGTCCAGCGTCCCCTGGAAGACCAGTTAGCTGCATCTTCACACCGCTTACACTGCCGTTAAGGACTTTATTTTTTATTTCCAGAAAACAAAAGAAAGCAAGCCATTTTTAAATAAGCAGAGACATCTTCTAGGTTAGTGATTTCTCATCTCAAGCCCGAGTGTAGGGAGTTGATGTCTCATAAGCCCCTGGGGCACGCTCACACCAACTGTAACCTCGCAGCCCACACCAGAACCTTCCAGAACCCCAGGGGCTACTGTGCACTTAGCTCAGACTGGAGCAACTGATTGTTTTGCTGGCCTTCAGCTTTTCTTCTCCTTGACCAGTATTCACAATGCATAAGTAATTGCATCTTAAGAATAGAGCAGAGTTCTGTCCTTGGTGTGACACACTAAACTCCTTGCATGTCTGATCAGGACAATGTTTTTAAGTCTGTGTGCAAACAGCACCAAGACCAAACACGTCTGCAGAGCCCCAGTGGGGCTGGTGTTCCCTGGCGGCAGCAGTCCAGCAGGCCAAGGAGAGGCCCCCCTACAGCAGATCTGGACTGCGGCCCCCTCTCTGTCCACGTAGGCGTCTGTCAGCCAGAGCCTGTCGGGGGAGGCCACTGGGTGGGCACGGGGAAGCCAGTGAGCTGGTCTCACCACATAAGACAGCTTAGTCATTCTGTGAACTCAGATTTAAAGATCCAAACCAGAAATATTCCTATTGCTTCTCCGTTTAGGTTACAGGATTTTATATAATGCATGTGAATGAAATCTGGTTTACAAAGGGAGAAGCTTTTCTTTGCATTGAATTGGAAAACGCCGGTACTGTTGCTATAGGGTAACAGACACAGACACGGAGGCCAAGAGCCTCTCCTCCGCTCTTGATCTCCTGTGTCCTCACCAGCACCAGCGCTGTGTCCGTTAGCTGCCAGTGAGGCTGGCCCAGCTCACGCCCAGCCGCGTGCGGGTGTGACTTGAAGGGGATTGAGGAGAACGGCTCTCCTTCCCACACTGCACTTGACTGGCAGCACATATGTTAACTCTTTCCAGTTTTGGATGAGAGTGGGTGAGCATGCTACTTCTTGCTGGCCAGATTCGGTGGATTTTTTTTTAAGCACTTGATCTAACAAATATCTTCTTATAGTTGCAAGATGTAGCAGGTAGAAAGAAGAACAGGTACTATTTTATACCAAGGGGGAATTTTTACATTAAAAACACCATCATGAATAAACCTCAATAAGGTGAGGTTTATAAAGGTGGTATATAAATTTATGTTTTAAATTATAAGAAAAAAATCTATGACATAAGTGGAGAAAATGCAAAATACTCTGTAAATATACACAGTTGAGATTAGAATATAAATAAAGAATTATATGATTTTTTATATAGGAAACTACAAATGTCTGTCTATCCACCTCATCCATCTATTCATCTACAGATATAAACAGTGATTGTCCAGAGGAAAGATCAGGTGAATTTTACTTTAAAATGTCCCTAAAATAAAAGTATATATAAAAAATGCTCTTTTAGTTTCTGAAGTTTTTTTTAAATTATTTACTTATGCATACAAGTACTGGGGTGTATGCCAGAGATGTGGGGGGTGGGGGGTGAGAGGATTCACCAGAGACAGAGTTGGGGGTAGAACAGGCAGATCTTCCGAAAAACACTGCTGAGGGGAGCAGCCGGGAGACAGCAGAGGTCTGCTAGGCCATGTTGGTCAGCTCCCTGGCAGGGGATCGAACTCATGCTGCGGTGGCTGCTGACAGCTTCATATGCTGAGACTTAACCCCTGCGCCACAAGGGAGGCCCAGTTTCTGAAGTTTTGCAAGGACATCTACGTAAAACAAAAACTTGTTCAAAACCACATTTAAAATAAAATATCTTTATTTCAGCGGTCTTATTAACAACAAAGAGAGTAAAATGACACTGTCAAAGTATCTGTCATTCTATTACTGTTGATATGTTGTCAAAATTACAAATTCTAAGTATTTCAGTCTTTCAGTTACTTCACATGACAATTGCGTGAACTGAGAGAGAGCTTTCCCATGAGGCTCACAAAAGCCCTCCCTCTGGGCTGTATGACTTTTGACGTCACCGCCAAGTTCACAGCAAGGTCCTCTGGGGCTCCTGCTGCCAGTGAAGTGGGCTCCCCCGTCTCTTAGCTTGTTACAAGCGCCCACTGTGAGGTGCTCAGTATCTACCTGTTGCCACAACAGTTCAATGAGAAGCAAGAGGCTCCGTCAGCTCAGTGTTCCATCCCTTACCCCACAGAACCACACCAGGCCACGTCAAGCTTCCAGAAGCAGGCGCATGGACTCAGCAGGCAGCACCAGCACCAGCTTACTACATGGTGAATTGCCTCTAACTTAAAAAAAAAAAAAAAAGCTATCATTCCCTCTGGAAGTTAGGTTGTGCATGGGGATTTGGACAAATGAACCCACCATGAGCGAATGTCACATCTGGAGTTAACTGAGAAGCTTCTCTAATTTGCTTTCTCTGCCTTCAGAAGGAATCCTAGATCACACCAACCTTTGGTCCTGGACCCGCACACCTTGTTCCTTTTGTTTCTCCTTCCTGAGAACATTTACTCATATCAGGCCTCTCTGGTGGCACAGCAAGTTGAGTACCGCACTGTGAAGCATCTGTGGCACAGCAGTGCAAGTTCGATCCCTGGCCAGGGAGAAGACCCACATGGCATGGCAGACCTCTCCTGCCTCCCCCGCTGCTCCCCTCAGCAGTGTGTTTCAGTAGATCTGCCTGTTCTGCTCCCCACTCTGTCTCTGGGGAATCCTCTCACCTCCACAGGACTGACCTGTACCCCAGTTCTTGTACGCATACATACATAAATTTTTAAAAAAATCTACTCAGATCAAAGTACCTGCTAGAACGCATCCCAAACATGTCCCCCGAAGACTCCCCCAACACCCTGGTCCTTCTCTGAGAGGGACGGTGCATCCTGCCCTCTTCTTTCTCTGCATCTGCTTAAATTCACCCCAACTGGAAGGAAGGAATCACTACAGGGAGAGGGAACAAGGAACACACTGTAATTTTTACAATACACCAACAGCAATATTGTGACAAATAGTTCAACAGCGTAATTCAGCGCCTGCAGCACTCAAGCAGAGCAAGAACAGGATCTGTGCTTGGAGAGCAGCAGAGACAGGGCACGGGGTCTCCAGTGCCTGCTGTTTACAAACACAAGCGTGTGTGTGCATGTGTGAGTGGCTGAAAACCGAAAGTGTCTGCAAAAATCCAGGGGCTTTTTTTGATCTGTTTTTCAACAAAGCTCTGTATATACCCATTGCAAACTATTTCTTTAGCCAAGTGCCTTCCATGAGCCATGAAGATCTCAAGTGAACCATTGGAAGCAGCAGAAAAAGTGGTCTTTATATCATACTTAAACATCAAAGTGTATATCCCCATGCATCCTATTAAAGAAAATGGAGTAAAGCTTTTACAGGATGGTTAGAAGAGTCAAAATTGAAAGGCAAACAAGTCCCTGAGCAGGACAAGGACACTGCAGTCACCCATCTTACACAGTCATGCCCAGGGCAGCATCACCAGCAAAGCTTAGACCGGGAGCCGCATCAGTGCATGAAAAACAGGAGAATCGTCAGGATTTAAACCCTTCCTTTACTGAAGTGGAGTATCAAGAAAACAAACTACATGGAGGTGAATAAAAAGCAGGTAGCCTTCAAGTTCTTAGTACATGTTTAAGTATCAATCAAAAGATTTAAATATTCACTCCTCATCAAGCTTTTCGAAGGTCAAAGATAAACTACATGCATCACTGAAATCAAATAAAAGGATAACAGTGACACAATTAAAATGTTCTTTTTTATATGGACTGAAAAGTAGTTTCTGTAAAGGAAGGTACTTGTTAGTTTTATCTAAAACGAGACATGGGTATCAGAGGACACCCCCAAGTCAGGGGAAGATGGTTTTGTTTAGGCAGAAAATTATTCAAACACTGAATCTTCACATTGAATAGGTCAGGCACTTTTATTTTAGAAAAATACTTTACCCCACATTTTAAGCAATTATAAGCATGGACTCTTTCCTCAGCCCTGATCAAGCCAACAGCAGCAGTGGCATCACAATATCGCAGATTTCCTGTGTTATCACAGCACAATGGACTCACCAAGGGTTTGGGGCTGCGCAGATCCCAACTACCAACAGGAAAGGTGCTCCTTCCTGTCTCTAAAATCATCACATAAAGATTCTGCTCTTTTGAAAAATATCTATGTTCATTACAAAAAACACCTGTGCACGTAAAACTAAATATAACAGCAAAAGAAAGAAAAAGAAGAGCAGAAACATCTTTGACACACCAGTCCTTGTCAAACAACATTGGGATCATCCTAGATGCCATTGCATGGCTGGATATCTTTGAATTTAACTTGTTATCTTCGGCAAGCCTTTGACCTTGAGTGTCCTGTAAGGGCAGACATCACCATGTACTTCACAACTCCTCTATCTTTGGATGCCCAGGTGGGGACCAGTCTTTTGCGATAATAAAAACCTGGTAGTAACAATATGGATTCTTTGTTAGGCTATTACATTAAAAGCACAGCACACATCTGGACATGAATGCATGAGGATTTTATCTAAGTGGTTTTAGACACATAGCGAGAACTATGAATCAAGTTCCTACGCATTCCACTTTCTAATGATTGAAAAACTTGGCAAGCAAAGTTTTGGTACCTTCCTCGAGTCACTGGCTGAGCTACCATAGGATTCAGGGCAAAGGATGGGCCCCACCGCATTTCACGGGGCTCTGCCCAGATCCCTCCTATCACATTAATCAAAGCTAAGATTCCCCCTAGCTCCAGTAGCACCACTAAAGCTTTTCCTGCTTGAACATGAGAATTTAACAAATATTTTCTCAGAAGGTTTGATGACAATGAGATGACATGAGCACCATCCCCCCACTTGCTGGTCCAGTTGCACCATCAGGAAAAATGACCTGTCCCTCGGGCCCACCTTTGGCGAGGGGGCTCACCCATCTCCTACTCAGGGTCATGGGCCTGGACAGCGGAGGCATTTATCAGAGACTCTCTCCATCAGACAGAGAACCTCCGGGAGCCGCCTGACCATGGTGGTGATTGCAATGACCAGCTAATGTAGGCTTTGGTGCACTCACGTTAGCTGATTGACTCTCAGCCCAAGTTGTACCCAATATGTCCTTTTCCTTATAAAAATGTGCATCACGGCAAATCAGCTTTTTTTTTTTGATGATGGAATATGCAGGATAGCTAGAAGCTAAGCAGCATAATTGAATTCACAACTATTTGCTACAGGACTATAATTTAATGGGAGCATTATAATTTACTAAATACCATTACTGTGGCATCAGATCCTATTAATCAAAAAATGGAAAAGCCGTATGCAGTAATTTTCCTTTCCTGTTCTCGGTATTGCTTGCTGGGAGCTTACCGCTAACAGCATAATGGATGGTACCTTTTTAGCTTCTATATTCAATATCCTAAATAAAAGTCAAACTGGTGTATCTCTGAGTGAGAGTCTAACTTTAGATTTCTCCTTTAAAACATCACAGTCAGGCCTCCCTGGTGGCGCAGTGGGTTAAGCAACGCACTATGAAGCAAACCACAGCCACTGCAAGCACAAGTTCGATCCCTGCTGCTGGCCGGGGAGAGGACCCACATGGCGCAGTGGACCTCTCCTGCCTCCCCCGCTGCTCCCCTCAGCAGTATGTTTCAGTCCATCTGCCTGTTCTGCTCCCCGCTCTGTCTGGTGAATCCTCTCACCTTCTGCAACTCTGGCCTGTACCTCAACTCTTGTATGCATAAATAAATAAATCTTTTTAAAAATAAATAAATAAAACATCACAGTGGCCAAACAGATGGCAACTACCCAGAAAACTTCTATTCTTATAAAATAAGAAACTATGGGAATTGTATCTTGAGGTCTCCTTCTGCATTAATTATGGATAGATGGATGGATAGATAGATAGATAGATAGATAGATAGATAGATAGATAGATAGATAGATAGAGAGATAGAGAGATAGAGAGATAGAGAGATAGAGAGATAGAGAGATAGATAGATAGAGAGATAGACAGATAGATAGGTAGATAGATAGGTAGATAGATAGGTAGATAGATAGATGATATGAATATTACATGAGACATGCAATATGTTGTACAATACAGTTGCATATACTGCATTCACATATAGTGCGTTGTGACTATTCAGGGAGTGAGGGGTGTAAGGGTGTGTGCCCCATATGCAACAATGAGCCTATACTCCAGCTCCAAGGCAGACAAGCAGCTAGTGTTTCTCAAGCTGCTGTGCAAAGTCCCCAACAGGTGACTTCCTGCCACCTTCGTTGGCTAACAGCTGGGGACAGAGGACCACAAACCAAGGCAGCAGACCAGAAGGGGCAGGTGACCTCTCGCACCCAAGTCCCAGGCAGGGCGAAGTTTCCCCCTCCACCCGGGGAAGAGAATACATTTCTAGGCCAGGAGTCACTGTGTCTGAGAAGTAAATATTTTTAGCCATTGTCCCCGTCTGCTAATAGTCACGTAGAGCCACGAGATTGCATGCCTCGTCCTGCCTTTACCTGCTTCTTACTCTTATTACAAACGTAGTACGATTTCCATGGCAATCTGACCCAGGGCCCATCGGGAAGGGCACTTTCTTCTTTCCCAGCTATCTTCTGGATTTCCCACACGTCCCCTCCACCTCCTTTCCTGACAGGCCTCCACATCAAAATGATGAAGGCATGGATTTGGGGAAAAGGCAGCAGATTTTTAAATAATGCTGAGCTCTACCTGCTACAGCCTGAGGAACACCCGCCAGCCACGTCCCTCAGACTCTGCCAGAAACCCAGTCAACTGGCTAATTCTCAGGCCCCCTCAAGTTGGTATTAAAAATAGGGTGAAGAAGAAGAAAAACTGGGTGACTTGATCAGTAAAATGAACCTTTCTAGGACTGTAAATTCACATCGCACCTTCTCCACAGAGTAGGTATTGTCTCCCTGAGACACTTAGCACTTCCGGAAGAACTTGGTGGGGCCTCTGAGCTTCTGGATAAGTCCAGGCCACAGTCTTTAGCCTCCCTTGTCTTCCTCTGTACCAAGCAGCTGTTGAGGCCTGGACCAGAGACTTGGGGACACTGAGCCCCAGGTCCACTCCAGCCCCAGGCATCAGAGGCCACAGGCACCATGAAGAAGCAGGCAGGTCTGGAATCCCTCACAGGCAGAGTCAGGACCAGCTGTGTGTAGGGAGGGCAGGCGCCACCCCGCTAGGGCCAGGGCAGGCCCCACTGCTCAGCCAATCCCTGCACCTGTCCCCAGCTTTTCTGTCTGCAAAGCAGAGAGGACACACACACCTCATACTTAGCCTCTCTCCTGCCCCTGACTCACAGAGGTCTGGCCTTCAGGGCATTCCCTACCCCACCTCAACCCAGGCGCTCTTCTCCAGAGCTTCCCATGCAGCTCTGAGTCAGCTGGACCTTAGGGTCCTGCACAGACCTTAGCCGTAGAACCTCTGAAGCCTGCAGCCTGGGACAGACTGGCCCCTCTAACTGATGCCATCATTCAGCTCAGCTCATTCTACCCACAAAGGCACGTGCCACGAAGGCCACAGGCCCTCCTCGCTCCTCATGGCTTCTGCTTCCCCAAGATCATTCTAGCAGGTCTGTAGCCTGCACTGGAGTGGAGAGAGGGGACCAGACAAACCAGGAGAAATGCCAAGGACAGATCCATGCAGTGCTGTAGAAGTGAAGACGGAGGCCAGAAGCATGGAGCAAGTGAGGAAGCACCCTCAACTTCAGTCCTGGGGCTGCGGTGGACTCAGTGTTGGCACACGAGGAGCTCGATCTGTGTCCTCAGGGTCCCCATCCACGGCGTGTTGGGGTTGCCCAGACAACCCTCCAGATAACGCGTCCTTTACCACCTCTGGCCTTCGAGGACTTGATTTCCAATATAAAGCCCTTAGAATAATAGAGATAGAAACAAGTCAGGACATGAGGTGTGCAAAGGGGTTATCACATTTTTCAACAACCAGATGCTATGAAGGATGTGGATGTTAAGGTGTTAATGAAGGACATAATCAGCTGTGGTACATATACACGATGGAATACTATTCAGCCATCAAAAAAGATAAACTAGACTCATTCATAGGAACATAGATGGAACTGGAAGGGATTATGCTCAGTGAAATAAGTCAGAAGGCAAAAGAAAAATACCAGATGGTTTCCCCCTTAGGAGGAATATATGGGAACCAAATAAGGATCAAGGAAAAGAATAAGAACAAGAATAATAATAACATAACAAAAACAAAAATACAAGGACAAATTGGGGACATTTGGTGGGGAGGGGGGAGGGAGAGGGTTGAGGGAAAATAAGGGCACAAGGGACTGAGGTGATGGTGCACTGGTGAAATGGTGATGGGGAATACATGGGGATTACAACTGATGTCAAATATATATATAAATAAAGAAAAAATACTTATAAAGCCTAGGGCATAGTTAGAGCTTAATAAATGTTAATTATCATAATTTAGTTGCTGGGCAATAAAAAAAATATCAGCGACATGAAAGACTCAAAACTCAAGACTGAGGATGGGTTTTCCAAGAAGGACTGGCAGAACTTGAACTCGATGAAGACTCAAGTATAAATGGGAAGCTAGTATGTTAAAAAAAAAAAGTGGCATTTCAACCCAACAGAGAGTAATACACGATGTCAGATGATTTATTTGGTGTGTGGAGAGGAAAGCAGGGTCTCTGCCCACTTCAAAATGTTTCCAACAAGATTGTGGATTTAAAAAAAAAAAGATTAAAATAAAACAACAAAGTCAAGGCACTTAAAGAAAATGTGATATTTTATAACATTTAGGCAAAGAAAGATTTTCTAAATAAGCCTGAATAATGAGTACACATAAAAGAAAATGATATACACTCAACTTGAGATACGGGTTTCATGTCTATCGATATTTTTGTGCAGCAGGATAATAAAACAGCAAGCAATTTAAAACAAATGGCAAACTAGAAAAAGTGTTTCCAAAGCATCTGTTAACCGTCAGAGACCCCACAGCTCCATCACCCAGAGACCACAGCTTCCACATCAGACAGCCCAGGGGGGCTGGCAGGAGGTTCTCCATGAGGGCTTGGAAGGTGCCCTCCTGGGGGTTGGCAAAGAGTTAACCGGAAGACTGAAAGATTCTATTCAGGAAGTGATGTCTTTAGAAGCTGATTGGGGTGAAGATGAGGCCTCTCTGACCAGCCCATGTGGGCTACCTTGAGAGATGGAGCAGTGGGCGGGGCCTGGGGACAGAGGAGAGAGACAAGGAGAGAAGCTGAGCAACAGGGCAGAACGGTCAGGACCTGATGGAAGAGTCAAGGAGGGCCCCAATGCCAGAGCTGACTAGTCAGAGCTTATCAGGGAAAGAGGAAGCTAACATGCTTTTGAGGTGCGCCTGGGATCCCCAGTTGTGGCTCCAGTAAAGCCCCTCCCCCAGCTTGCTCTTCTGCTGGAGCATCTGTGGCGTATGTCCCACCACTGAGCCATGGGATTGCCAGAGGCCAGGGACAGCGCGGGCCCCTCTGTGACAGGTGCAGCAAGCCCAGTGTCCCGCAGAGGGACCAAGAGGGAGCAGTGAGAACCAAGGGCAGCAGGGACACGACAGAGCCTCCTCTGGCCCCTGAATTAGGACCCCCAGAGACGCTCCCAGGAACCAGGAAAACGACGTGAAAACCAAACTCGGTGAAAGCATAGGGACATACGGAACAAGATTTTCACATAGCTTGTGAAAAATTGGAAAGGCTCTATGTATTGGGGGACAGTTACTAGGTGTTCACATCACAGAAAAACTCCTGCCATCCTGACAAAATAAAAAGAATCAGAGCAAAGCGTAGCCTCCCTGCCCTGCCACAGCTGCACGTAGGTGACGAGGCTTCATTCTGAGCAAGGTGTCCCTCGTGGCCTCACTGCTGTAGGTCCCTCACAGTGAAGTGATACAGCCTGGACTTGTGACGGGGCATCTGGCCCATGAGGGGCACCCCAAGACGATGGCCCTATTGTTGCCAAAGTCCAAGCATGCTCTGGGGCAGTGTAATCCTCACCAACCAAAGTGGGAAAACTATGTAGTACAGAGGATTGGGGTAGATGCTTCAGGAGGATAAGACACGGACAGTGGGGTAAACTAACCCAGGCTAATGTCTGCCTATAACCACCTCAAAGAAGGGGACATCCTCCGGGGACTTTTGCTGTCAGGAAAGTGAAGTGGACAGACTTTTCCTTGTTCCCCCCACTATTTAAATCCTGAACATGTATATAAGATAAACTGAAAGAAGAGAAGAAGGAAGACCAGCCAGGGGCACCAAGGCCAACACCTTGCATACCCCGCAGGATTTCATGTCGCCTGATCTGTCCCAGACCCAGAATTGAAGTTGTAAGCAAGATAGAAATGTCAGGGCGGACAAGAAGAACCCCCTCACCCCCAGTGTTTTGCTCTCTTTAGTCAGAGGTCCAGGAAAGAGGAGGCTTAGAAAGAAAACTCTCAGACATGTCCTACTGTGTTCCAGTCCAAGATCATAGAAAAATAAAGTGTGGCCCCACCTCCACCCATGTTAGAAAAAGCCAAGTGGGAGGTCAGACCCCCACTGCTGCCAAGCCATAACCAGCACCCACACAGCCTCACAATGGAGACCAAAATGTGAGCCTATATTTGCAGCCCCCCAGCAGTAAGTGACACTGCCATACATCCATGTGAAATACTGCACAGCAATGAAAATGAATGATCTAGCCATTCACACCACAACCAAGAGGAAGCTCCAGGAAAAGATGCTGATCAACAAGAGCCAGCTCCAAGAAGGTAGATACTATATGATTGGATTTGTGCAGCATATTGAATGACAAAATCGCAGCAATGAAAAGCAGATTGGTGATGATTGATGGTTTGGTGTAAAAGGGGGTGTGGTCTTTTACAGCATGGGTGTTCTGCAAAAAGAAAACACAGCAGGTGAGGTGGCATGTCTCCTGGCACTGACATCAACGTTGTGTTTGTGACATTGTGCTGTGGTTTTGCAAGATACGGCCTTTGGGAAAAATATGATAGAGAGCATGTGGACCCCTTTGCGCTATTTCTTATAACTGCATATGAAAATATAATTATTGTTGTAAGAAATCAGATGGAAATAAAATTTAACAAACATTTGGGATAAATTTAAATGAAATATTAGCTTAATGACATACAAAACCAAAACCCATAACTATTAAATACACACGTACACACACACAAACACTCTCCCAAAATATAGCAAAGAACAACAGGACATCACTTTCCCAAAATATAGCAAAGAACAACAGGACATTAACAAATACAGTATCCATTAAAAATGTACCAGGCTTGTACAAAAAAGCATACATTTGTTTATAAGCAAGAGGAAAGAAAAATAGAAGCAAACCCAGACATGACAGTGAACTGACATATTATAAAGCTAACATGATTTTATTTCAAATGCTGGAAAAAGAAGAGACAGGCAGAATGATGATGATAATCATATAATCCAGGATTTAATAAAGAGCCAAAGGGAAGTTTTAGAAGTTAAAATATATAGGAAATTCAAATTTAAAGTACTGGATTAAGAGAAAATTAGAAATTGAATAAGAAAAGATTAGTAAATTTAAAGAAATAACAGTAGGAGCTATCCAAAACGAAGGCTGGAGGTAAAAGAGGTAAAATAAAGAAATAGATCATCTGTGAGACACAGTCAAGTGCCCTCACATTTGTGTACATGGAGTTGTAGAACTGGAAAGAAAAAGGACAGAAAACATTTTTGTGCAAATATAGACAAACACTCTTTTTTCCACTCTTATGCAAACTATAAATCTGAAACTCCTAAAAACTTAACAAACCCAAATGAAAGAAGCATATAGAATAGCATATGAAGTCAAACGTTCTGAAAATAAATGATAAGTGAAAAATCTTTTTAAAGGTTAAAAAGTACAATAAATAAAAAGGGGCAAAGATAGCAAATGCAGAAGACATTTCACTGGAGGCCGTGCCAGAAGACAATGGATTGATGTCAAATATTGAAAAATGGTGAAACCTAAAATTCTGTAACAAACTCTGTACTTCAAAAGTAAAAGTAAAAAAAGGCATTTTTGACATAAAATATGGGGTAATTTGCTATCATCAAAACTGATTTGCAAAGAAATTTTAGAAAGAGTCTTCTCAAAAAAAGGAAAATAGCATGGGATGAAACTCCAGATATAAAGGATAGAATAAAGAGAGTTGAGAATGGTGAACACAGGGGTTTTTATAACAATACATTCTCATTTTTCATTACCTGAAAAACGTTGTTTTAAGCAATGATAATTACTATGACAATAACAGTAAAAGGTTTGAAAACAAAATCACACAAAACAAAGACACAATTGGAAGTATATAGCATTATGAGCTTTGCACTAAAAATGAGGTGTGAAGTATTTTTGAGTATGGACCATAATAAATTAAAATCATGTGATAGTAAATCATGAAAAATAAAAGAACTATTAATCCAATAGCATAGATGAAATGGAATAATAAGAAAACTCAATGAATACACAAGGGGCAGCAAGTCAAGAGTGGTAAGAACAGATGGAAAAACATAACAAAAAGCAAAAAGACAAGTTTATTCTCAAACATATTGATCAGTACAATAAATGTAGCTGGACAAAACTCCCAAGTTAAAGGCAGAGATTTTCAGATTAGATTTTTTTTTAAAGATCAAACTGTAGTCTATTTATTTATATATTTATAAAAAAAAATTTTATAAAAATATATATTTATAAAAATCTAAATTAAGTATAAAAATGTATTAAAAAGTATAAAATCCCTGTAATCAAAAGAAAGATGGCTATGCTCACTTCCAAGCAGGACATCAAAACCAGGATCATTGCCAGAGATAGACAGGGACTGAGTCCAGGGATAAGCAACCTACAAAATCCCTAAGTGTGCAGACACATAAAAATGCTTCAATGTATATGAAGCAAAAACCTGACAGAGGCGGAAAACTGACCAAGCCATAATTGTAGTTAAAGAACTCAATAATTTCTTTTCAATAATTGGTAGATAAATCAATAAGCACATGAAAGACTAGACTTGATCAAAACTGTAAACCAAATTGATCTGGAATATGAAACATTCAAAAACTATATCGTAGAATGAGCCATAAGACAGTTCAACAATTTTAAAAGAAAAGAAATCATAAATCTAATTTCTCTGACCACGATGTGATTAAACTAAAAATCCATAAATAAAGGTTATTTGGATGATATTCAAGTACTTGGAAATCATGTAACCCTTGAATGAATAAACCAGAAGAAATTAATTTTAGAAAAGAAATTAAAAATAAATTAGGGAATTGTTCAAACTGAATGAAAGTTTAAAAAAAAATCTATTAAAGTATCCAGATCGCAACTTGTAGCTAAAGTAGTATTTAAAGAAAATTTTGTAGCATTAAATGTTCATATTAAAAATGTCTTTTTTTACAATGGGGGTGCAGGCCAGCGGTGTGGGGGGTGAAAGGATTCACCAGAGACATTGTTGAAGGGAGCAGCAGCGAGACAGGTGAGGTCTGCTGCACCATGCAGGTCAGCTCCCTGGCCTGTATCAAATTCAGGTCACACTGAGACTTAACCACTAGGCCACCAGGGAGTCTTAAATAATGTTAATGCCTCATATTCTATGTCAAGACCAAGAAGTAAAGAACAAATTTAATTCAAATAAGAAGAAAGGATTTTTTAAAACACAAATCAATAAATTACAAACAGAGAACCAATAAAATCAGTTAAATTAAGATTGGTTTTGGGAAAATATCAGTCAAATTGATAAGTCTCTATTCAGCATGATCACAAAATATAAAATGTGTGAAATATCAATGCCAGAATCATATGGGGAGACAATACCGCAGAGCCTCTAGACTCTGAAGGGAGAATCAGGGCAGAATATAAGAAACTTCATGACAATAAGTGGAACCACTTAGAAGTATGAAGAATTGCATAGAAGATAAAAATTATCAATACTGAAATGAAAACCAGCAGAGTATCTGAAAGTGGTATTCCTAAAACCCTCCATTTGAAGCCCTGTATTCAAATTGTACATGAAATTGAATATACAGTTAAAACATATTCCCACAAATGTGACTCCAGACTCACATGTCTTAATAACTCTATGGGCCATGTCAGAAAAAATAATAGCAATTCTGCACTGCTCACAGCAGGGTGACTACCACCTCACTTCACAAAGCCGGCATCACTAAACAGCAAAGCCAGACAAAGGCATTCTCCGCATCTACACATCCTGTATGAATATAGATGCAAAAAGCCCTCCTTCCTGTGATTTTTGAAGGTTTTCCTAGAATTAATCATTTCTTCCTAGTTGCATTTACAACTTTCTGTCATTTATTATAAACTGCAATTCACACATCTGCCTTTGCCAGAGAACTAGATGGTTGCCCAGCTCGTGCATGTAAGGGTACCTGGGAAATAAATAGGTCTTTCAATCTTTTGATGCAGAGCCAAAGTCAAATTATATCTAGAGAACATCTCCTTTGCCTCCTTTCTTGCCACACCCCATAAGCACCCTGCATACACACATACACACTGTACATGCACACACACTCTATTTTAGAGCAATGATTCCAAAGAATTAATTTCAATTTAGTAGAAGAAATGCACCTTTTCAGTCAGTATTTCCATGGTAATTATTTTCTAAGTATGTTGCTGATCCCAGTTCATCTTTCCCATTTCCAGGTGAGAGGGGTCTGTGTTTCCCTCTGGAAGGTCCTATCAGTTACCATGTTACCTGCAGTCCCAGAGCACTCATCTGCTTGAAGCAGATGGCAGGCGATATTTTCATCTCCTCTCCAGCCAGGACTTGGGCACTCCTGCTCCTGGGTTCCAGACACCAGGTTTGTGGGCCAGCTGGGGGACCTGCCTCCCCTGTTTTCTTCTCCCTCCAGGTGCCATATTTGCTCTCCAAGCCTGCGGGGAGCAGGAAGAAAGCACAGCAGAAAGCACTGAATCAGGTTGGTTAACACCTTTCCAGAATGTTCTTCTCTCTCACTAGTGTGGCCGTGCCACCCGGCAGCCAAGTGGAGGCTGGTGAGAGTTTGCGGCTGGACGCTGAAAGTCGAGGGCCTGTGTCCAGTGTCACAGACGTGCACACGGCGGTCAAGCTGCTCACGTCTGGTTTTACACTGTTGTCACCCGGTTCTATGGAACCTACTTTCAGAACTTTTTCTTTGTGGCTTAACATAGCCCCGACAATACACGTCTTAGGTCTGGTGTGTTACTGGTTCTGGATTTGTACTTGTCTTCGTTCATTTCATGCGCTATGCACTGACAAAGGTAAATCAGTGTCTCCATCTGTTGCTCATTTCCTGGTTTTATGACTCTGGTCTGTCCGTGTTCAGGACAGGTGTCACTGCGGGTTGTAATCTTTATCATTACACAGTGTTTGTCTTTGTGGAATATCTTCTGAGTTTTGTTAAAACGTGTGAGGTATTAGCTTTAAAGCTCTGCCTGGTTTTAGCAGCATTTCCCTGACACATCACACGTTGTCTAGTGCAACTGTCCTTCCTATGCCTCTTTGCTCAGATATTCCCCTTAAATATCTCCATCTTCTCCCCCCACTCAAATGCAGGGCTGTTGATTTGACACTACAATATTTTATGGCTTTTACAGTCTGTGTCCCAACTGCATTCTACAGTTAGTCGATTCATCTCCAGTTCAGTGAGTTCACTGTTCCCGGCCCATCGTTTCCTCTTCTCACCCTCCCTTCCTCTGCCTCCTCCCCTCTTTCTTTTCTCCTCCCTGAACCCCCTTCTCCGCCTCTTCCTTGTCCTTCATGTTAAGGTTTCCATCTCCTGCCTGCCTGTGGCTTAGTCTCTCACTTTCTGTTTGTTCGTGGCAAAGCCTGTGGAGTCACAGATGCATGAATATTGTGACTCATGCGTCCATCTCTGAGCTCTTTGCAAGCAGCACCCCACCTGTTTCCACACATGTCCTCCCTTGGGACGGGATGGACACCCTGACATTCCTTCCAGGTCACAGAATTCTCTCCAGTAACTTCACTAAAATGCATGGCAGTACTTTTGTCCTGGACTTGGTGTTGCTGAGACATGGTGTACACTCCCATCTTGTGGAATCACATCTTTGTTTTTTAAAAAAATGGCATAGATTTTAAAATACCTTTAAGTAGTCTGTGTTACACTTTTCCCTTCTCTTTTGCAGACATAATTATCATTTTCTAGGGTAACTTTCATCTGTCTTCACTAACAGTGATTTCTTCTATCATTTCTTCTATCATATTTTATTGTTATGTTTCCTTTTATTCAAACTCACTCTTCGGTCCCAGAAACGTTTGTGCTATGTGTATACATAGGATCTTCTTGTATGAGTCTTGGCTCTATTGGGGCTTTCTCTCTCCCTGATGCTCTCCATTGGGAAACTCTATGTTTCTCCTTTAAGTTTCTCTCAAGATCACATGTCCCTTGTCATCTTGGAGCCATGGATAATCCCTCGTGCTCTGGTCTTTCTTCTCTGCAAGAAACCCCTCTGCAGCTTTGACCCTCGAGCTCCACCGTGCTCCGGTGCTCCCCTTGAGGACTCGGCTTGGTGACCACTGGTCCTGGTGGTCCAGGATCCATGGGCACTTTACTCAGCAGCACCCAGCAGAGGACAGAGGTTCCCTGGGGCCCACCAGCCTGGGCTCCTGGCGGTGCTCTCAGTTCTTCAACTCAGCTCTTCTGCTCCACTTCCACAACAATCACCTCCTTTATGCCGAGGACTCTTCACTGTGAAGTGCTCCTTCGCACCCAGGTTCCTCCCACTTCACCCACACGAGATGGGAGAAATCTCCAAAAAGCAACCAAGACCCCCAGATCTTGCTCCCTGCCTGCTTTGGGGCATCGCTCTCCGTCCACCGTGCTGCCAGCATGTCACATTCAACCTCTCCAGCCCGTCGTCCCCTGCATATTACTCAGAGTATTCAATGTAGGCAATGTTTTGGCAGAATGGCAAGGAATTAAAAAGATGCAAAAGTAATATAGTTAGAAATGGACAGAAATGATCAAAATAGTAATGATGGTTATTATTCCTGAATGGCAGAGTTATGACTATCACTTTTTATATTTTTAAATTTCCTACACAAGCTTATGGAATTACTTGTATAACCAGAAAAAATTAAATGCGTTTTTAAAAAAGGATTGCAGCATCTCATCAAAGCAGGAGATACATATTTTTTAAAAATCCACCTGCACGTGTTCTAAAATCCAGGCCCAGCTTCCCCTCCAGGTTCTGGGTGAACACATCGAACTCCCCCATCCTGGGCTGCCCCAGCCATCAAAATGGAAGGTGGCGTGAGTCCAGACCCGACTTCATGAACTTTCTGTGGGGAAAGCACACCGTCGCGGGTAGAACATCCCCACCTTCTCAAAGAAACTGCTCGGCCCCGACTCATCACAGCCCTTCACTTCGTTAAATCTCTGAAATGAAGTGTCTTTGTTAGGCAGGAGCCCACACACAGATGCAGAAATCTATTTCCAGAGAACAGAAGTCACAGCTGGCAATGCTGGAACAGCCTCCTCCTGAGACCCGGCCAGCTCCCTCCCTGCTTTGTCTCACCTTCCCCTGGGGAGGCGAATGCAAGGAAGTGATAGCAGAGGCCGTGCTACATCAGGAATACCAGGGAGAGGCTGGGGTGCCATGGTTCATAGGGACAGGCCAGATGGAGGCTGAGGAACAGAGTGACACCAGCGACTGATGTCCCTTTAAAGACAAATCCAGAGAGCTGAGAGAAATGTAACTCAACGGAATGTGCAAATATTTAAATGGACCCAAATGTCCCCCTTGGCCACATGCATATAAGGCTTGCAGAAATTGCTCAATATATGGAAGATTCTTTAACACACACGGATTCTGGGAGCTGTGAGCTGGCTAGTACTAAGGAAGGCTGAGTGACTTACCTTAAACGCCCCTTTGGTCTCAGAGTTGTCTGTGGGATGTAATTTTCCAAAGTACAGTCTGTTTTGACCTATGTGATGATCAATCGTTAGACATGAGATTCAACCAATTCAATCATTTTAACGACAGTATCTCTCCCCTCCCTCCCCTGCCCCCTCCCAGCCGTGTGGTCCTTCAGCACATGCCAACATGTCATAGAGTGTGGCCAAAGCAAGGACGCATCGATACTACCCCTACATATTTTTAGGTTTAATTGAAAACAAAGAGACTGAAATGTGTAGAAGACTGCAGCTGGCCAGCCCCT
This sequence comes from Galemys pyrenaicus, assembly GCA_019455555.1. Lineage (NCBI taxonomy): Eukaryota > Metazoa > Chordata > Mammalia > Eulipotyphla > Talpidae > Galemys > Galemys pyrenaicus. Next base: position 8,683,902 of record JAGFMF010011799.1, on the reverse strand, counting down.
GCTGCTGGCCGCGTCCTGGGAACCCTATACAAAACACCCCCTTTTCAAATGAGAACTACTGCTTAAGATTGAGAGGGCAATAGCTACACTGAAAATGCACCTCTTGCCACTGTGCACTCCAGGCGACTGTCCTCAGCTGAGCTCAGCTTCCAGCCCGTGTCCCTGAGCGGGGCTATGATTGGGGGACTGCAGCGCGAGCAGGACCCACAGACCCCAGGCAGGGCTGCTTTGTTTGCCCAGCGCCTCTGACTCTCTCTGCGCTCGGAACCAGGCAAATGCACGCTCTGAAAATTAACACAGCCAGAAAGGAAACATCCCACAGGGTGAATCAATCCCTAGCCAAGGATAATGGGGTTCCTGCTCAGGCAGCTGTGTCCTGCCCCCGCCCATTAGCACCTGTCAGCGAGAGCAGTCGGGCAGTCAACAGCGCTGCCTCGCCTGGCCCAAGCTGCAGGCTGATCATTAGCTCCAGCCCAAGCCACGGCACCCCACACAGCCAAATCGTGTCCTTTTCTCTTTAAATGCACACAGAAGAGGCGCTCCCCTCCAACAGCTGGCATGGATCTGGCTCGTCTTTCTTGTCTCACTTCTACATTGCCCTTTGCACAGTGTGTAAGATGAGCTCTGCGGAAGGTAGAGTTCGGTTATTCAAGTTAATCCTAGGACCCCCTGCTCAAGCCTCAGTGCCTGGCCTGGCTGGCGTGAGTCGCTAGGAAGGGGCCACAGGGCAGAACCGCTGCCTCCCTGGTGGCATCAGCATGAAGCGTCAGCACCCACCTGGGCAACATGGGTAACCCTTTGCTAAAAGAGGACGGATGGATCCCACACGACTAAAAATCTCCCTTTCTGTCTCCTTCTTTCCTTCCTCCCTCCCTCTTCTCTTTGTTCTTTCATTTCCTCCATCCTGCCCTCTTTCCTCTATCCCTCCTTTGCTTTCTTCCTCTCTTGCTTTCTCTTTCTTCCACTCTCTTTTCATCCCAAAGTAGACATGGGCAGCCAGCAGCCACTGTTATTGCTCCTGGAAAGGGGTAAGTTTGGAAGGAAAAACTGCTTGATTGCAGTTAATGGTCTGAGGAGGCCAGGCAGGCCCTACTCACTCACCCCTGTGGGTCCAGCTGCTTTAGAAATGTCTGCATGGTTACAGAATTCCAGCATCTTCCAGGAACACATAATGAACTGAGATTTTAATGTTTTATATTCTATCCAGATTTGCTATGATTTCTGGACACAGTTGCAAAGTCCACTCCCTATTTTAATTTTGTCTTTCTCAACAAGCTGGATTTTCCTCTTAGCACTAAGTGTATACAGGAAAGTAAGGCACTGTGGAAACCGGGAGGGAAAGGCACCATCTCAGTGCATTCTGCAGAGCCCAGGTAAGTACCTGCCTCAGGGACACTCCCTCCTTCACCACCTTCATTCAACACCCTCCTGGCAGTTTCTCACACACACAAGGACAACTCACAGTCCAGCTGGACAGCCTACTCTGGAAAGGGAGGAGGAGAGGAGGAGAGGGGAGGGGAAGAGAAGGGAAGGGGAAAGAGAATGGGGGAGGAGGAGGAAGGGGGAAAGAAAAGAGAAGGGGAAGGGAAGAGGAAGAAAGAAGAAGGGGAGGGGAAGTAATTCACTGGTGATTCTGAGCAACTCTGGAGGTCAAAGGCCAAAGACCCTCAAGTGCTCTATTGACAAACACTATAGGTGAATTCCAAACCCAACACATGTCTACATGGAAAAGCTCCACCTCTGCAGGATCATGATTTTCCCCCTTACTGAAAAAAAAGAATTCATCCTAGGTGTATAAATAAGGAAAAGAAAAATCTCAAATTACCCGTGATTACCACACTAAACCTTTGGTAACTATCGTGTGTGTGTGTGTGTGTGTATGCGTGTGCTATCTCTTAACTGTATTCCTGGAAATGGGGCCACAGTACACATATAATTTGTATCCTGATTTTTTTTCATTTAACTATGTAACCTAATCTCCTTTTTCTGATATCAAACAATACTTCTGATATTAAAAATAAGAAATTAACAAAATAACACCCAGGAGTCCCTATCTTCCATTTTAATAGAAATTTGTAATTTTATTTTTTTTAAGATTTATTTATTTATGCATACAGGAGCTGGGGTACAGGCCAGAGGTGTGGGGGGGGGGTGAGAGGATTCACCAGAGACAGAGCGGAGAGCAGAACAGGCAGATCAACGGAAGTATACTGCTGAGGGGAGCAGCGGGCACAGCAGCAAAGGTCTGCCGCGCCATGTGGGTCCCCTCCCTGACCGGCAGCAGGGATCGAATTCATGCTGCAGTGGCTGCGGTTTGCTTCATAGTGCGTTGCTTAACCCACCGCGCCACCAGGGAGGCCCGAAATTTGTAATTTTAACAGACTTTTTATTTAAAGAAAAATCACCTGCCTTTCCCCATTTTAATCTTATTAAAAGCATCCATATCTCCAGCTTCTTCCAGGCAGGCCACTGATGCCTAGAAGGCAAACATGAAAGATGTACTCTCAAACACACACACACACACACACACACAGCAACAACAACCACTTAGTATGTTGTAAATTAAGTTCAATTTTTGAATAATGCCAATAAATCAAAGCTATTTGTACCCATGCCCACTTGACCCTGATCTCCTACAATATCAAGAGCCTGTACTGCCTAAATGTTTGCCACTCACAGCCAAGGAGCTTCCTGCTTCCATCCATTTGTTGAAGTGTTCCTCCTGGATTAATAACCAAGTTTTATAACCTGGTCCTTCTACTCAGGGACAGACTTGGGATGGGGGGAGGCCCCTGACCCTGTGGCACCAATGAATGGACAAGCTAAACATCCGTCCGTCCCCAGCCACCTGGGTGAGGGGAACTCTTCAATGAAGACAGGGAAAAAAAGGAGCTAAAAAAATGAGAAAAACATTCATTTAGAAAACATTTCTGGGATCATTCTTTGAAAACCTAAAATCAAGCAAACACTTGTGTTCATTGAACCATAAGCTTCAGCAGGTCCAGCAGGGGAATTCTATGCACCAGTGCAACATAGTCTCCCCAGGAAATACCATGCCGGATGGATCACCAGCTTTCCATATGCTTGCCATGCATTTCACCCCCACAAATGTCATGTCAACTCTCAAGCCACCCTATGCATTGTGAAATGATGGAAGTGGGAACCCTGATGGTTGATTTCATATGCTCACCACGGCACTTTGCTAAATGGTTTAAAATAAAGCATGAAATCCTTTCAAGCAATTTCAATTCCAAGAAACTATAGAGAATGAAGTGTCTAAAAAATGGTTTTGCCTCAGATAGCTCTCTAGGTTCAGATTTGAATAGAAAAGTGTTCATTTGCTGAGTTAAATTCACCCTCTACATTGCTGTATGTGGAGGGATTTTAGCCAAATAGCCTGAAACTTCTGTAACAGATATAACCTGCATTTTCTTACTCAGAGAGTGTCGCTCCCCATTTCCTATGTTCCAGGCAACATCCTTTCTTTGAGGACCTGGGAAGGTTGTTTTGGGTGTTCTTTCTATGTCTCCTCCAGTTGTGAGAGGAAGGGGCTCAGCTGTTTGCTAGATGAAAGCTGAAACTTTTGCCAGAGAAAATTATAATCAGTGGCAAGTTGAAAATACCTGCCTTTGAAATTTCAAATTGCTTTGCAAACTCACAATCATTATCTCCCTTAAGTGAGCACCAGCACCAAAGGTAAAAAGTTAACTGCAAAGCTAATTAAAAGCCCTAAGTCTGAGTCCACTCCACCAGCGCCCTGGGAGTCACCTGACACAGAGACTGCTGATCAGCTGGCACAAGAGGTTACAGAACACCCCAAAGTTATGGCTGGTCCTGGAAAAGTGTTCAGCACTGGGATGAAGTGGACCCAGAGACAGAGCCAGCACCACCTCCCTCCCTCGTTCAGAGAGTCAATAGAGAGGATTCTAGAAACCATACCTCTGCCACATGCTCCCTATTCTGTGACCCCTACTGAATATTCAATGCGGAGTCTATTTTTAAAGGTCAAAGTCTAGTCTTTTTGACCTTAAAAAATGCCTTGTAAGAGTCTCAACAGCATTTCTAACAGTGAACAATTCTGATAGCAAACTTACAGCTTTGCTGGTCACCAAATATTTTTTTCCTTTGCTTAGCTGGTGGGTTGTGAAGTCTTTTGCAAAAATGAGCAGCTACATGGGTCCTCAGAGGTGATGTTTCAAAAGTCTAACCAGAATGTCAGCTGGCACTCACCTGGAAACCTTGTTTGCTTCTGGGGGTCATAAAACCGAACACACAAGGTCATGTGGGCATCACAGAAAATCAATATGTACTGAATTCATTTTCTGGTGCTCTACCAATGGATCAAACTAAACACAAAGTTGTTTTGCTCTGTGGGATCATCGAATCCATTGGGACAAATGTGACTTGCTCTTTTGTGAAGAGTGTTGCTGGCACACAGCCATGTCCATCCATCTACAGATTGTCTATGGCTGCAAGTCTACACCTGCAGAGTTGATAAGTCAAGACAGACTGGTTAACCATAGAACATCCTAGAAAATTACAAGAGAATAAATAATTGTCCATTCAGAGAGGCTTCAGGAGGGGCAGTCTGCTTGAAAACACTTTTCCTGACTCTGGCCATCTTCCATGTCATCTGCTCCTGTAGCCACTGAATTGCTCATCAAGTCAGCATGCATTCCCAGGGCTTCCTCACTAAAGCACATACAGACTTGATAGGAGGAAGAAGACAGTGGTCAGTGGCCATCTGATCCAATTCTGCTCTGTGAAGTCATCACAGTCATCCATAGAAGCCACGTGATGTTGTCATGGGAACTGCTGCAATAGTACCTGCCACATCACCGTGCAGCCCATCCCGTCTTGGACTCTTCTATTGCTAGTTCATCCTGAGTACTAGGCAGGCATCTGCTTCCCTGTCACCTCCACCACACCTTGCTAGATACTTGGTAGGTACATCGTTTGTAGTCCCCAGGGGGTTCCCAACACCATTTCACCTGTGCACCATCACCTCAATCTATTACCGGGTTGCAGCCGGCAGGAGGAGTGGTCTCTGGCTCCCCTGCAAGTTAGTGTTGCAGTCCTACCTCAGAGACCTTTTATGTAGCAGTGTGCTGCC
>JAGFMF010011799.1:8630449-8673916 GCA_019455555.1 Galemys pyrenaicus | reverse complement strand
GAGGTGATGGTGCACTGGTGAGATGGTGATGGGGAATACATGGGGATTACAATTAATGGAAAGTATATGTAAATTTTAAAATATTTTAATAAAAAAAATATTAAAAAAAAACTTGTTGTGTCTACAAAAACATGGTGTTTATTAGAACAGGGCTTAATATCCAAAATATATACACAACATCAAAAAAACATACAACCTCTTAGAAAACTGTCAGAGAACTAAATAGGCACTTCACCAATGAAGATGTAGGGACAGTCCACAGACAAAGGAGAGGGAAATGAACTTAAAGCCACCAGACTTGACCTCACACTCTTTGGACTGGCAACTAGTAAAATGTCAAGAAAGCAGCAGTATCTGCAGCCCTAGTGCAAAAGAGGGAAGGCAGACAAGGCAACCGCTCTTGTCTTGAAAACAGTGTGGACATACCTCAAAACACTGACATAGAACTACTGTATGATCCAGACACCCCACTTCTGTGTATTTACCCAAAGATTTAAAGCCCTAACTGAGGTAGACATAGGCAGCCATGTGTTTGCTGCAGTACTATTCACAAAAGCACACCATGGAGATGACCTAAGTGCCCAGTGACAGGTGAGCGGAGAAAGAAGATGTGGCCTTGGGCACAGTGGAATACTACTTGGCTCTGAAAAAGATGAGCTCTGACCATGCAACACCACAGGTGGGACTGGAAAGGAGGACGCTCAGGGGAGCAAGTCAGAAGAAGAAAGGCAAAGATCAGATGATTTTACTCAATTTTAAAAAACAGAGAAATCAAAGATAAACCTTAGGATTCTGACAGTGGAGTGATGATCAGCAGAGGGGAGGTGGGAGGGAGGGGTCAGAGGGCCTGACTGGGGGTTGGTGCACAGTGACTGGACATTCAGTGCTAGGCCTGGTGAGAAAATGTAATCGAGAGCCTAGAAAGTGTTGCCAGATAATGTCACCTCAATTTGAAAAAAAAGAAGACCCTATTCCTAATTAAGGTTACATTCCAAGGTACTTTGGTTTGGACTCTTTGAGGATAGGGGCCACAATTTAACCCCCAAGAGGCATACACTTTGACCAACACTGTGCTAGGAGCAGGTGGACACTGGCGAACAAGAGCATGTCCTTGTCCTTGGGGTGCTTAGGATCAGGGCACAGAGAGACATCACAGCACTTGAGGCACCACCCAGAAAGCCAGTGGATCATGGCTGGGATGCAAGGGAGGGGTGGGGTCCAGGCAGGTACCCCAGGACCATGTGGGGGCTGAGTGCAGTCACAGGTGGGAGTGGCTGATGTGGCCAGTAGGTGGAGGAGGTGGATCTTGGCAAGTTGCAGAACTGAAAACTTCTGGGGCAATGTCTCCATGATGTGACCCAGAAAGTGAGAGAAAGGAGCCCCACTTCTCCATGATGGCTCGCTTGTGCCCCCCACCATCTATTCACCACCCCACCCCTCACTTAGAAACATTTCGTTAGTGTTTTCTTATTTTTCAGAAATACAATCAAGGAGCGTCCAGTGGACCATCTCTGGAAGTAGGGACTCCTGGATCCCTCTTTACAGGAAGCGGGTCTGAGTGCCCCAGCCCCCTGAAGAGGGCACCCCCTCACTGTTGTAGTAGCTGCGACAGCATCCTCATTAAGAGCCCCCCAGAGCTTGGGTCTAGGCTGCTTGGGTCTAGGCTGCCTGGGCCGGAACTCGGTCTGCTGAGTGTTGGGGAGGATCCTGTCCAAGCTGTAAAGGAGATGGGAGAGGTGCCCCAGCCCTCTGCTTCCAGGGGAACCAAACAGGCTGACACTGGGAGACATGCTGTGGGTGGCTCCTGGCAGCGCGGCCCATCCTCGTCAGGGTCATCTTCTATCCACTGACTAAAGTGCTTCATTCCACCAAGTCGTCAGCAGCCTTGATGGAATAGCCTGGGTTTCTCACAGCGGCAGAGGCAATGGACACATCCTGATTGTAGCTGAGACTATTTCATATTTCAGACAGCTGTTCCAAAGAGTGAGGAGCAGAGAACAGGGGAGACAGCCAAGGTCTGTGAACTGACAGAGAGACCAGCCAGCAAGATGCAGACACCTGCAAACAGGTGCAGTCGTGGCCAGGACACGGCTGTGCAGAGGAAACTCACACGCAGGTCTCAATCAGGATTTTATCTCTAAACTTGCCATCCAGCTTTCCCGGACTCCACTGATAAGATTACCCAGAATGGCCTCACCAGGGTGCACCGCCCTCCACGAGAGGATGCAAACCCCATGTGTTGGGGTCTGGAACTCCGGGCTGACACTGCTTTTGATTGGGCTTCCCTGCCACCTGCCTCCTTCTCTGCAATCTCAGTTTATTCTCTACATAGCCCCGAGAGCAGTTTATCGGGAGCCTTCAAAAACCTGACACCTCAGCTCCCCTCTCCTTCTTAGTGAAAACTAAAATATTTTAATAGCCTGTAAGACTTTACATGGTCTCACCACACAACGCTTCCCAGGCCTCAGGTCTGTCCACTCTGCACTTTGCCAGCCCATCTGGAGATGCTGGAGGTGCCAGGTGAGAGCCCTCTCTTTCCCCTTTCCCTCTGCTGTCCCTGCTTCCCAGAGCATGTCTGCTTAGAGGGCTCCATTCTTAGGGGCCTACCCAAATCATCACAAGAAATATCTTTTCTTCCCTCTCTACAGAAAGAGCAAGAGGACGTCATCAAAATCACAAACTTGAGCTCTGCGAAAGACTGCACTAAGATGACAAAGACAAGGTACAGACTGAGAGAAAATATTTGCAAACCACATGTCCAAAACAAGACTAATTCCTAGAATATATAAGCAGCTCTCAACTCTCAACAGTAAAACAAACAAAACAAAACAAAACAAGAAAACCACTCCAATTACAAAATATACAAAAGACACGAACAGACATTTCGGTGGGGAGAAGATGCAGATGGCAAGCAAAAGCACATGAAGATATTTAGCATCGTTATCCATAAGGGGAACACAAAATAAAGCCACAATGAAATGTCACTACACACCTACCAAAATAGTTCTAAAAAAGTAGTGAGAACAACAAATGCTGGTGAGGTTGTGGAGGAGTCTCATGGCCATGTAGGGTGTGGGCCAGCTGCTCCAGGCGGGCCTGCAGCAGCATCTCAACCAATTGAACGTGGAACTGCCAGACACAAGGGCCAGGATGACCCTGATAGAGGACTGGTCAGGAAGATGAGCAACCACACTGTGGGAGACCATTCAGCCACGAGGAGATGCGAAAAGCTGCTGTGTGCAGCAGAAAGGAGGGAGCTCGAGGGAATGGGGTGCAGCCCAGCCACTCAGCATGACAGATGCATACTGGACATGTGCGTGGTGGGCCAGTGAACACAGCTGAAGCTTACAAAAGCTAGTGAACACTAATAACCAAAGTGAAGTCTCCGACATCAGGCGGGATGGGGGTGGGAGGAAGGGTGAAAGGGATATAAGAGGTGGATGGGATGCATCTACTCACATAAGCTTCATATCTGTTCATGGAAAGCTGAGGTTTAGCAGAAAGAAAGTGAGAGAAAAGAAGAAAGATAGGCAGGGAGAAAGGGAGGAGATGAGGGACAGAGGGAGGAGATGAGGGACAGAGGGAGGAGATGAGGGACAGAGGGAGGTAGGGAGGGAAAGAAGGAGGATGAAAAGGTCAGGGGACAGGAAGTGAGGTGGTGAAGGAGGGAAAGGAGGGAGGGAGAGGGAGAGAAGTGAGGAAGAAAGGGAGACAATATTTCCTTGACATATATAAAAGAGAATCCCCTGACTTCCAAGCTGTCTCTGACACTTACTAGGCAAATTTCTCTATTTTTTTCTGTTAGCAATACTTCAGAACTCGGCCACGTTCTCAGGTCAACTGCTGAAAGCCATTTTAATCCATGTTTTCTCTCTTCCTGAGCTATAACTGTATTTGGTAGAAAAAAAATCCATCAAACTATTACTAGTGAAAAATGATCCGTGGGCAAGTAAATTTAGTGAAAGAGCAAATTCGTACCTCTTGCAATTGCACAATGGACCTTAAAATATTAAACCTTCTGAGAAGTTCAGTCATAACTTTGTAGAACCCAAGTGTTTTACCTTGAAACTCTGTGTGTGCATGTGTGTCCGTGTATGTGTGCGTGTAAAGGCAGGGAGGACTAGGTGCTCAAGGTCTTAGGCTCTGGGCTGCCTCCAGGAGGGCCTCCCAGATTCATGCAACAGAATCTGCCTGCCAAGGGCTTGCCACCTCCACAAAAAAGGAATAAATAAAACTGCCAATTCAGAGCATATAGAAATATGAGCACCAGGTTTATGCACTACCAGAAGTAACCAGATAAAGAATGTCTAGGCCATGAAAATAAGTAGTCACAAGTCCTTTCCCATTTTATTTTTGTATTTTTTTTCCTAATTGTAATACAAATAAAATCTCGGATTTTATGATATTTGCCACACTGGTGCATCAGTCCCGGAGGCCAATAAATGTCACTGAGTCATTTTATGGTCACGGGAATTGTCAAAAGTTCTTTATCATTTAGTACACCACCCTCCCCCTGCTCCATCTCCCCATTTAAAGATGGGCCCCAGAAGGCTCAGTCTGGCAGGAAAGGCAGGGAGGGGAGATGAACAGTCAATGCGGGGCAGAACCCAGGGTTGTGTTCTGGGAGGGCTCCAGGGACTACATCCCAGCATTTGCCAGATCATGTCCTACCAGAACCATTTTCTGAGTCTCCCTACAAAATTGTTGATAAAATCCCACCGTCCAAGAATCACTTGGAATAACCCAAAGTCAATGCAACCCAGGAACTGGCAGTTTGTGGGACAGAGCTCAGCTCGGCAGTTCATCAGTTAATTAGGAAAAGGAACATTTTCACAGTTTTAAGGAAACTGGTTCTATTAATTTGCAGTAATGTGTAATTTAAAATTAAACTATGTTGCGTCATTATCACAGCTCATTCTCATTTAGCTTCTTCCTACCAAAGCTTTTACTTAAAAGGCCACCACATTGCACTACTAAAATCCACCTTGATAGATTAATACAGATGAAATCGGAGAGATTGCTGAGCACTGTAGTGGCAAAACCGCAGGACCTTCAGTGCTGTGCATTTTGGAACTTCCTGTGAACTGGGCCCCTTGCCCCTGTCCCACCCCCACCTGCCAGGAAGGGCAGGAGCTGGGACTGAGCCCTGGCAGCCAAGTCCAGGGGAGCAGACACTGCAGGGGTAATGCAGTGAGCAGGGCTATCAAGGGCTGAGTTCTGAGTACAGTAACTCATGCAAATTTCTGAGCAAATCTGTCCTGACCACTCCCCTGCCAGAATGAGACCTAAGACCTCACCCTGCGTGAAAGCGAAACTTGAAATCACACTGATGGAGGGCTTCTCCCACTCTTCTTCCTGGATGACCAGAAAGAGAAAATCACCATTCAGGTCAGCTACCCCAAGTCCAGATTGCTCCCCTATCTCTTCTTGCACCAAGTCGTTCCCAGATGAATTGCATTTGGGTAACTGAACCTATCCTCCCATTGGGAAGAAACCCTCCTGGGCCAGTCATGGTGACACCCCCAGTTAGGTAAACAACTGGTCCCTTTTGACCTCAACTGATACCCTCAGGGAAGGTGATTTGCACTTATCTATTCATTTCTTTTCAGTTATCTGTCTAGGGGGAAGTGGTGTTACCTTTTTGGAAAGTAAGAAAATAATGGGTAGGGACCTTCCTGGTGGCGCAAGGGATTGAGTGCCACACCATGGGGCTTCCACAGCCACTGCAGTGTGAGTTCAATCCCCAGGCAGGGAGAAGACCCACATGGCACAGTAGACCTCTCCTGCCTCACCTGCTTAAAAAAAAATAAAATAAAATAACAGGTAGGGGCCTCCCTGGTTAAGCAACACACTATGAAGCAAATTGCAGCCACTGCAGTAAGAGTTCTATCCCTGCCCCCAGCTGGGGAGGTGACCCACACGGCACAGCAGACCTCTCCTGCCTCGCCTGCCCACTCCTCCCCTCAGCAGTGTGTTTCAGTCAAAATGCCTGTTTTGCTCCCCACTCTGTCTCTGGTGAATCCTCTCACCTCCGTGCCTCTGGGCTGTACCCCAGCTCTTGTATGCATAAATAAAATAAATCTTTAAAAAAAGAAAATAAGAAGTAATATTACCCCATAGATACTAGTATCTATGATGGGTGATAGAGTGGATAATAGAGAGGAAAATATATGAGGAGATCTACAGAATCAACCTAATTTTCCAAAAACATACTTAAAGAGCTTGGAAACCACCCACTTTTTTCCAGATAAACCCATCAGTTCAAAGTGGTCTCAAAAGAAGCTGCTTTTTTCTGCTAATCATAGTAAACTATTCATCTTTGTTAAAAGCAGACCTTCAGTTATTTTTCCAATGGAAACAGAAATTCCCAACTGGAATTTTTCTAGAGTGGTTGGGATTCAGAGCCTGAACGCCATGCTGCCTATCCTAAGATTGTCCCAAAGGTGCCTGCTTTGTGACCCCCCCAATGCCTCTTGAAGGTGTCCTAGCTTGTTTTCATTCCCTTCCCTCAAGAAACAACCTGGGGTGCAGAGGCCCCAAACCCAGAAAGCAAAGCCCTCCCCTGCCACCCCCTCCAGGTCGCTTGCTGTCATGGGGCACAGAGGCTGGACAGGAAGGGGCCTCGGCACAGTGCATTTCCTGCAAACATATCACTATGTGAACCAGAGAGAGCCTCCTTCCTCGAGTCTCCGTTCTATGCCCAGTGTCTCCAGAAATCATATCCGTCATCTCTCCAAAGCCAGATTAGGCCTGTAAACATATTGAATGTAAACACATTGCTGTAAACATGTTGAATTTTGTGTTGTCATTTCCAACTTGTAAGAACCTGGTATCTTACCAGTTGTTTTTCTTATCACGAACCTTTGGGTTTTGCTCTACTAGAAAGGCCATGTCACTCATTGTCCAAATTGCTGCCCTGCTGAGACCAGAAAGTGCTATATGGATAATGATGCAAGGACTGGAGGGAACAACAGAGGCCATCAGGCCTGACCAGGATATGTGGTCACGCTGACCGAGGCCGTCCTTCTAGAAAGTTCTATTTCAGAGCCTGCATGACTTTATAATAAAGAGCTAAGCTGATTAATTCTGAAGCTTATTTTATTTCCTTCCGCATTCCTTGGCATTCACAGTGCAGGTGTTTCTAGATAAGAGAAAATTCCTCTCTGGACATTTCCACTGCTTTTATCTCTTTGGTTAATTTTTTGTTCTATGTGAGTTAGCGCCTGCCTAAATTGCACCACTTTCTATTTCTCTTTGCCAATACTTCTTTAATTGTATCTTTATTTACTTTTTTGACTAATGTAGAAATATTATACCGTAGGTGTTTTTGAAATCATGTCATTTCCACTGGGTATGATATCTTTTATTTTTAAAAAATCTAGAGTTACTATTTTGAGATTTAATTGTATAGCATTGAATATACTCATTGCTCATTTGTTCCTACAAAAGCATCCCTACACCCAGGCTTCTGCGTGAGGACACACCTGCTGGAAACACACTGTTCTAGCCAAACATTTGTAAGGGAGAGAAGGAAGAGGCTGTGGGGGTGGGGGGGAGTTCACGTGATGTCGGGAAGCAAGGCCTCCCTGGGGATGGAGCAGACCAAATGGCCTAGGGTTTACACTCTTCCCACAGGTCTTTCTGTCTGACAAAATCATTTTTTTAACATCTATTTTTATTTATTTTATGCATACAAGAACTGGGGTATAGACCAAAGATGCAGTGGGTGAGAGGATTCACAAGAGACGGAGTGGGGAGCAGAACAGGCAGATGGACTGAAATACACTGCTGAGGGGAGCAGCGGGGAGACAGGAGAGGTCTGCTGTGCCATGGGGTTCTTCTCCCTGGCCGGGGATCGAACTCATGCTGCAGTGGCTGCCAATAACTTGATATTGCTGAGACTTTAACCCTGCGTCACTTTAGGTGATTCTGGTAAAGAATAAGAAGGTGATGAGAATTTCAGAAATAGAGACAACAGTTTATCAGGAAGAACAGAGACAACCCAACTTCACCAAGAGCCATCAGGTGAACAGTCAAGATCAGTTCCCCCTTTGCCCTCACAAAAAAGCCACAAAGCCAGGAAGCATTTATAGCTGGGAAGCAGAAGTAATGCATGTCCCTGCCGAGGGGAAAAGTGCTTTGAAACAACTGGACTTGTTTACAGTCAAGCTGAAGCTTCTACGTTTGGTCCTTAATCCCTTTCAATTAAACGTGTTGTTCAGGATGGTGGTATTTTTAGAGCAAAAAACATATGTTGATAATTGTTTTTAAAATGATGGGAGGGCTTATTTCTTAACAATCAGTTCAAAACACGGGATTACAATTAAATTGATAATTTTCATAAAAATTAATTCACACATAAGACGAGGCATAAATAACTTGAAATAAGCGTTATGGCTGACCCACTATGGGATGACCACAGATTATCACTTTCTTACCTGATTTATGCCTTTCAGAACCTTCCGCCTTCCCTTTGGGCCGTGGGCATATACTACTTGTAAAAGATTTTTAACACAGTAAAGGGAACAAACTCAAGAGAAATAACAGCAGCCAAAAGACTAAGAGTTCCTGGAAGCCTTTTAAGCAAAACAGTTTCAATAAAAGCAACTGTTTGCTAGCTCACCCCACCTGAAAATCTTCGACATTTTTAAAATGAGGGGAACCTGCACACCACAGGACCAGAGTGTTGAACTTGGCAAACTCAATCAGCTCTGCCAGGACAGGTGCTGCACCTGCCCTTGGCCAGCTTGAGGCCAATGGGGTGCTTGCTCCCAACCTCTGCCACCTCCCTGCCAGTCACAAGGAGAGGCACTGTTCCAAGATCCCTGCAAAATCTTCACACCGAAAAGGAGGTCTGTGGCTGAGGGAGTGCTGACTTCATCTCTGTCCAAGCAACAGCTGAGTCTCCTAAGGTTCCGGAAGCTTCAGTGGAAGGCTCTTCTCTCAACCCATGCCCCCACTTCTCTTTTCATGATAGACAGAGGCAGAGGAAGGCAATGTGACAATGGAGACTCCTTTGTCCAAGGAGAGAATGACCTCCATAATGTCCCTTTGCAAACCTCACTGGTCTCCCGCAGTTACTGCATCTCATTAGTTTATGCAGGTGTGTGACCTCCTACTCCCCTCCCAAGGTTTTGATGCAGAGGTCTCAGGAGGGGGCATTTCATTTGCTAAAAAGGGGTGCACCCTGATCATGAATGCTCTCATGCATTTCTGCTAGAATTAGAGTGAAGGAAAGCTACCTCATGCAAGCTGGCTTCCCCGCCCCGCCCCAGCCCAGCTCAGCTCAGCCTGAACACAGGGCACAGAGTCCTCCACCCCCAGAGCAGGAGCTGTCTGGGTCTCTAACACACTGACTCTAGCAGCGAAATGGAAACAATCAGGCTGAGCCCGGAAGCAGGGCTGATGCATGTGTAAATGTGTGTCAGGGATAAATCTCTGCAGGAGCATGAGGTCAAAATGACCAGCAAGAGAGAGGGGACAAAAGCCAGCTCTCTGAAATCTTCCTGGATGGATGTCCAGTGCAGTGCTTGTTTTACAGGAAGCACAAACAGCCAACGAGAGACCCCTGAGCACACACGCACCCCGAGCTCCTCTTTGGCACGTGGGTACTTTCTTGACCTGTTTTGCGCATCACATGAGGGCACATCTTTCCCACAAGAGGAAGAGCCACCTAATCCATCTTGAGCTTGTCTGTCTTCTCTCCTAAGGCAGGTGCCAGAAACACCTGCGTGTTGGTCTTTTGTATTCAGTCTTCCGTGCAGACGAACACCAGGCATGAAACAAGAAGACACAGAGATTAACCAAATGTGTCAGCTCCGGAATCTGAAATCCTCCCCGCCATGTGGCGCACACCCCGCCCCCTGACACCACAGTCCATGAGCGGGACTCAGGTTTGTCTCTGCAAATGGGGTGATGAAACATGGATGCAAGATCGTCACGGTGACACCAGAGGTGATGGTGTGTACAAGGTGGCTGCACCTGTCCCATCACTTTACTCACTAGGAAGAGAACTTTCCATCACTTTTATCATGAAGGGTCATTTTTATATGATTTTGCATTCAGTGGTAGTTGGTTGGTTACTGTTATTATTAGCAGGCAGACTCAGGGACACCCCAGCCCCCCAAACTTGCATGTTCTACTGGGGTACAGCCATCCATGCTCACAAAGGCAAAGCAAACTTAGTGTGAAAAACATTGAATGGGGTTGGTGTGACCAGAATTAGGGAGAAGAAGGGATAATAGTTTCCTAGTAAAACACCCCAGTTGCCCCTTCCTTTGTGGGTAAATGTGCAGCCAAACAGGGCTGGCCTGAAGCAGGGATGCTGAGAATGGAGAGCTGGGCCACAAGTCCCCCTGGTGGGAACCACAGAGGGGGCTGAGGTGCTCTGAGGCAGGCCCCAAAAAGTGGGGACAAGGGGGCAAAATCAGAGACTCCTCACAGTCTGTCACCCTCGTGTCTCTGCCCAGCATCTCCACATGTCTCTGCCCCCTGTGGCTCCTCCCAGGTCCAAGTCCCCAATGGGATCCCAAAGCTGAGAAGTGAGACTTCCTCTCCATGTGGCTCTTTCCTGTGTGCCTCTGGGCCCCCCTCAGTGTTTTATAGCACCCCTGGTGGCTCAGCTCCACCCTCGTTAAGTGGGGTGGGGAACGTGGCACCTCCTCTTTTGTGGAGATGGCTCTGTTACATTATTATTAAAACAGTAAAATAAACATTAATTATGACCCCTCTTGGCTGGGTGCTGATACAAAACTCTGCCCTCTGGAAACGCAGACTTAACTGTAGAACCACGTCTAAAGCAACAGAAAAGTCAACAAAAGTCAGTAGCACCAGATTGAGGGCCTGCAGAGCATCCCACAGCCCCCTGGGGACCTCTGAGGGCTGTCTCTACAGCTAAGGGCAAGCGCTGCTCAGGCGGGGATTCTGGAAGCAAGTCCAGCAAGTTAATAAGTTCCTCGGTCCCCTTCTCTGGTGAGCCGCAGGAGACAGTGGCACTCAGCTGTGTCTCAGCCAGCACTGGGTGTGTCCCTCACACCCCAGCGGCCTTTGCACTGTGCTCCCTTGAGCTGCAGTTGGGACCCAGAACCAGCCAGAAGCCAGAGTTGCCTGAGCCAGAGCGTGGGACCACCCACCGTCACTCTTTCATGCTCCTCCTGCAGCTCCACCTGCCCCGCCCTGCTGCTCCTGGCCCTGCCCCGAGACCAGCTCTCCATATGATCAGGACAAGGGCGAGAGCATCCAGGTCCTCTTCATCTTGTGACAAAAGCTCCCCTGGACTAAAACTTAGAGCCCAGAGGAGTTAAACTCTAACCACGCTTTGTTATCTCTCCCGCTATCCCCCTGCTTGAGATTAACCTTTAACTGGCAGCTAATGCATTTCTCTCCAGCTACATTCCTGGATACCTGGAAAACTGATTGTGTGACACCCTTACTGGCCACCCTCTTTCTCCTCTGAGGTCGATGGTCACATTAGGAATAAACACTTGCTGGTTGTTGCCAGATGGCAGTCCCAGAAGACACCCCTGCCTGCTGGGAAAGCCAAATACCTGATCAAGGGACCAACACAGGCTGCCTCCTCCAGGAAGCCTCCCTAACTGTCAACCAGACATGTGGACCATCAGCTCCTAGAGGAAAGGGTCCCTCATAACCTCTGTGGCTCCTCAGGGCCCTTCCCCTTGGCCCTTGACCCAGGTTAGCTGAGGAAATGTTTACCAGGTGGCACCAAACAGATCTCCTAGACAAGGAATGCAGCCAGCACCCAGGCACAAAAAGGACAGTTCATGGCCACTTAGCAGAGAAACGGAGGGTGGACCGCACAGAGGGGCAGGCAGTGTTTGCAGGAGGCCCAGAGCTTGCAGGGGGCCTATGGGGACCAAGAGAGCTTAAGCTCAGGTGATGGCCCCCCAATATAGTCATGACAACGCCATCACCTCCAGGGGGCTAAGAGAGCAGGTGGAAGAAAACCACTAGGGACTCCCTGGGGCGTTCAACGCTCCCTGAACACTAGTACAACGGTCAATGCTGAGCCCTGGGGTCCTCCTTCCTCTTAGCACAGGCCCTGATCCTGCACTGGGATTGGCTCACCGGCCAGGATTCCGAGCTGGCCTGTGGCAGGGCCAGGAAGGAGGCCGGTCTGCTCTCCGGGCTTCTGCTCTCTTGTCTCAAAGAAAGGCCTGAGCTTTGAGGCATCCAGGGCCATTTCTAGGCCAAGGATCCACTGACCCGACTTGAGCAATTTCTAAGGTGCTGCCACGGGTCTCAAGGATCCCCTCTGGGCCTGAACTGCTTCCCCTCCTCTCCTTCTGCAAGTCCACATGGCTATCCAAGAACAAGGGCCAGAGACCCCTACACGAGCCAGGGGCCCTTCTCTCAAAGGCAGCGTCGACCTGGCTTTGCCCCTGTCAACAACTGATGTGAAAGAAATTCAGTGACACATTAGGCAGTCTGGCCAGAGAGGGGGGTCCCAGTTCAGGTGTTTGCATTAAAATGAACCCAAGCGTGGTCAAGGAACTCCCGGCCCCCAGTGGGAATGCTGCTGGTGGGGCCCTGAGCTGCGGAGCTGGCTGGCATTCAGGCTGAGCTCTGAGTCTCAGGGTTATCACCACACCTGCTGAATGCCTCAGGACCCTCACCCTGGGGCCCGGGAGGGTGCCCACCAGCACCCTGGGCTTGCCAGCCCCTTGGCTCCAGCCCCTGCCTCCCTCCCAACTCCAGCAGGTAGGGTGACGTGGTCCTTCCCAGACTTAGCAGCAAATCACCAACCTTCATGCCTCCTGTGTGCCAGGCTCTGGGCTTGGCCCCAGGGATCTGGGAAGAAACCCCACAGGTGCTGGGATACAAGGGCTCCGTCCATGCCATGCAGCCACTTACAAAGAAACTACGGGATTTCAGAGACAGTCTTCTCAAAATCCATGATGAACAGCTTTGCTCACAAAACAAAGGATTTTTGGAAACATTTGTCGTTCTATTCTGAGTCTTCCCTGTGGACCCCAGAGGCTGTCGAATGGCACCCATGATCAGAGGGGCCACCCCGGCCTGCCCCACGCACACCCCTTACCAAGAACATCACCGTGGGGTCAGGATAGAACAGGTGAGGCCCTGCTCCTGCGGGAACCGACCTCTACCCTTCTGCCTGGGGCAGCCACCGCCTAGAGGAAGCGCAGCAGGTGGTGCAGGGTCTGGACATTTCTGGGTCTCCCAAGTGAACCAGGAAGAACAAGGTGCAAATGGACAGCCTGGCCAGGTTCAAGGGCGTGGAGTTAGAAACACACTTTAAGTGCCCAGCTTTTGCAGGGATATGCCTCAAAAGTGCCTGATCTGGAAGGGGACCCGGGGGCCTTCTATGACCCAGAAGCCTCTGGTCACACCTTACCCGCACAGGGAATAAGGCCTACGGGCCCTGCTACCTCCCAGGGAACCTGCACGCTGCTCGGATGTCATTCAGGCCAGAGAACTGCAGGAGCCCTGGACTGGGACAACTCTGAGGCCCCACACCAGGTGCAGGCCCAGCAGCATGTGCTCAGCCCCGCAGAGCTAAATCCTCGCCGGCCTCAGCGTCAGCAGTCAGACAACTCCTGAGATAGAAGAACGCTTTCTGTCTGCCTCCAACTCACAGTTTAGACCAGAGATGAATTCCCTGAATTCCCCCTGGCCCAAACCAGTATTTATGGCATTTGAGTGAGCAGTAAATTACCAGTTTCCAGCAAAAAATGTCCTTTCTACATGTTCACAAACATATCATCACCTCCAAGGCTACATCACTATAATAAAATATATGGCAAATTAGCTTATTATATTTGGGGTAATTGAATCAACTGTCTAATACATATTCTACCAACTCATGTACGTGACTCATAATTACAGGGTATTGACTCAAATAGCTTCATATTAATGGACTAACAAGACACTTTTAAATGAATCCCACTTCCTCTCATATATACATGCTTATGTTATAAATGTATGATTGCTGGATGCTATTTAGCATGTTAAATCACATTCATCTATTATAAACCGTCCACACATTTAGCTTCAGAATGATGGTGGAAAACATCAGCGTCAGAAGGAAAATATCTGCTGTCAAACAAAACTGTCCTCGGTTTCATAAAGTCCTTTCCCTAAAATGCAGAAGCCGTGGTCAGGCGTGGAGCAGACCACCGTCGTCCTCAAGGCCTGTCCCCAGGTGGTCAGTGTTTTTCCATGAGGTTCTTACTTCATCGTGTTGAGACAAGTCCTCCCAGCAGCCCTCCTGGAGTCTGAGCAACGAATGCTGGGAACCTGGCGATGCACAAACACTGAAATGCACTGTTACTGAAGTTCAAGAAATAAGACCAATCACAAAAAGGATTACAGGGATTCACTACCTGAATGCCAGAACTCGTGTGTTAGCAATACTCTCCAGGCCCCAGAAAGTCCAGAGACTCATGTTTGTGGGGAAGGAGGTGGGAACAGAGGCCCCCCGGTCCCCAGCGCCCACCTGCTGAGGGGAGGCATTCCAGGGTTCGGGAACAGTTTGGTCTGTGGAGAGACAACACCTCAAATGGGGCTTCCCTCCCTTGCTCCTGTCACCCCACAATGTGGCCAGTCCTTCCCTCACCAGGGGCAACAGCCACAAGTGTCCATTAACGACACTCTTCTTCATGTCCATGCCTCTGGCACCACCCGGTTGCAAGATCTCGCCCACCCCATGCCAGCCCATGCTCTCGTGGGATTCTCAAAGAGCAGGAGCTCTGGGTAACTTCACAGGCACCCCTGAGAGGCAGAAAGGCAGAGAGACCAGGGATACCATCTCACTTGTCCGTAAAGGCTGAACATCATGTCTTCAGAAAAATCAACCATGAAAACAGAAATAAGTATTATAACTTTTCTGTAGGAAATAGAGTTAACACCAAGACACTATAGATTCAACAGGAGAAGCCCTTGATTCGAGTCAAAAGAAAAAGCAGGAAATGCCATGTGTGGTGTCCAGGGTTAAGAGGGGAGTTTCTGCAACTGGGGACAGGAGTGGAGAGTAGAGGACTGTCATTTAATCAGTTGGTGCTATCTGTGGCTGCACCTGTTAGAGGAATGTCTGTCACTAATGGAGCCCCAGTATTTTAAGTACGAATTAATCCTCTTGCCCTAGGAGAATGCCGTCACAGTCCGTTTGAGAGGTGCTTCAAAAAAAATGCGAGTTTGGGAAGCAAAATAAACACTGAAATTGGCAACACAGATAGGTCATTCTATAGTGCCAATAATCATGTTAGGAGATCAAAATGTTATATCAGTCAAATAATTACCAATACTATTTTCTATTGTTTTCTATTACTTGAGTATTTGCTATAGAGTACAGTTGTCAGTAAATATTTTAACAATATTTAACCAAAAAATGAAGTGGAAAAATTTCAATGTTGGAAAATATGTGAAATCAGAAACTGGTAAAATTTGAATTCCCATATGTTATATAACCTATGAGTTTGCATAGGTTGTATTGATTACTTGTTCACAGTCAGGACAAGTAAACAAAACATTGCCATTGTTTAAAATAATAAGTATCATACACTCTCATGTCCAAATGAAAGGTATTTTTGAACACTTTTGAACAACTAGAACAGCCCAATACAAAATGAAAGAAAATTGTCTATAACTGGAACATTTGTCGCAAAACAAAGAGCAAAACTATCACATAAGAAGTTAATGGTTCACATGTTTTAAAATGTTACCTTTCAAGATGATAACTATCATATCTTAAATACATGAATAACATCTTCTCGTTTTCACATGATTTTTACTTGTGGCATATTTTGTGTTAAAGTTCTCTCCTTTTAATGGCTTGTAATATTGAGTATTTCTACCTGGAGGAGGTCACTTTTACATGTCATCAAAGACATAATCTAGTGGCAAAGTAGCAGCTCACAATAAACTCCACATTTATTATGACACCTTTCAATTTTGGAAAGCTTTTGAATCATCAGGATAAACCCATCACTATAAAAATTATTTACTATTTATTTTTATGGTCTCTCATGAACTCAGAATACAAACATAAGCAATTTTCAAAAATACAGACTAATATGAGTTCAGGTGTTCCCTGGAATTTCCATTTTTCTCATTCTCAGATCCCAAATATCAATATTTGTTGGGGAATTTGCAACACCAAGCCCAACGGTTAGGAAGAAATGGAGACATGATCTGTAATGTAGGTTCTGGCAGGAAGGAAGTGGAACTTTCACCAAATGACACCCCAACATTGTAACAAAGGTTAATATGAAATCCCGAAGATTTCCGCATTGAAAACCGCATTGCCTCGATGATGCAAGGACCCAAAGGTAAGAAGATTCTTCCAAATGTGTCACGAGTTCAATGTTAACTTCTATTTCAATTGCAAATATTTGGAAGAGTGCGTCTCTATAAAAAATGTTATGATCATTAATTCATTACTATTGAGTAATTATTGATATTTAAATAAAACATAAATCCTTCAACATTTAGGTTCTAAACTTACAAATCCATTATTTTGCTCTACCTTATTTTCTACCTTACCCTTTGACTAGTGTAGAGAAAAGAAACAAAAAAGAGGCAATTCTTCTACAGTCTCACAGAAAAAGAGATTTCCCTGAAAACTGCTTTTAGAGAAAAGCCTTGGATCCAATGATGTAAACACTCTCTGAGCTATTCCTAATCCAGCTTTACTTCATGGTCACAGATGGGATCCTCCAGGAAACTAATACTGAAGAGTCAATGAGTAAGTGTAAGGAGAAGGGAGGCAGGTGGACTGGGCTGAGTGGCTGGCAGATATCAGTGACAAATGACACAGCAGCTCATGGAGCCCAGGGAAAGGACTGCAGTAGAAGAGTCTCAGGTTGCACAGAATCAGATTGGGCTCCCTTCCACCTCATGGCTGGGGCGTGGGCACGTTCACAATAGGGAAACTGAGGTAGAGCTCCATGAAACTAACGGCTGAAAGCCATGGCCATACTCAGCATGGTGGGAAGCAAGTCCACTTTCAAAAGAGAATCTGCAACCACCACATTGCAAATAGAAGCAAAAATGACAAGTCAAAAATTCAATAAATAAAAGCAAAACCTGCCAAACTCCCCACCTGGTTTAGTAGAGTACTCTTGCTAACAGAAGTCCTTGTGTAACAGAGGGGGCAGACACACTGCGGGTGGGGCAAGTCAGAAGGTGTGCCCCAGCACAAACCAGTCACTCTACCCTAGGGCCACATCTTCAGAGGGGGCTGAGCTCCTCTGTGCAAACAACAGAGCCTCAGTTGGGCTTCTGGCAAACAACAGGAATGTGGCGACATTTTAGGAATTAGAACCACAGTGAAATAGCAAAACTCCATCTTGAAGTGGTTATATTATGGGGCAGTGACTGATTCCAGGAAACTTAAATCTCTTTAAAATGAAAAGTGTGGGCATGCTGGCTAGATTACTGACATTAATTGGTGTGCAGCAAATAAAACTATATATTTTCTCCATCTGTTTCTCGGGTCATCTTATATTTGCAAAGGCTCCCAATGAGATAATAGGTCCGATTTGTAAAGGGGACTCTCCATTTTAGCCCAGGCAATTCAACGAAAAACTGCCCCCACAATTGCCTAATTGCAGGTGCAATCAGTAGCTGGCAGGTGCAATTAGCCAGGCCCTCTCACTCAGAGGCTGACTGACAGATCAGTCAATTATTCAATAGCAGACACAATGATTTTCACATGTAATTTTGTATTCAAAGCTATTCAGAGACCCCCAAATTGATAAATAATGGGAAAGCCTCATGAAAAATTTCTTTCCCAAACTAATTGTCTGTCATCACAAAAGAAGAGACTGATTGGATTCTAGGCCCCACTTGTGAGCTTGGGTCAACAAAGGAAACTGGCCCTGTCCTGGCTTAGCCCACATTCCTGGGGAACCTTTGAAGAAA
Source organism: Galemys pyrenaicus (assembly GCA_019455555.1). Lineage (NCBI taxonomy): Eukaryota > Metazoa > Chordata > Mammalia > Eulipotyphla > Talpidae > Galemys > Galemys pyrenaicus. The sequence continues at coordinate 8,656,018 of JAGFMF010011799.1, read as the reverse complement.
GGAAAAGCAGGACCATCTTGGACCTTTTAAGGCTGCTCTTGCCGCAGCAGAGGGCTAACCCTCACCCAATGCACCCACACCACTGCAGTTAACCCAGCATGCACCACCGGATATCACTCAACAAAAACGATAAGAGCATGAGAGCTTCAGAGCTGAGTTCATAGGGCACGAGTTCTTAGAGAGACTCAGGTTTTCCCAAGAGGAAGATCAGAAAGCAGATGCAGTGAGATGCCTCAGGGGATGAGAACTCCCCCTCCCCCCGCTGGAGATGGGGGGCAGCTCCCAGGTTGGCCAGGGTATCGAGTGGCCAACGACACACTTGGTTAGCAGCTTCTAACACACTTAGAAGCAAATGGGTCTGGGACTGAAACAGGGGGCAGAGGAGGCTCTGACTGAGACAGGGACCAGAGGAGGGTCCGAGGCTAGAGAGCCTCCAAAAAGGCCCTAAAGCCCAAAAGGCCACAAACCAGAATCAAGGGCTATAGCAACAGGGGTTATAGACAGTGCCCGATACAGGTCACTGTCTATGGGTTCTCATCCACGCACACAATTGCAAGAGACCTCAGGCTACAGGAACTACAGTCATGGGGTTTATCTACAAACGGGGAAACGAGAGCACTTACATATCCACAAGAGGCTGGCTGCTTCATCCAGACAGCATCAGTGTTGGCAGTCACTGGTCACCAGTTCTAGGCAGCACTGTTCAGTAGCAATGACCATTGTGGGCCTGCAGAAGCGGTGTTCCAGTGTTACAGCTCTTGTGAGTTGTTGGTTTATACCACCAACAAACAGCTCTTAGATACATCAGGCCCAGGGCCTTTGGCGCTCCTTCCAGTCAGTGTCACAGACAGGACTGAGTCCCAGTCCCTACAAAGTCCTGCAGTCTCTCTCCCCTCCTCAGAGGATAGCTTCTGGAGGTTTCCCTCCTTTCTTCAAAGGCTGGAACGATCTTCTCCTCTTCCTCTGTAGGAGCTCTTCTTCCTCTGCTGCTTCTTCGGATCCCTTCCTCTTCTGGGCTGCTGCTTCTCCGTCTGCTCCTCCAGGTCACTCCGAATCCCAATCAGCTCCCCAATCCAAATGTCTCCCATTGCTCCCTTCGACCCTGCCTTATAATCACTTTCAAGGTGCCCCCCCCCACAGTCTGATTGGTCCATTTTACAATCCTGCACCAGATTGGTCCATTTTGGCCAGTTCCAGAATTCAGGAAGTGTAATTTACAAGAGGAGCTCTGCTACCACTAACTTGTGGTGAGAGGCAGAGTCCTGGTATCAATCAACCCATAGCTCACACCTGATCGTCCATTCCATGATCCAGGCAGCACACTGCTACATAAAAGATTTCTGAGGAAGGACTGTCACACTAACTTGCAGGAGAGCCAGAGACCACTCCTCCTGCCGGCTGCAGCCTAGTAACAGAACCTCTTGGAGGACCACCACCCAGCTGTCACCAAGGATGACACGACATCACATGGACCTCTCACGCCACAGCTCACCTTCAAAGAGTAACCACACTTTTCCCTTTTCAGATGTGCTCCTACGTGTTAGGTTAAAAATACATATTTTTGATAAATAAACCCAAACTTATTATTGACTAAAATGCTCCAGAAAATCACTTAATAATAGATTCACAGTCAATAATCAATCATTTTAATAATTACAAGAAGACCGTGAATGAAAGACAGCGTGTCAGGCTGAATTTACAAGAAGAAAAAGTCAGCCACACATAGTGTAGATGTGCACAATAAGGCCTCACAGAGCTCCCAAGCAAACAGGCAGATGCCACACAAAGAAGGTGGCGCTGATCTTGCTAATAAAAGTAGAAGAAAGGACTTTGTTTTATTGATGCAATGGGCCAACCCAACCGGAAAACAAAAACACCCAGAAACTGCACACACCTCCTCATATAACCTCGAAATACAGAAGTAAAAACATGTCACAGGACTGAAGACAAGGAAAGACCCATCCACAGTCGCGGTTGGTGGGCAGTGTCCCTCCTGGCAACTGAAATCAGCAGGCGGCCGTGAAGGGCAGACAGGCCCTGACACCCTGCCCTGCAGCCAGGAATGACCCAGGCAGCATGCACTGACCCTGCACCCGACAGCAGAGCAGGCCCCCAGGGGCTTCCACCAGCGGGAGTCTCCTTAGCCCCTGTGCCCTTACTGACGGCTTGGCCTCCGGTAGGGACTGTCTCCCATGACTGGTTGGATGACCGGTTGGAGCCTGTGCCTCTCCTCATCTCAGGCAAAAGCAGGGCCTGGGGAGCGCCACCCAGTCCTCCCTACCAGCCCACACAGACTCCCATGCTCCACGTGTTCAGAGAGGAAGCCCAGGCATAGGCCCCACTCTGTCTTCCCTGCTGTCCCCCATCCCAGCTCTGTCACCTCCCAACACTTCTTGACTCAGCACTTCCTCCTCCTGTGCTCACACCCCTCCCTCCAGTGTGATCTGAAAAGTGTGGGCGGAAACCCAGGCTGTTGTTCACCTCGTCTGTTTCCATCATCTGCAGACAGCTATTCATCTAAGAGAGTTGTCACACATTTGATGCAATTTCCTAGTCTACAGTCCCAGGGACTCCATCATGATGGCCTGTTTTATCTTTTAATTAAAAAATGTATTTTATGGGTCAGTGATGTGTCGAAACTCATTTCCCTATCTCGATGAAAGCATTCTCATCAATTTCACTGGTCACTGTCCATGTAACTAGAATGTTTTCTCTTTAGGATGTCACGGCAGGTCTGTCCACGTGAAGGGCAGGGATAGCAAGGTTGTGCATGGGTGAATTTAGATCGAAAGCAACTTGAGAGGTCATCTGGTCCTATTTCTCTTTTCTAGGTGAGTTGCCATAAGAACTAACTCCTTGCCCTCAAGTCTGCTTCATCTTTTCCTGGCACAAGACTAGAATTCACTAACAGCTTTTGCGCAGTTAAGGACAGTCATGGGATCAAGTTCTGGCCAGCGACAAGCAAACAGATGACAGGCCCATGAGTAGCCCCTTGTGTAACCCTCCACACTATCCTCATCCAGAAGCTCGGTGCCAGGATAGTAGGACAGTGCCTCAGCCAGGGACCCTTGGCCACTGAGTGGCCATGTGGAAGTCTGGCTACCAGGGCACGCGGGACACGTAAGCCAACAGGACACTTACTGTGCGAAGACGCTGGGACTTGAGGGTGCACTGTAACCGCAGCCGTTGCCACCGGAGCAGACATACCAGGGAACACTGATGGAAGAGAGGGGACAGCCCAGCATGCCGAGGCATCTCCATCCTGGAGCGAGGCCCTCCACACTAGGGTGCAACTGAACCACTTCCAGCATCTCCAGTGGTGCCTTTTCACTGTGGCTTCTCGTCTCTGTCCCACAGCAGCTGCTGGGAACTGACAAAGGGCAAAGGCTGCCCAGTTTCCCACACTCACTGACGCAGCTGTGACCAGGGAGGTCCACATCCCTCCAAGGTTTGGCCAGCACTGGAAGACAGGGAGGCCATCAGGAAACCTGACAGATTTTGATGCAGCAGTGGCTATTAGCCAAAAACACGGGGAAGAGAAGGCCAGGGACACCAGCGGCCACCTGCATGCCCAGGCTTAAGTCACCACAGGAGACACTTGGAAATAGGCCCTAAAACTGAAATTGCCGAGACAAAAAGTTGGGCCCCAGTTACCCCTCAATTCGTCAGTTACCCCTCAATTCGTCCAGGCTAAAGGAGCACCCAGGCCCCGCCCCACCCACAGTGCCAGGTGTGAGAAGCACATGGAAACCTCGGCCACGTCATTCAGCCTCCGCGTGGCTGCGAAGGTGTCCGTGGTTCCTCGCGTGGCTTGCGGGTGCGCTGAGTCTCAGCTGGACCGGCGGGGATGACACTGACGTGCGTTTCCTGCATGGCATGGGGTGCGCGAGTGTGTGTCATAGAAACCGCCTCTGCACAGCGTCCGCGGCCGCCCATGCGTGTGAGCCCGGGGGTGTCGGCGCTTCCGCCACAAACAGAGGTTTCCAACCCCTAGTGACGCGCAGTGGAAGCGGGACACCAGGAAGCAACCCCGTGCTCCCCACCACGCCGGCAGCGTCCCGCACGGTGTGTCCGCGCACCTAGCCAGCCGTGTAAGTCAAGGCGAGTCCACCCTGGCATTCCGTTCCTGCCTGGGAGGATGAGCAGAGGAAGGAAATGCCTCTTCAGGCCCAGCTGGCAGGTGTGGGGACAGCGAGTCTCCAAGATGCTTGCCCGCCAGCCAGCCCTGGGGGAGGAAAGGTAAGGCTGGTGGAGCAGGTGCAATCCTGGGGTCATTTCAACACCATCCGGCTCATGGGAGGGTGTGGCCATGACTGAAGTCAATCGATTGAGCACTGACGAGGCATGTGAACACCCCCCACTAGTCATCTCCCCAAGTCAAGTGCAGGTGCACAGCTTCCTGCCCGGAGATGTGGCCTGGTGGGGATGACTCAGGGACACACGTCGCGCTATCTGACACAGCCGGTGTGCACTGATGCTGAGAGCGGGTCTACGACCACAAGCACCTTGGGTGGGGCCGCCACCAGCCAGTTCCAGGCTCCCCACATGGGCTGAGTCCCCAGGGCTCTGTAGGAGCAACAGGTGTGGGGGCTGGAGGTGGGGGCATGACACGATCCTATGGTTCTACCACACCCCCTCTCCTTTTCCCCACTGCAGCCTTCAGTCCATTGGACACAATTTCCTGGCATCACACAAGCTTGCAAGGCCACCTCGACAGCTGAGCTTCCAGCTGCAGGGGCCACATTCAGGCTGGACATTAACCACACACTCATCAGTGATGTATTCCCTGGGGGACCTGGGAATGAGACAGCCCGAGAGCTTCCTCTCAGGGCAACAGCCTTATTTTTCTCCTGTGGGCGGTTGTGAAAATATTTCCTTCATAAGTTCTCTCCCCAACCACATAACAGGTCTGCACAACTCACCCCACCCCCAGAGGAGCCATGTGCTCAGACAGCCAACTGTCTGCCCCACCAGGCCCTCACGCCCCATGCCAGGAAAGCAGAAGGCTTGCTGCACGTGCAGAGGAAGATGTGTCCACTGAGTCACCAGTGGCCACATCTCAGCTCAGGGAGCCTGGGGGCCAGAGTGCTTGTGCCAGCGAGATACAGATGGTAGGGTTGGGAGGCCTGGACTTAGCAAGGACCCAGGGACAGCAGAGCCCTGAGTGACACTGAGCGCATGTGACCCCATGACTCTTCTTGCTGCCCAGGATGGCATTTTCTCAGCTCCTTATCAATTGCCTTAACCCGTGAAGGCAGGACAGGGCACTGCCCTTCCAGGCAGTCCCAAGTCCTACTCTCCTTCCTAAAACAGCTCCCGTCCTTCGCCTTATGGCCTCTGTTTCCTTTTCTGCTAAAAAAATAGGAATAATAATCCTACCTCCAAGGCAATCAGGATTAAAAAACAGCTTTCAGAAAACTAAAACACAAGGCAAATAAAGAGGGATGAAGAAATAATTACAATGACCAGAAAAGGGAAATGGATTCTTTGGTAAAATCTAATTGAGCTAAATCACCCCAGTTCCCCGCAGGCATCCTTGACAGGGCGTTCCCCACAGCCAGTCACTCCTGGGTCTACTGGGCTCAGCCCTGCAGCGCCTGACCGCCTCTGGCCTCCTTGGCCAGTCCAGGATGGGATGCGGCTCCTCTCCAGTCTGGCCATAATAACCCAGACTGCTGAGGCCCGCCTGGCCCGACTCCTGCCTGCTCCGGTGTCTGGAAGACCCTGCTGTTCACAGACCTCGAGAACTGGCGTGGAGGGCTGAGGGCTGAGCGGTGACCGGAGCAGGATCCCCTAGTGCGGCTGGCTAGGCAGGGAAACAGGGAGGTTGGCCTTGCTGCTGTAACAAAAGTTGCTGTCACCTGAACCGCTTTCATGAGCGGAGTCCTCTGCAAGCCAGTCTCCAACCCACGGAGAAAACAATGGCCTTGAGAGAAGCTGTCAATTTTTTTTTCTTTTGAAACACAGGAAACCGAGGCTTCAGAGCCTCTGAGTCAAAACTCGCTATCACAGATGGGGTGACGTCGTCCTCAAATTTTCTTCATCCGTGGTGCTTCTGCATCTTGCAAGCTTTTCAGTGTCCCTGAGTCAAGAGAAACCAATAGTGCCACCTATTAAGTAATGAGGCCATAAGCTAGGAAGTGAGCAGCTGCTTTAAAGAGTATGCAGACTGAAAGAAAAAAATAACCTTTTATTTCATTCTAAAATAGCCACTTCTCCTGGGCTGGCCTCCTACCACCTGGCCTGGGGACCCTTGCTGAATCCTGCGCACGCAGAGCAACGTCACCACCTCCAGCTCATACAGACGCACCTGCAGAAGCGGTTTCTCATCTCAGCAGCCTCTGGATCCCAGCTCTGCAAAGAGGCCCATTCAGATGAAAGTAACAGCCCCAGAGCTGAAACTGGAAGGGCTCAGGTAGCAGCTCAGATGCTGTCAAGAGCGAGAATACCTGTGTGTCTCCCTCGAAAACTGAAAGTTGAAAATAGTCTGCAGGGCCCCCAGGAGTTCACCACAGCACCCTGGGGTGCTCAGAGCTGGGGCTGGGAATTCCAGGCCTCAGGGAAGACCCCTGGCTGGCAGCTGGAGAGCTCAGTTCCAATGACGTTCTGCTCCCAAGAAGCTGTGCCACCTTCAGTCAAGGAGTGGATGTTTGGGGCTATTTGGATCCTCCAGCCACAGAAGGGGTGAGACTACCTGAAGTTGTGACTTCAGAATTCTCTCCTCTGAAGGGACAGATCCAGTGTCATTCAAAAGGAGAGAGGCATGTGTGGCCAAACTGAAGCAGGGGACAGAGAAGGCTCTGAGGCCAGAGAGCCTCCAAAAAGCCCCTAAAAGCCAAAAGGCCACAAGCCAAAATCAAGGACTAGAGCAACAGGGGATATAGCCTTACAGAGGACAGTGCCCAATACAGGTCACTGTCTATGGGTTCTCACCCATACACACAATTGCAAGGGACCTCAGGCTACAGGAACAACAACCATGGGGTTTATTTACAAACAAAAGTGCTTACATATCCACAAGAGGCTGGCTGCTTCATCCAGACAGCATGCAATGAGAGTAGTCACCAGGAGTGCAGGGCAGCACTGACCAGTAGCGATGACCACTATGTGGCCTGCAGAGGTGATGTTCAGGGGCACCCAGTGTTACAGCTCTTGTGAGTTGTTGGTTTATACCAACAACAAACAGCTCTTTGAGACACCAGGTCCAGGGCCTTTGGTGCTCCTTCCAGTCGGTGTCAGAGACAGGACCAAAGCTCAGTCTCTGCAGAGTCCTTCAGCCTTTCTCCCCTCCTCAGAGGGCAGCTGCTGGACACTTCCCTCCTTTCTTTGGAGGCTGGAACCCTCTTCTCCTCTTCAGGGCTCTCTTCTTCCTCTGCAGGGGCTCTTCCTCCAGGCTGCTGCTTCTCAGTCTGCTCCTCTGTGTGTCAGATGAATCCCACTGAATCAATGCATCCTTCTGAATGAGTGCTCCAAATCAGTGCTCCAGGTTCCCTCTGACCCTGGTTTATATTCACTTTCAGGGTGCCCCCCCACACACACACACAGTCTGATTGGACCAGTTTTCAGTCCTGTACCTGATTGCTCTTGTTCCATAATTCAGAAAGTATAATTTACACAAAAGTGCTCTGCCACCATGACTTGTGGTGAGAGGCGGAATCCTGGCAACAAAGCATCAATCATTCCACAGTTCACACCTGATTGGTCCATTCCGCGACCCAGGCAGTACACCACTACATTAAAGCTTTCTGAGGAGCAACTGCCACAACTAACTTGCAGTGGAGCAGCACACATATCTGCTCCTGCCTGCTGTAGCCCGGTAACAAAACTTTGCTGTCATTACCCCCAAATCCATCTAAAATGTCGGTAAAAATAGAGAAGGGGTGTGGTGTGGAGAATTCTCGTTGAAACCTGAGATGGGGGACTGGCTTGTATTTTCATTGTTTATCAAATTTGCTCTGGATGATTCTATGACCTGGATTCATTTGGGAATTATCTCCTCCTGACAACACAGCAAAAGTGAGAGCTCCCCCCACCCCCAGCCCCACACCGAGCAGCAAGTCAACACAAAGTATGTGCTCACAACCTACCCCATGATGTGCTGTTAATGATACTTGGTCACATTCTCATCCCTTTTCACTTGGTTGCATCCTTCACAGGGCTTGGTTCCCAATGTCTCCTCAGGAAGCCTGAAGCCTTACCCTGCTCTCCTGGGGCTCACACAGTCCTCCCCAGTAAAGGGCACCTCCATTTCGTTGTTGTGACTTTTTTTTAAGGCTGCTCCTGTTACGGCAGTTTCCCAGAGAAATAAGATGGCACTCAGGGAGGTGGAGAGAGAGAGAAATTTAATTGTCACACTGGCGGGCTCAGTGGGATCGCTCCCAAATGCCTGAGCCCCGCACAGCAGAAATGGCAGGGCTTTATACAGGTTGTATGGGGAACTGGTTACCTCATACAGCATGACCTAAGCGTATCCACCACAGCCTAAGTGTTCTTTACTGTTTGCAACAGGTAGTTGGGAAGGGTGAAGGGAGCCATTTTTCAGGCTCCTTCTGTGAACAAGCAGTGCACCCAGGAGCCTCTCTGCTCCAGCAAGCAGCGGAATCTAAGCAGCAGACTCCCAGCGGCAAACTTTGGAATGCCTGCTTCACTCCAGCTCTCTGCATTTTCTTTGACAATTTGAGCCCTGCAATAAGGAAGTTCGGTTTCAATATTTAAAAAAAAATCACCAGGAAAGGGTCCACGCGCTGGTCCAGCTGCTTACAAGAGATTTGGCTGCAGAGAAGCTGCTCTGACCTCAGCTGGACCCTGTAAGGGACCTTGGCAAAAATGGTCACCAGGGATAGATACTCGCTCACCGTGACCGAGATAAAAACTGCGTGCTGGTGTCTGCCCAGTGGTGCCGCATGCCTCCCACCCTGCAGTCTTGCCTCTTCTGTGCGGGATAGGTGGCTGGTCACGGGGCTAAGGGTTTGAGTCTAGGGTTGAGGGAATTACTTCTTTTTACTGGTTACACAAGAGTCATAATCTATGAAACACAGCAGAGACGTCTTGGGCCTAGTTCTGACGCTTGCAAACATTTAAAGGTGCACTGTGGTGCATAAAAAATTTATAAGATTCTCACCCACAAATATAAATTGTATCCCACACAAGATAGAAAGACCTCGCAGCAGAAGCAGACACCTGAATGTGAGCACCAGCCCTAACCCTCTCAGCCTCTTAATGACCCTATCATAAATGTGACCCATTTCATTTTAATTTATGGGGTTTTGCAGCTGGGAGCAGGAATGTCCTTTGACAGCCAAAAAGTTTGGAGCGACAACACCTAGCTTGGATTTCCTTGAAAACATTTCAGTGTTGGGTGACTGATAACAGAGCATGGGGGTGTCCACGGCTGGGGCAAAATTACTGGAAGGAATTCTCTGAAGTCATCGCCGCAGACTATGGGGTTCCACAAAGCTCAAAACAGTCGAGCCAATGTGCATCCAGGGGGTTCTAGGGAAACCACCCAGGGAGCAGGATGAGCTGTAATGGATTCAAAACCTAGCTGTTCTCCCCTAAGTGATCACATCAGGGATTTCCCCGCTGTGAGGCTGATTGTCTGTTGAGAATAAGGTACTTCTTGAGTCTATGATGTCATAAGCTCAGTGCCCAATCTAGCCTGTATCACCTCACTTTAGCATCACCGCCACTGCCTGGTGCTTTGAAATCCCATTTTACACATGAGAAGTGGAGACTCCTGGAGGTCAGCCCTTTGCCCAGGTCTGCCAGCTGACACACGTGCGGGTGGCTAACACACTGCTGACAGCCACACACCAAGCAAGCATGGACAGTGGTGTCCAGGCCCACTTGACAGCTTTGTTCTTGGAGTTAAAACAGCACCTTGTCCACTGGTACTCCCAGTAATTCATTGCCTTTGCCAAATTTACATACCAGTCTCCCGTGCAGCCACTGGGGCCTCCTGGTCCCCTCTAGCAGGCTCCCTGATCCCCATCCGGGGTCAGGGTATAAGAAGATTGCCCCCTGCATCTCTGGCAGCCCCCAGTCCCATCCTTCCTTCTTGGATCACCTTGCTCAGGTTTTCAGTGAGTTTGCCCCTCATCTTCAAAGCAAAGCCTGTGTTCCTTGGGGTCCCCCCCAAGGACCCCATGTCTCTCTAGTGACCCATACAGGAGTGACAAGCCCTCTCCATGCCAGGAACCGGTCACCTGGCAGAGAAGCCTGGCTGCTGTGGCCTGCAAAACCCCCAGTTCAGGAGGAGACAGACAACTGCTTGAGACCATTGTGCTCCCAGAAGAGGAACCATGAACACTGAAGGGACCCCAAATATTAGGGAAAGCCTTCTGGAAGAGGCAACTTGAAAATCTACACAAAACCTGGGAAGGAAATGAGAGGAGGTGGTGAGCATTCACTCGGGGAGGCGTGGCATGGGGCAGGGCTGCCATCAGGAGGGCCCAGCAGAGAGCTGTGCCAGGCTAGGCAGGTACAGGGGAAAGTTAGGGGGTCACGGCTGGGTCTCAGCAGGATAGAATGATGGCATATCTCTGTGCTGGGTACGGCCCAGTTTGAACTGAGCAGAATACCTAAGAATGTGTCAGAAGACGACACATTTATTAAAACCCACGTTGTGGAATCTGACGGGCAGCTAAAGTCAGTGGGCTTCGCCTCCCTCCCCAGACCAGCCCGCATGCAACACCCTGAGTCCTAAGAACGCTTGCAGCTATTGCCTCATGTAGGCCCCACAAACATGCATGCTGGGTATCTCTGTAGGCACACAGCAAAATTCCGTCGAGTAAAATGTACTCAGTATCTTAAGAAGAAAAGCAGAGAATAATAACTTTTCTCTCCTCTGAGTCTAGCAGTTAATTTCCATGTGGACGATTTTTTAATAACATCAGCTACCCGGGGACTTGAGGATGTTCTCATTTAGTTTTGAACCCTCTTAAGTTACAATTTTCCTTCTCGCTCAGAGGGATCTTTTATCTGTTGTATCCTTCATAGCCCTGCTAATCTTAGCATAGAAAAGCTTCATCATTTGCAAAGGAGAAGTTTAAGCAGACACGAAGCTGATTGTTTGCACAATCAGAACGCCTAATTGGGCGATAGTATTCTAAACCAGGCTTGTGTGCAGGGAGATAATTTTTCCTTCATTTCCTATTTTATCAGAAAATTAACCTTCATTTAAAACACTGTGGACTGAAACACTCACAGAGCTACATCCTCGCTGCTATTCACAAGAATTTGAATTTTAAATTTGCCATCCCGGTCCCTACAGAAAAACCAAGGCACAGAACCAGGTGTTTGTGATCAAGCAGACATTGGGAAGTGACCGTGTCCAAAGCGTGCCAGCCGCCAGCCAGGAGGGCTCCAAAACCAGATCTTGCTTTATTTTTCTGACATTTGGTGGAAAAATTGAGGCTCTGACCTTGCACGGCCTCAATTTGTTTGAGAACTGAAGCGCCCACGGCATTTTGCTTCCTTGTCTGGGCACTGGTCACTGATGAAGGGTCCCTGCGCAGGACTCCTGGCCCCAGACAAGCACACTTGGATCCCGATGGTGAGCTGGAGCTGAGCCCAGTACAAGCCATGGTGGGTGACTCGCTTGACCAGATGTACTCTGGACTCATCCACAATGCGGGTCGCTCCGGGTTGATCTGGGGTTACCTGAGCTGTCACCCCTGGTAAAATATCTATACTCTAGCCTCACAAACTGCTGACGATTCTCCCAATAACCCAGTCCCCCTTCACATATTACTGAAGAGCCTGAGAAAAGGGGAGCAGAAGGGGATGCAGACTTGTATCTGGCTTTCTGTGATGCTGAATTTGTCCCTTCAAACAAGCCCAGGTACCGGTGAAGGGATCATCTCTGAAATTAGGGTCTTTGCAGATGATTCTAGTTGCGATGAGGCCATGAGGGTGGTCCCATCTAGCAGGACAGGGTCCTTAGAAGAAAAGGGTATTGGGCACAGACACACAGGAAAATGCCATGACCACACAGGTAGAGATGGGGGTACAGAGGCAGAGACTGGGGGCAAAAGCTGCCAGCCAAGGGACACCAGGACCAACAGTCACCCCAGAAGCTAGAAGAGGCCCAGGGTCTTCTCCTCAGGTCACCAACACCTCAATTTCAGACTTCTGGCCTCTAGAATTATGAGAAAATAAATGTCCCTCGTGTTAAGTCACTTAGTTTGGGGGACTCTGCGATGGCCCCCAAGGACAACACACCCCTTGGTGCCATCTTTCTTTCCTCTGCTACACTCACCTCTCAGTCAAGGTGGGTCCCGGTCTTAAAGTCTTCAGAATATTCAGTGCTGCCATGCAGAGCAGGCACTGGTGATGGTTTGGCTACAAGCAAGGACAATTACTGCACAGAAGCAGAAATAACATCCAGCTCCCCACTGTAGGGTGTCAGCTCCCCACTAGGATGTCACCAGCAGCCCCTCTTCACCAGAGCCAGGCCCTTCCCCAGAGTGCTGGGCCAGTGCAGAAACAACTCCCAGCTGAAACCCCACTTCAAGGATTTGCCCTTCAGGATTCCTAAGCATTTCATAGGCCCCAAGGAGGCCCCTGTGTTCCTTCTCTGCAAGACTGTTAAACCGATGGTCTCAACCTCCCAGCCAGAGCCCCTCCCAGAAGGGGGATATGATGAAATAAGCAACAGCTTCCCTCCTAGGCCTTTCCTAAGCCCCCAGGGGTGGCCTCCCCTCAGGGGCTCAGGGAAATAGTTGCCATTTGGATGGGAAGGAACTTTGCATCAGAATAACGTGCAGGGCTTGATGAAAAGGCAGGTTCCATCTCTGCCCTGGCCTATGGGGCTGGCATTGGGGACCTCACTGTGAAAGGACAGGTGGCTCTGTGTTTAGCTCACAAGTCACAGAAGCTCGAGAGGACCGAGGCCTCTGGGACACAGGGTCAAACCCGGACTGTGTTTCTTCAGGGTCTCAGATAATCTTTCCTGGCCTCAGTTTTCTCCACTGCAATATGGACATAATATTACATGTAAAGGGCTTAGAAAAATATACAAACTGAAAATAACTGCAAGGTTTGCAGGGACTTTGCAAAGATCAGACCCAGAACGAAGGCCTGGTGGGAGGCCCTGCTCCAGGTACCTGCCAGGAAGCCAGGCTCCGTCAGTGCCTAAGAATCCCATGACAGAGCCCAGCCAGAGTGGGGCAGGCAGTGGTCATGGGGACAGGCCTGGGGACAGAGCTCAACCATCCATTCTGCAAGGACATTTCTGGCAAGGGCACAGGCCCCAGGAGGCTGGTAGAGCTGGAGCCAGGGGAGAGGGGTGATTGGGAGAGCAGAAAGGAAGGAGATCAGATTCTACCCTCTGGGTCAGGGGATCCACCAAAAGGTGAGACAGGGACTGTTCCAGGGACTCAGACCCTGGACGGCTCATCAGAAGCACACCAGAGAGGCAACCTGGCCCCGGCAAGCCCACCTGACCCTTCCGGCCCAGCTCCTGCAGGAAGAACTGACTGCAAGATGCTCCAGCCTCCTCCAGGGCACCCTGATAGAGACATGACAGAGTCGGGTCATGTCCCTGCATGACGGAAGCCGTTTCTAAACAACACACTCCCTACTAAGCTCGCAACTAAACGCCCTGGCAGTCCTGGGATTTGCAATATAGTCTGCAATCACTTGGCCCCCAAATTCAGCAGAATTTGGAACTTTTCAAGTGTTTTAAAAACAGTCTGTGCTAATGGCACCATGTTCTTCTTGCTAATGCCCTTTAAGGGCCAAAATTTCAGAAATGGCAAGTAACGTCATCTCCACGTGTGCTTTCATGGGTGGGTGTAAGTTCCACAGCTCAAGAAACAAGCTGGTTTTTTCCAGAGACTCTTACACTGGGGTCAGATGAGTGGGAGGCCAAGAGCCTGCACTCAGAGAGGTGGAGAGAGAGAGTTTATTCGTCACACCAGTGGGCCCAGTGCAAGTGGGCCCACTCCCAAAAGCCTGATCCCTGAAGAGCAGAAATGGCAGGGCTTTATACAATGTCTATGCGGAAGCTTGTCACCCCATCCTTCGTGGGCTCTCCTTATTGTTTAGAAGGGGGTCAAGGTAGCCGTGGCTACTACACTGGGCAAGCTGCAGGCCCAGCACCTCTCCGCTCCAGCAAGCAGCAGACCAAGCAGCAGACTTAGCACTTTCTGCTTCACCTCTTCTGGGGGAAAGGCAGGGCCGCCCCTCATAGGGCCACGCAGCCAGTCAGAAAGGGGCCCCAGCCTCAGACAGAATGTTCTTACGCCTTCCATGAAAAAAATCGGCTGAACTGTCTACACAGCAGATACAGGAACACCACCATGAAGGACGCCCTCCTCTCCCACCTGCCTCAACTCCTACCCCAGACGGCCCACCCCAGACCCTGCATCTCCCAGGCTCCCCCATCCCATCAGAGCCAAAGCTGTTCATGCTTAGGATCAAACATTTGCCTGGTTTTTGGGATCAGTCCCCCCCAGCCCTGCTCTCAGGCATGTCCCCTTCCCAGCCTGAGGTGCCCAGGGGTCCACACAGGGCCGTCCCTGCTAACACATGCTCACCAGGCGCCTCCCTGCCCCGGGCCAACCCACGAAGCCCTTTGGATTCAGCCAAGCTAATGATTTCCAGGCCCACACCCTGTGTTCTCCAGACTCGTGTCAACAAGACTCCACAGCAAAGGTACAGTTGCTGGCCAAGATGTGGTCCTTGTGTCTCCTGCTCCCGAAGGTGGCAGAGTAGCCGGGCCTCGGGATGTCCAGGTGCTCCAGGTGCAGGGCGGACGCTTGGGGGAGCTAGGGGCACCCATTCCCTGCCAGCTGCTCCAGATTTCAGATATCACCCGCCCTGGCTGCAAGAGGGGCTGGGGGCTCTGGGGCAACAAAGAAGCAGAAGTCCCCAGAGGTCCCCGGGGGCTGCTCTTCCTACAGGGAGGAGAAGTAGCAGACAAGGGGCTGGAGGGAGGCTTTTTCAACCTCCTTCACAGCTTTAGTGAGGCTGAAGGGGGCCTTGACCCCCCAGGCCTGTCTCAGGTCCTCCCCTCCAGCTCCCTGCTCCCCTATGCCCGCCTGTGGCTGCAGTCTGGCCGGTGTCCATTTCCAAGGTCCCCAGGACGAGCACCCCTACCGCTGCTCCCCCTGGCTGGCTGGAGAGGACTTTCACCTGCCCTGGCCTTCTCTCTTCCTCCACACAGCAGATGCTCAGCCATAGTTTGGGAATGAAAGGCACAATCTACTGAATTCTGTTCCCCACGTGGAATGTAAGCACGAAAGCAGCCTGTCCGCACTCGGGCCCGCTCGTTCCTCAGCCTCTCAAGGTGTTACGGAAGCGTGTTCCTAGGGCTGCCAAGAAAAAAAATCTTGCATACAGAAAATACCCATTCTCAGATAAACTTCATGATGCTGTCACAATAAAAATTAGGTTTTATTGGATGCCTCCCCGTGGATCCGCTCCGGAAGCATTACTCAGCAGAGGCTTAGATTGGTAGGTGTTTGGTTTGGAAGTCCTGGGCTTCATAAAAGTTAGTTTCGGTTACTAGGAATTTTCCAGTCCATTCTCTTTCACTTTAAATCAGGCCTTGGCCCCTGTGTGATTTTTTTCCCGCCCGCCGCCCCCAGGCACCTCTTTCTCCACCCCCCCACCCCCACCCCCGACACCTCATCCATCCAAGGTCAGGACTCCCAACAGCACACTTGTTTGAGACATGGAAGGGCAAAACTTTTCCTTCTTTGAAGCCATTGTGAGGGTCTGAGCACTCCGGAGCTGACCAGCAGCTTTTCTGGGATGCAGTTGAGGGAAACAGTCGGGAATCTCGCTTGGCTGCCGGGTCCCAGACGAGCCCCACAGTTCTGAGTGGACTCTTGTCAAGAACCGTGACCCGTGCGTGGCCTGCGAGTCCCTGGACAGAACTGGGGCTCTGGCTGCGCTCCGCCTGCTGCCCCATCTCCCACCCAGCCCGCTGCAGGAGTCAGCTCTCCCGACAGAGGGGAGATGTGCTGCAGGGCACGTCACCTCCAGCTGCAGCCCTCCCGGCCGGGCGAGCAGGGGCTGCTGCCGGCCAGGCGGGGTGATGTCAAATGTTCCTGTCCGGGCTGCCCTCCGACTAGACAGGCGGCCGCGTCCCTGCCAGACGCCAGCTCTGAGGTGGGTAAGGACTCACACCCTGCAGAAAGCACTTCCCTGGGTTTTGCCAGAGATGTGAAGTCTTGCCCCATGAATTGGCGCTTCAATAAAAAGAAAACAGTCTGGATGGAGCCTGCCCAGACGCAGGTCCTCACCTCTGCTCACGGTGTCAGGTCATGTCCAGGGGAAATGCTTATTTTATAGTTTTAGTTGACATCAACACCCTGGCAACTCCTCTGGGAGAGGTCTCTGCATCGTGAGACTGTCAAGAGAAGAATGATCACTCCTTATTCTTAGAAAACTAAATTTTGTGTTAGATCTGTCTTCATTGCTGGAATTCTAGGCCCAGTGCCCATATGCAGAGAGCATCCTTTCTCTGAAGATGGTGCGTCCACCTGTTGCCGGCCAGAGGCCCTCATCGGGCCCTGCTCAGGAGGAGACGGTGAGGGTCTGGGCCTCTCACATTTCCTCTCCTGGGCACAGCAGGAAATAGCCTTGGCCATCATGGGAAATGGGCCGCACTTCTCATTCCTCTGTCTTGATCCACAAAATCAGGAATCTTCTTAGCTCTACAGGCTTTGCTCAGCCCTAAGGCTACAGGAACCTGCATAACCTTAGCTGCAGGGACCTACATAACCTTGCCTGCAGGCAGAGATGATGCTGGCTCAGGTGGTGGTGACACCACCTGGAACATCCCAGGAGTTCTGTGTCCAGACTCAAGGAGGTCACAGCAAAGGCCTCTCTGTTCACCGCAACACCCTTGTTAGCTCAGCTGTGGTTCCAGAGTCTTCCTGGCTATTGTTGGCCTTAGTGGGACCCTTTGATCTTTTGAAAAGGTTGCATCTTCCCAATAGTGAGCTGGGGGGAGACTGCACCAGAACCTTCTAAATGCTCCCCAGGAGCCTGGGCACTGTGGCCTTTTCCTTGGAGTTTGGGCTTCAGTCCAGACCTTGGTCTTCCCCTGGGGGTGTCGGTAATAGTCTCAGCCCTGCCCCATTCCTGTTGGACCCAGAGTTACATCTTAATCATGCCAGGTGGTGTAGACACAGATATGTAAGGAGCCTAAACTGCTCAGCTACCTGCAGGGAGTGTCTCTGGATGTATGTCAGGGCAGAAAATCAGGGAGGTAGAAGGATAGTAATTTACCATCTGGCATAACACCAGCCACTGAGGTTGTGCGATATACTCTATGTAGGTTCTGGCTCTGGGGGCCCCTCCCTTCTCCCTTTTGTTCCCAAAAGAAGCATGTCCCAGTGCAAATGCATGTGTTGCTCTCCCCCTAGGCTGGCTATTCATCGCCCTCAATGTTCTGGAGAGAGATTGAGTGTGTTCAGGAATCACATGCTCTTAAAAAGCATGCAGACAAATTATTTTCTCTTTTTTTTATTAAAATATTTTAATAAAATTGTAATCCCCATGTATTCCCCATCACCATCTCACCAGTGCACCATGACCTCAGTCCCTCGTGCTCCCATCTTCCCTTAACTCTCCCCCTCCCCTCCCCACCAGGTGTCCCCAGTCTGTCCTTGTCTCCTCATTTTTGGTTTCTGTATCTTTATTGCTGTTATTGTTATTATTCCTTTCCTTGATCCTCCTTTGGTTCCCTTATGTTCAACCTAAATGCCCAAAACAGATGAGTGGATTGGGAAGCTGTGGTACATATACACAATGGAATACTACTCAGCAATCAGAAATGAAAAACTAGACTCATTCATGGGAACATGGATGGATCTGGAGGGGATTATGCTTAGCGAAGCAAGTCAGAAGGCAAAAGAAAAATACCAAATTATTTTCTCTTGACCTTGTTTTTTTTAGGACACGTTTCGCTTTCTAAATCCATTTTACTAAGCCTCCCCTCCTCCTCCCGCCTTTTCCCAGTTGCTATTACATGATGTACCAGGCCCCCTATATCTGAAAATATGTGAAAAGCTTGAGCTCAGAGAAGCCAGTGGCATTTCTGAAAGTTTGCAGAAGCTTCCTCTCCCATGACAGGGAGCAGAGCGTGCATTCGCACACTCCCATGAGCAAAGTGTGCATTCGCAGGGAGAAAAAGAAACAGCAGGAGAACATGAACTTATTTGAAGTTCAAAAAGGAAAAAAAAAAAAACAGATTTAATCATCACTCTATTGTAAACTTAGAGAATTTCCCCCAATTCATCCCTGTCATAAAGCAAGTTATTTTAGGGTCATCATAAGAAAGAATATTGCTATTTTTTTCTATATACAAAGAGGCCACAAATATATCTTCTGCTCAAGGGGGAAAAAAGCAATAATGTTGCCTCTTTTCTATGGGAAAGGCAGTTTCTTATTTTTATGTTAAAGAGTTGTCAAGACACTTATATTTTTCATAGCGTTAAAAGTTATTTTTTTATTCAGCTTAATTGTTCACTGAGATTTCAAAACCAAATCTGCCTCTGTGCCAAGTAGCTTTGTAATATGTACATTTCACACTGGCTTATTATAATAGGTTTTCTCGTAGCATCTAGCACTCTGGCATCTGCTTTATTATGATATTATAACAATAATTAACATTTAGCACTTACTGTATAGCCAGCCTTTGATCCATATTTTTAACAAAAAAATAATAACAATGCTCTTTCACACAGCATCTTTCATCCCAGTGCCTCAAAGTTGGCAGCATCGAATTATAGCCCAAGATAGCTGTATTCACCCCTGAGCCCCTCCCAGCGCCCCCGTGGGGTCTGCGCTCAGCAGGCATCTTCTCCTGGGGGAGGGAAGGGAGGTCAAGCTGCTGTGGAACAGTAACACAAAGCAGAGGCGGGAACAGATGCAGGCCTTTGCCTTTCTGGTCAGAGAGTCCAATGCCCCAGTGCACCTGTTTTTAAATAAAGAAGGTGGGGAGAGAGAAGAGAGAGGCCCCCAGCTCCTGTGACAGGGATCTGGATTAGTTCCAAGAGTCCTGCTCTGTCTTCCGAGGTGAATCCTCAGTGGATGTGCTGGTTAGCTCATGAGATGCTGTTAACACAGTGCCCAGGACAGGCCTCGTCTCAGTCCTTTCATTCTTATTCTTTTTCTAGAGAGAGAGGTCAGGAAAAGACATAGGAGCAAACCCAAGAATTATAGTTTTAAGTCTCTAGCCATGGCATCCATAGATCACCAGGAGGCCAGGAGCAGCGCTGGACTCACTGCCGATAGGACACCGCAGTGGATCTATTTCACTCAAAGAGATGGCAGGGGTGCTGCTGCTTTCTCTTCCGCTGGTCTCCAGTGGGTCCCCACTCTTAACTGCCTGCATCTTTACAGGAAATAAAGCACATCACCACGTTCAGTTTGGAAGGGAAGTTGGTTATGACAATAAACCAGAAGAAGCCAGTGGTCACTCTTAAATGCAGAAGGAGGAACGTGGCATGATAGGAAAATCAATCATCTCTATAGTTAATGAACACCTCACGGATGTGGGAAAGTCTCCTCCTATCTAGCTTCATGTCAATTTCATTTCCAGTCTCCAGTAAACAAAGGGTTGTCAATCCCACTGTCATCAGGCAATGCTCTGGCCACAAGGAAGACCCATTTCCCTGAAATAAGAACAGATACTCTTAGAAAAGGGGTGATTCCATAAAGCACATTCCAGGCTGATCCATAAGGAAAACATGCAATTCAATTTTGAAAAGAATGTGTCCTGAGCTACATTTTTACCAATACCACATGCATCGCCTGGACTCTCACTGTGGTAGATTCTCAGTCCCCATGTAAGCAAAACTAATGGTGCCCATCAGCGCGGACCTCTGAAGAGGAGACATCTTCATGACCAAACACGAGCAGACAACAGTGTCTGGCCCGGACTGTGCCCCAGGTGACATGGGAGTCAATCAGGAGGAGCTGCTCGCAAAGCAATCATCCCTCGCAGCCCATGGCCATGCTGGGCTGGAAATGAGGGACCGAGGCCTGGGGAAAGCTAAACTGAATTCACTTCTTGTAGCTAGGGGCAGTGAACAAAGAGTGGATATAAATGCTTTCATTTACGGAGAACTGTCGGATGGAGTCTGGGCACATCAGCACCGCTGGATTGCTGAATTGAATCTTGTTTCAGCTTAAAAAGATGGATGCTTTTGAGAAAGACTCAGACTAGACTGATGTAAGGCATAGTAGTCGTCCCTCTGGGATGGCATTCCAGCGGTCCACAACAGCTTACTACTCCTTGAAAGAGCTCTCATGGATCGCTGCTTCATGCCACCATCTCCCCAGATAAGGAACTCATATAATGAGCAGAGCTTAATATAAAAAGCTTTGCTGTAACAGCGATGGGAGAAATTGTATTGTCTAAACAAGAAACAAATGCTCTTTGCTTGAATTCTGAAGCCAAAGCAACATGGAGAGCCCGGTCGGCAGCACATTGATGATTCAATTCAAGCAGAAGAAAATAAAGGCTGCCGTGTCATCTGCAGGAATGTAGGTGGTGTCCTGGAACGAGGCGTCCTGAGCAAACCAGGCTTGGAGCATCATGTGTTCACAGTTAAGGAAGCCACATGCCGGCCTCAGGAAGGTGTTAAGGTTCTTTCCTGAAAACACAAACCAGCTAGGTTTCTGCATCTTGAGCCAGCAGCAGCTTCTCTGGAACCTTCCAGGACTGCCTCTCACGGGGTGGTAGTGATGAAACCATTGCATTGTTTCTCTGGCTGCTGAAAAATTCAAGGGGAAAATGCTGCTTCTGAGGCATGTGCTGCCTGTGATTCCCAGTGCCCATCCATATACTGTTTCTCTAAATTCCTCACTTGCAGGGCCTCCCTGGTGGCGCAGCGGGTTGAGCACCGCACTGTGAAGCATCCACAGCACAGCAGCACGAGTTCAATCCCCGGCCAGGGAGGGGACCCACATGACCCAGCAGACCTCTCCTGCCTTACCCGCTGCTCCCCTCAGCAGCATATTTCCATCGATCTGCCTGTTCCCCACTCTGTCTCTGATGAGTCCTCTCACCTCCTGCACCTCTGGCCTGTACCCCAGCTCTTGCATGCATAAATGAATAAATCTTAAAAAAAAAAAATTCCCCACTTGCATTAGGTACCAACAGAGGTGTCACAGGGTAACGAAAAGGGGCTGGGGAAAAGGGATGCTCACCAACTCAGAGCGTGTACAATGCATTTGGAGAGCGAGTCCTTCACCTCTCCCAGCTTGTATTGTTCTAGAGAAAAAGAAATTCCAATTCTGATCTCAAGTTTATTCAAATAACATGTCAGTTACTTGAAATCATTAAAAGCTGAATGTTGGAATAAAAGTAGAATTGGTAGATAGCATGGGCACTTGTAGTTGGCTGAAAATGTGCCAATCTGTAAAAGCCTAGAACTTAATATTTTTTTAGACAACTTCCCATTCTCCCTCTTTGCACAGATCACTCAAAAGAAACCCAGTATGGACGGTCTAGTGGACAGCGCTTGGCCCCTTCCCCACATTTGCAAGATTGCACCCATTTTTGAGGAGCCATCACCTCCCAATGAGGAGGCAGCTACATATTTCGATGAAAAAGGAAGCTGAGTGGTTTCCGTGTCCCTGGCCTGGCCTGAGTCCCCGGGGCCTCCCCCGAGCAGCAGGCAAGAGGCAGGATGAGGCTGGCTGGGTAGAGGGGAGTAGCAGAGCCCCTCCTTGCTTTTCAGTACAGGACTTATTGATCCCAAAGTCCCTGTCATGTGACTTGCTGCCTCCTAACGGCAGCGAGAGAACCCACAGAAACGACTCTGCAGAGAGATAAACTTCGTCACCTGGGAGAGAGCGGGCAAATATGAATTCCGATCTGAGCAGTGATGAACTGGAAAGGAAGGCGGTCTTAACACCTAATGACTGTATTAAATGCCAGCTCTGGTGTTAAAACCAAACAGGTCCGGAGGAGAGAGGACTGTTACCTAAGCAACAATCAGCATGCCCAGGAGCCGCTTTAGAAAGAGCGGGAGGAACTGTTCTGGTAGCAGGCACACAACTGCCCTGCCTCGGGCATCTTCCTAAATTCTCCAAACTTTCCTTTTACGTCTGCAAAGACACCTCGAGGAGGAAGGTGCGGTCACTTACAAACGAGGGTCACTGCCCTTCTGGTCTTACATCTCTAACTGGAAGATCCCCTGAGAGGAAGACCCCCCGCTTCCTGGACACCCACCCACACTGATTTCCCTGGAAGAAACACTGACTCCGCACCTCCCCAGCCCGCATGAAAGGCCCTGGTCTGTGCAGGTGCAGTGAGGGGTCTTCCTTTCTTGGTACTTTCTCTTCCCCACCTTGAGAGCAAAAGTCTTTCATGTTTAATTTGATTGTGCAAAAGCAAGGTAGGACGAAATGGATCTCAGGCACAGGAAGGGTTTGTCCCTCACTTACTGGGCTGACAGCAGCCGCTTCTTACTAATGCAAGCTCTGGGTGGACCAGAACTATGAGGTGGGCGATGTGGGCATCAGAGTCAGACCGAGGGATGCATGTGCCCTATCTGCATCTGGGGTACAAAGAGCCCACGCAATACCAGCCCAAGGGCTGTGGAAAGGGTCAACACTATAGAGAAGAAAAATAATCCCAGACCTTCCTGGTAGCACAGGGGTGCAAGTCTCAGAACTATCAAGCTATCACCAGCCACTACAGCCTGAGTCTGACCCCCAGCCCGGGAGCTGACCCATAGGGCACAGCAGACCTCTCCTGTTTCCCCACTGCTCCCCTCAGCAGTGTATTTTATTAGATCTGCCTATCCTGCTCCCCACTCTGTCTCTGGTGACTCCTCTCACCCCACACCTCTGACCTGTACCCCAGTTCTTATATGCATAAATAAATAAAAATAAATCTTTAAAAAAAGAAAAGAAAAGAAAAAGAATCCCATATATTTGAACACGCTTTCCAAGTTCTTTTGCTGTCCTTTAGCTGGACAAATCCTACTGAATTGATGGCACCAGATTGAAAATTGGCACCAGAATTGAATTCATGGCACCAGAGCTCCGTGTTCTCCCACGAGAAGATAGTTACTTTGAACTAGGATACCCCCACTGGGGTCCACATGCCCAGAGTGAAAGACCCAACAAATCCAAATAGATTTCACCCCGCTCCCTCCTTCTCAGCCCCCACTCATCTCACAACATCTTCTCACCAAGACCCTTCCTGCCTGCCCTCATCTAGAGAAGCTTCCCCAAGACACGCTGTGTCCCAGGTCCCTTATACACAGCTGCGGGACTCCACAGCCAACTCGCCAGCCGTCCCACCAGGCAGCCCCACTAGGAACGGCAGGGACGCAAGACGACTGGCTGCAGGGCCCATGGGTTCCTCCTTTTACTCGGAGAAAAGCCTGACAAGCTCCCTAGTGGCGTGAGACCTACTGCCCAGCCTTGCTCCGGGTCCTCTTTCCCACCACACTCACATCCTGGGGTCGGCCTCAAGGTCCCACACAGCCACGTGGACCAAGAGTGTGAGGTCTGGATGTCCTCACAGAGGCAGGCAGGGGCTGCTTTCTCATGCTCAGCAGCCCCCTCTGGCCCCCTTTCTCCCCTCCCTCCTAGTGCCTCCCCTAGTTTGTCTCCCTGGGTGCAGCACCACCCCCACGCCAGCTCCAGAACTCCCCGCAGGCAGGCGCAGACGCTGCTTATCCAGAGGGTGGAAGGTGAGGTGGGCGAAGGCTCTCTGCCCCCCACATTGCCGAGCCTGCCTTGGAGCCCCACCAACAGCAAAATGCCACACACCCTGAGAGGGGACTGGAGGGGAGGACACGTGTGTGGAAAGGGCATTTCGAGGGACGCAGGCTGGAGGGGAGCCCAGAATCTGGACGTGCGTCTCTGCCGCTCCTCGAGTCCGGGACACGTTTAATTACAGGCATGCGACCAGCCATGACGCCCATGGGTGATCATTACTGGGTCCATTTTTAACACACTGAGCGGCGCCAGGGAAGGGTCGCTGGGACTGCTAAAAGGGGCCCAGCCTCCGCCGTCTTCAGACGTCCAGCCCACTGCCTGTCACCTAGGCCCGCTGGTTGTTTCCTGCCATAACTTGGGGCCTCAGGCAGGCTCGGGGTCCCCAGGCTCACAGGCCTGGGTGGAACGCCCTCAAGCATGGGGGGTGGGGCTGAGCAGGGACCTCTTGGTCCCTACAAAAGAAGGGGCTGCTGTAATTGGATATTTTAATTCTCCCACAGATCAGGCTCTATAGCCAGGCAGGCCTGGGTCTGACCCAGCTCTGCTTCTCTCGAAGGATTCATCCCAAAAACTGGGGAGATGGAAGATGACTCAGACTCAGGGCTGACACTTATTCTGAAATGGGAAAGTTTTATCAAAATCCCTGATCATCTTCTCATCTAAGCAGCCCTTGATGTGCCCAATACAATGGCATTTTACCAGACTCTTCGAAACCCCTTCGGGACATGGAGGGCGGGGGAAGGGATGATTTCACCCCGATGGACACCCAGGCCACTCTCTCCTACAAGTGCTGGGATTCGCCTTTACTTAGCTGGCTCGGCAGTTAGCATGCCACCTTTAAAAAGCCTCCTGAAGTGTCAGCCTTGAAAGAAAAGAAAGGATGATTCGATGACTGCGGTGTAAGGGTCAAGTGAAGCCCAGGTGTTCCCTGCGGCTCCTGGACCCAGGAGGTGCCCCCAGGGTACCACCACACCCAAGAACCAGAGAATAAAGGCTGCAGATATGCTCCAGCTGTGCCAGCATCTCTAACAGATACGGCGTATTTGCCCAGCGTCACGCCTGTGTTCCAGGAACTGCCCAAGCCTGATACTGCAGAAAATCAATGAGCAAATAGAAGCCCAAACCACCAAATTTCTAGCTGGGAACCATGGACAGCCGAGAAGAGCATTTCATGCTCAGAAACAGGAGCACCAAAGCGTCTGTGCATCCACGCTGCCCAGCTCCGAGCAGCCTCGTTGCAGGAAGGAAAACACAGCCAGGACAGGATGCCGTCAGCAACTGACTTCAGGTGCCATCTGCATCGATCCCTGGTGCTATTAATTTGCAATTAACAAGGGCCTTATGTTTTATCCCCTGCAACTCGCAGCCTTGAAGTCTGAGGGAGGGGGCTTAGCGGAAAGGAACATGCAGGTGGGTGGTGAGCCTTCTCAAAAACAAATAATTCTGCTTTTTGATACTGAGTCACGGGTATGTAAGCTGCTCTCTGCAACTAATAAAAGGTCACTTGTTGAGGAAACGGAATATTTCCATTATGTCACCATGAGGAGCACTCCTCCAGCGTGCGGTGGCCCATCACAGAGACGAGCTTTGTGCTAAGGCGGACTGGCTGGCACTCGCTGTTTACTTTAGACACAGCTCATGCTAGAAGTCCAGTGAGGCGGGCAAACTCCTGAACTCAGGAAATGGGCAGCAGAGGCAGAAGCCCGAGCGCCATGGCGCCGGGACAGGCCCAGATGCTCCAGATCTTCTCGCCCCGGCTCCTGAGCCTGGTGCTGTTACAGGGCAGGGAGAGGAGCACCCAGAACCCCCAAGCCTGCCCTCTCTGAATGGGTTCTGCCATCCGCCGCATTAAGACAAACATACAAA
>JAGFMF010011799.1:8583387-8629775 GCA_019455555.1 Galemys pyrenaicus | reverse complement strand
TCTCTTCTCTGCAGAAATCTTCTTATCCTCAGCTCCACCCACTTAGGGCAGAACTAGGATTTTGGGAACTTCCCCTTTTCCTGGGACCACCCTGTTACAGTGCCACTCACCAGCTGGGTGACCCTCGGCAAGTTACTTAACTTCTCTGTCCCTCGATTTCCTTATTTATAAAATTTGTTTATTTAAAAAGCTTCATGGGAAGATTAAATGAGGTCATTGTGGAGTGTCCAGCACAAAAGAACCCCCTAACTGTGAGGGACTCACAACAGCCGCCGTCAGCTCCTTTCGAGTCTGTCTCAAGTTTACGTGTAGGGCAAAGATGCTGGGGTAACCCTGTGATGCATTTGGAAAGCAGGACCAGGCTGCCCCTACCCGCTTTACTGAGAAAAGAGTGGGTGTCCACGGAAAAGCTGGCTTTCCCCAGTGGAAGTGGCCGTTCCTCGGCCACCTCTCTTGGACAGGTGACTTGAAAGACAAAAGGGTGGCGGTCATTCCCTGCAGCCTGGACACTCCTGCTGGGCTGCCCTCCTGGGGCAGCATGACTTGGGGGTGGACACCGCGCTGCCGACAGCAGCCATCAGGGTAAGCAGGGAGGAGGCGGCTCTTTTCTGAATATGTGGATTCACACGCAGTGAGGCCAGCAGCTGGGAGTGATCGAAGGCCTCTGTGAAGTCAAATAGTCCCTCCATTCACAGGCCAGGGGACCTCAGGATACAGGGAGGCAGCAGCAGTAGCGGAGACACTCGGGAAACCTCACTCCCCCAAAGCCAGTGCAGGAGAACAGGTGCCCCCAGATCATGCACAGACCCTCCAGTGACAGGGTGTAGGGTAAAGGTTGATCAGGTCTTTCCACCCTCCCATCACTGTGATGATGGACACCTGCAGTGCTGCAAGCATTCCAGGGTGCGCATGCACAAGTGGGCGTACCTGTGTTGGACACGGGCATAAATGGGTGGTGTCATGAGGATGCCAGAACTGCGAGGACCAACAGACAGAACTGTGAGGACCGACCGACAGTACTGACGAGCAGCAGCAGTGGCAGAGAGAAGAAGCAGCCGAGAGGGTGAGATGCGCTGGGGGCTGGGAGGGCTGCCAGCCTCTCGGCCCCCCGGCACCCCTGCCTGCCATGTACCTGGCCACCTCTACTAAATAAAGTATGAAAAGCCACCGAGGGCTCCAAGACTCTCCTTCCCTGACCCGTCTGCCCAGAACCATCCTAAACCTACCTCCAGTACCTCCATCCTGCTGCTACACAGGGGCTGGGAGGCTGTGGGGGAATGGGATCAGGGGCGCCACCCCCTGGACCCTCTCCCCACCTAGGCAAGGCCGGGGCCTATTCGGAGCCAACAAGCCAGCTTTCTGTGGGGACAACGTGTCTCACGTCTGCCTGGTGGCACCAACATCGTTTGTTTTAGGGTTGAATAGCATCTCAGCCTGTGAGATGAGGATTAAATGTACTCATGTGTAAGGGAGTCTGCCCCAGGCTTTGGCACCTGCCTCCAGCCTTATACCCCTCCCCAAGCCCTTCGTGCCTCTCACCTTCCAGCCAGCCCTCCACTTCTGAGCAAACACATCAATAATTACAGCTTTCCTGGGTGCTATTATGAAAGGATGCTTTAGGCAAAGCATGCATAAAGAAGGGAGCGCAATTTGAAGTGACTGTGACCCCCACGGCTCCTCCCCCAAGTCACTAGCTGGACGGTGGCTCTGCTGACTGGTGTGATCACAGCCCCACAGTGGGGGCAGTAGTAGAAGCAGTAGCAGTAGCAGTCAGTAGTGCCCAAGAAGCAATTACACTTTCTCTGTGCAAGCCAGGGGCAGGCAATGGCAGGTGGGTCAGAAGGCACAGGAGCAAGCAGAGCCCTGCCCAGCCTCCAGGGACCACGCGAGTCCTGTCCTTCCTCCTGGGCCCTGAGCATCCTCAGTCGGAAGTACTGGGACTGAATCTAGGACACCAGAGGAAGCCCTCAGCTCCGTGGGCTTTGCCTGAGTGACCCTTGGTTCTGTGACCTTTAGGCCTGGGACCGGTCCAGGTAAATCGAGTGAGGTCCCAGGCATGGCCACCACGCCTACCCCCGGCCTTCAAGGACCTCCTGGCCGGGCTGTCTGCTGGAAGCTCCTTGTGGGATAACTGCCAGCAGAATGTACGAGGTGTCCCTGAAAGAGGCCTGTTATCCCACGAAGCCGACGTGCTGCTGTGAGACTGTTGTCAGCGGAGCCCAGGAAGCACAGCCGTGCCCAGTGGTGATCCCCGTCCCGGGAACGAGCCCCCCTCCATCCCTCCCCTTGAAGGAAGGAGCCTTCCTGCTCAGAAGACTTGGAGTGTTGACTGAAATCTCAGCGACTTCAGACAGCTTGTCAGGTCCTCACAGTGGATCTCCAAATCAGGACGCGGTCCGCAGGCTCCGTCCCTCGGTCAGGGCAACTCCATGAACACGCAAGCTCGTTTATTTGAAGAGAACTGACTTGCACCCTGCAGGGGCAGACTCCTGCCAGCAGGATGGACCTGTGCAGGTGGCCCTGTGCTGCCCGCCAAGTGGGGGCAGGGGCCACAAGGAAGTTTACATGTTCCCAGGAGGAAGTAGCAATAGCCCCGGGGACAAGGAGCTCCTGAAACAAGATGGGCCCCATTAAGAGTCTAAAACTGAGGGAGGGAGTCTGAGAGGAGCCTGTCCAGCCCTAGGCCAGCTGGGCCCCACTCGATCTTGTGTCCAGTCCCCCGGCAGTCCCCAGCCGCCCCACTGCCTCTGAGCCTGCGTGAGGTGGGAGCCAGCACGGGGAGAAACCAATTATCTCAGGGCTCTGTCAGTTCTGGCTCAACCCACTCCCCCACCCCACAAGTGTTCTGGAGCCTGACTGGGCAAGCCACCACAGCACAGCCTGGGCAGCCCTGGGAGCAGGCGCCTCACCGGGTCTGCAAGACCTCCAGACCCCGCACCCTCACTCCCCAGCCTTCACCCCTTCACCCCAGAAGTCAGTGCAAGAGAAAACAATCTTGGCAGGAAGATTGAAACCCCAACTTCTCCCCTCCTGCTCCCCTGCAGGCACATTTGCATTTTTGGAAGAGATTCTTATTTTCCTTTACGGTACAGAGCAAGGATCCTTTAGAAAAGCTAAAAATACCCTTGAAGAAAGGAGCAAGCGGTGTCCAGTCCTCGCTTCTCTGGTCCTCCCTTTGCTGAGCACAGGCTCGCAGCCTGGGGGGTGTGAGGTGCAGGGCAGGAGAGGGCTCCCCAGGGGGTTTAGAAGCAAAGGCACCTGGAGATGAAGACAAAGCCAAGCACGCCCTGGAATTCCAGCACCCACCGTGGAGCTGACTTAACTGAAACCCCTCATTTTAGAACTAAGGAACCAAAACACAAGCCTCACCCCAAGGTGGGCTGCTGATGGTCAGTCGGGGCAAATCCCCTGGAGCTGGTTCCAAGGATTTTACCTAAAATTTGACTCTTGAGGTTAGTTTACCCACAAGTCACAACCACACACAGATCTCACAAACAGAATGTCACGTGCAGAAGATGAAATGGATCCCAACAGGTGCTGGAGAAAGAGGAGCCCAGCACTCTGTCCATGCGAAGGGGACCGGTGTGGTCATCTGGGGAACAAAATGGATTTACACTAAAAATAGAAAGACATGACCCAGCACCCCACTATCAGCATCTGCCCAAAGAACATGAAACCATTACCTCAAAAAATTATGTGTTAAAAAAAAATTATGTGTTCTACAATGTTTACAGCTATGAAACCATCCTGGTGGGAGAGGGGCATCTCAGCCTGCCTCCCACACCCCTGCACATCCTGATCACCCCACACACCCAGCTCCTGTCCAGTCGGCTTCTGGAGTGGACCCCAACACCACTTGGCACCTTTGCGAAGAACATGGGCCACTGCCGAAACACCTGCATCCCTACAGCTGTCAGGAAATGGGATGGACCCGAGTGCCCGCTGACCACGGGTGGACTCGAGAAGATGATCTCTCCACCCTAGACAGTACTCAGCGGTCAGCCATTCATGGAAAACTGGAAGGAGTTCGAGGGAATGAGGTACAGTCACAAGAATCAGAAAGATAGACAAATGCTGTATGTTAAACAGCAGTAAATATTTATTTAACTATTTAAACAGTTACAAAAACTAGCCTATACATAAGGGAGGTTACAAGAGGGAGGGAGGCAATGGGGAGAGGATGAGGGGCAGGGGGAGTTGAGTCATAGCACTATGAAGCTGTCTGCAGCCACTGCAGCACGAGTTCGATCCCCGGCCAGTGAACTGAGCCACATGGCGCAGCAGACCTCTCCTGTCTCCTGGGTGCTCCCCTCAGCAGTGTGTTTCAGCAGATCCACCTGTTCTGCTATATATTCTGTCCCTGGTAAATCCTCTCACCTCTACCCCTATACCTCCGGTCTATACTTCAAGTGTTGTACGCATAAATAAATAAAAATAAAACTTAGAAAAAAAGAACCAGGAGAAACAAATGCAGCTTAAGCCAGTGTCCTGTGCACACGGGCAGCCCAGCGGACACAGCAAACCCCGCTCAGCCCAGCAGGGCCTGGCTCCCTGCAGCTACCGGGCAGCTGTCTCTTTGGTGGCCTGTCCGCTGGGACGTGAGGGTTGCCCTCCCCGAGAACACCCAACAGTATGCATGGGCACCACCTCCCAACCTGAAACAATGACATGCTGAGTGGGCATGGTGGACCACTGCCAGCGCCACATGGAACAAGCTGAACGGCAGAGATGCCAGTCACACCCTTCCTGCTCCACTAGGAGTGCCACCAAACTTGGAGGTTAGAAAATCTCCTCCATCCCATTTAAAGGTGCTTCTCGAGGTTTAACAGTGAGCATCCCTCGCCCCATCAGCACCCAACACCCACGCTGAAGGGAGGGGCAGGGTACACAGGCCACTCCCAATGCACTGTGCTTCCTGCCAGCCACCAGCGGGCCCCAGGGTGACTGGATGCTGCCATTGCACCAGGGAGCCCAGTTTGCCAGCTCGTGCCAAGTTTGGGGCCCCATCCCCCAGAATCAGACAACCCTCAGATCAAACAGATGCTTTTGCAACTGGGCCCTCTTGCTAGGAAAACGAGCAAGGGCAAGAGGAGATGGTTTGTGTCCCACACCCAACGGTCCATCACCTCCATGGCACAACTTACCAAACAAGTTCTTGGCAGGCACTGTGCATAGCCTGGCACACACATACACACCCACACAACACACACACATGCACACCCAGGCAGCTAATCCTTTATCGTGCACAACCACTGGTTCCTTAAGAAGCCTTCACGGGCACATTCTGACTCAGCAGCGACCGCAGCTGGCTTTGCTATGTCCCTAGCTTTACAGAATATCCTTGTCATTCTTATCGCCTAATGAAGTCAGTAAATTCAGGACACAGCAAGACACAGAGAAAAGGCAAAGCCCAAGTCAAGGGCATCATGTGGCTGTGCGCTAAGCCATAAATAATCCCCTTGAAATGATCAAACCTTGACTTGTTCTTAGAGCAATGAAGTTGCTGATTTCCTGGCCCCCCCAAAAAAACTCTTCCATTTTACATAGAAAGAAGACGGCACCCCTCCGCCACCCACCCCCCACCCCAGCTGTGGACTTGCTGACCCTGGGAACTCCAACTCGCCCTGCAAACACCCGCCTCCCCGCGGGCCTTGTGGGTACCTATCTGTCTGCATGGCTCTCGGGGCTCCCACACTCTGCCTGTTCCTGAAGCACATTTCCAGCCACAGCGCCCAGCTCAGCAGCTGTTTCAGTTTTTCGCTCAGTTTTATCTTGATCTTTAAAAGGTTACCTGGCATCTACGTTCACCGTTTCCTCCAAGTTGCAAAAACCACGCTCTATATTGAGGCACTAGCTTCTCCAGTCTGACCACAGCCCGCCAGCCCCTCCTGATGCTTTAAATGAGTCCTCTGGCCTCTACCTGCTTCTCACTCCCTCACCTGGCTCCTCCCCTCCTCTTGGCTGCCTGTGTTTCAGCCAGGTGGCTCCACTGTCAGAACCCAGAATACACATCTCACCTTCTGGGAGAGCTTCGCTGTGCTCCCCCGCCTAAAGGGCCCTGCCCGCCCACAGCATCCTTTGTCCTCATCCTGCTGACTCCTGTCCCCTCCCCAGGGACCCCTCCTCGCCCCCCTAGTTCAATGCTCCTTTGCACCCCTCATAACATCATGCATGCTTTCAGAACTCTTCTCCCAGACTCATTTCAGTGGTTATTTCACTAGCGTCCTTCACTAGACAGTAAGTTTCCTGAACACCAAGGCTGGATGTCCCCAGTACAGAGGCAGGACGGAGTCCACTGGGACGGTCTCAGCTCCTGTCCTGCTCCCATCAGAGACTGGACAGAGGGCCATTGGGCTGCATCGTCCCAAAATGCTACCTGATTACAAGGTTCAGTCTTGGGGGGAGTGTCTGACTGCACCGGACGAGACTGGGAGTTCAGCCTTACTAAAAGGAGGAAGGTCACCTAGGACCCCAAGGGTACCCCTGATGCACCATGGAGCTCACCCCAAGGGAGGGCTGATGAAAAAATTCCCCAAAGTTATTCAACTGCTTCCTGTCTTCCTGTTCTTTAGCTACATGGAAACACATCACCATAGCACACATCTCCTTCTCCCTCACCTTGGCATGTCTCACCTAACACAATGTGCTGTTGCACCCCCCTCTCTGCCCTCAGCAGAGTCAGGTCAAGTGGGTGATGCCCACACACATAGGTGGTGAGAGGTCTCCACCCCAGCCCTCGCACTTACTTCCGCCTCAGCTGCTTCTGTGTCTCTGCAGCCTAACACAGCTCCGCCACCTTCACCCCCTCTGGGCTCCAGAGGGTCTCTTCTCTGCAGTGAAACAAACCCCACACCAGGCACTTGTGTGTGGACCTCTGATGGAGGACGGGGATGAAGCAGATGATGGCAGATGATGGCCTTCTCCTCAGAGGCTTCATGGAGCCTCGTCCTCCCCCACGGCTTCCTACATACCCTCGACCACTTCTCCATTCATCATATGGATAGTGTACTTTTCTCAGTTTGCTGTTTTCTTCCAAACCATGTTATTATCCCAAAGCAACGGTCAAACACAGTCATTCAAGTTTAGATGGAAACTCCCCTTCTCTCTGCTCCACATATAGGTCAGAACCATGTGTTCTGCCTTCTGGTAATGACCTCAGACAAGTCTCTGAGTCCTGCTCTGCTTCTGCATCTCCAAGTAAAGTTATCAAGCCTCCCTTACCTGAGTGGTGGCATTTCAAACAGCTAACAGCACAGGCTGGCACGTGCATGTGGCTGCTCTCACTATAATCTCATCAGCACCAGCCCCTTGTAGCAAAAATGGAAGCAGCCATCCAGGTGCAGCTAAGGGGAGAGTGTGACATGTGCTGGGCCATCCGCTCAGTGGGTTATCAGCCACCCTCTCTTCCAGCATCGAGGCTAATTGAAAGTTGACCGCACCATTAAATTCACAACAACTTTCAGCTTTCGTTTTGATCAAACCTGCATCACATTATCCCTTAGTGCCAAGCAGTAAATTCCTTCATGACTAATGAGTCAATATAGCCAAACCCAAAAGCTGGCTTCTGTGCCAGTACAAAAAGAAGGTATTCCGTTTTCATTCTGCAGGTCCCGGACCAAAAATCAGAGCGCATCTGAAAAGAAGCCCAGCGTCTGGTTTGCCTCCAAACACACTTGTACAAACACTCGCCGTGCTGGTTCCATGCTTTTCAGATTCATGTCATACACCATCAGCCTGAAGACAAATGTCCCCATCAAGTCACATCGATACTATAATAACATTAATCATTATAAAAGCAATTAGGAGCAGTGTAGCAGCAGGAAAGGCGGCACACTGGGCAGGTTCGGGATGGTTCTGGGAAGACGGGTCAAGGAAGGAGTCTTGGAGCCCTCGGTGGCTTTTCATGCTTTTATTAGTAGAGGTGGCCAGGTACATGGCAGGCAGGGGTGCCGGGGGGCCGGGAGGCTGGCAGGCCTCCCAGCCCCCAGCGCATCTCACCCTCTCGGCTTCTTTCTACCGCTGCTGCTCATCAGTACTGTTGGTCGGTCCTGTTGTTTTTCATGAAGCCGCCCATCTAAGCCCGTGTCCAACTCAGGTGCACCCACTTGCGCATGCGCACCCTGGAATGCTCGCAGCACCGCAGGTGTCCGTCATCACAGTGTGGGAGGGTGGAAAGACCTGATCATTCTGACCCTATAAGCAGGCTCACAAGTAGCAGGTCGTCTTCAGACCCTGGCTAACCCTCCACCACTGCAGGCTCTGGGAACAGTATTTCAACCCTGCAAAAAACAGGCAAGGACCGAGGTGTGAAGCCTGGTTTCTGCGCACCACAGCAATGGGGCAGCTCTTACGGTTCCGGGGCTTCTGGGTTCTGTGCCTCATCTTGATTTTCAGCTGGAAAGTGAGTTGCAGTCAGTGGTTTTTGGTTTTGTTTTTTTTTTTTCCCTTTGAACAAAACACGGTGTAGCGGCAGGATGGAGGTGGCACTGGAACAAGGTTCGGGATGGTTCTGGGCAGACGGGTCAGAGAAGGAGTCTTTGGAGCCCTCGGTGGCTTTTCATACTTTATTTAGTAGAGGTTGCCAGGTACATGGCAGGCAGGGGTGCTGGGGGGCCGGAAGGCTGGCAGGCTTCCCAGCCCCCAGCGCATCTCACCCTCTCGGCTGCTTCTTCTCTCTCTGCTGCTGCTGCTGCTGCTCCTTCGTCCTGTTGGTTGGTCCTCACAGTTCTGTCTGTTGGTCCTCGCAGTTCTGGCGTCCTCATGACGCTGCCCATTTAGGCCCGTGTCCCACACAGGTGCGCCCACTTGCGCATGCCCACCCTGGAATGCGCGCAGTACCACAGGTGTCCATCAATGGTGGGAGGGTGGAAATACCTGATCAACCTTTACCCTACACACGGGCATGAATACAACTGAACCCCTATATAGGGCTGCTTTATAGGGCTGCCCCTTTATATCGCTGCTGCTGAATCAGAGAGAGGCAGATCACAGTGCCAGGTCTCAGACAGAAGGTGTCCCAGGAAGGCAAGTCAAAGGCAGAGCCACTTATGTGAGGGAGGCTGCAGGTGCTCCTTTTACATGGAGAAAGTGATCATCGAAAGTGTGGACCTCGCCAACTCGACTCTCAGGATCTGACCCCAACCCGAAGAACAGCCTGAACAAGATTTCAGTGTCAGGACTCTGCGCAAAGTGAATGAAATACCGCTTCTCCTTGGGAACAGGGGCGCCACAGCAGAGGCCCGCACTGCAGGACTCCTGGTCCCGTGGCCAGAGACCTCTCCAGCTGTGACACACCTCACACCTCAACCGGCCCCTCAGACTGTTGTTGCACGGTCAGGACCGACAAAGCGGGGAGCAAGTGGTGACGGTGTCTTTCACTGTCCCCGAACTGTCATCAAGTACGTCAAGTAAATCTTTAAATATCACTGGAAAGCTCTCTGCCCCTTTACTCAGCCTCACGGTGACAAAGTGCAAAATCAGCATAGATTAAGCTAAACATTTTGTTAACATTAAATTGTAAATAATCAATGACTTCTCTGGTTATCTTTCTAAGTAATAGATAGTGATAATCTAGTACTTCGTGGTCACAAAAATACTTGATCAGCAGCTTCTCGAATACTTTATTAAAGGAAAACAAAACAAATCTTGGAAGCATGTCTAAAAACTTGAGGTTAATATTTATTCAATAAAACTCAAAATGACTTTAAGATCTAGCCAAATCTGAGCAATATATCAAGAATATTCTTAGCAAAAATGACGTGGAACCAAACCTTTGGCAAACAGCAGTATCATTTGCAGCAATGCCAGTGAGAGGGCAGAATCCCCGGTCACCACCACCGCCCACACTGACGGCACACTCACCCAGAGGCAAGCTGTAGGGTAAAGGCTGATCAGGTCTTTCCACCCTCCCACCACTGATGACGGACACCTGTGGTGCTGCGAGCATTCCAGGGTGGGCATGCGCAAGTGGGCGCACCTGTGTGGGACACGGGCCTAAATGGGCAGCGTCATGAGGACGCCAGAACAGACAGAACTGTGAGGACCAACCGACAGGACGAAGGAGCAGCAGCAGCAGCAGAGAGAGAAGAAGCAGCCGAGAGGGTGAGATGCGCTGGGGGCTGGGAAGCCTGCCAGCCTTCCGGCCCCCCAGCACCCCTGCCTGCCATGTACCTGGCAACCTCTACTAAATAAAGTATGAGAAGCCACCGAGGGCTCCAAGACTCTCCTTCTCTGACCAGCACCATCCTCAACCTGCCTCCTGTGCCGCCCCCATCCTGCTGCTACACAAGCCCTGGGGTGCTAAGCCTGGCTCAGCTTCTCACTCCAAGGCTGCCTTGGGGGGGTGAAGGGGGTCACAGGGCTGTGGGAGTGTGTCCACCAGGAATGGAAAGAAGCAGGTGAAAGATGATGCCCTTCCCTGGAGCTTCCATCAGCTTGGGAAGTGAGAATTTGGGTCATTAGTGGAGAGAAGAGAAAGGCAAAGGAGGGGGCTGGAGAGGCAGGAGGAGAAACTGGGAAGTTGTAAAATTGTCGTTTGGCAGAAGCAGCCAACGTCCAAAGCAAGGGAGAAAGAAGAGAAGGGGGAATTTCTCTGATGTTCCCTAACAAAAATGTTGGAAATTTCCCTAAATGTCACCCACCACTTTGAGGGGTAAAAGAATCTCGCAAAGTCTGATTTTTGAACTTTGACAGTAAAAAGGACATGGCTGAAGTGAACCTAACATCATCAGGGTTCTTTGGTGATAATTTTAAACCATTAGTTTTCAGTTTAATAGTCTTTTTTTTAACTAACATGAAGCTTTATCATGAGCTGTATGAAATCTGTTACCGTCTCTTAGCCTTTGTGGATGTTATTTAACTTAAATGTTGAACTGTGGCACCATTTTCCTAAGTCTGCAGGCTAACCATATGTTTCTAGCGAAGAAGGCTGTTTTCACTGCCTCCTCTGTTTAATGAATGATTTCATAACCATGAAAATGTGATTAGTTTATTTATATTTAATCAAAACATGCTACAAAAACTTGATAACTTACTCCTGAGAGCTTGTATCATTGGTGACAGATTAGGAAAGTGTTCAGCAACTTAATCTGATTTATCATCATAAATATTCAAACTGTACATATTGGTTTGACAAAATGGTTGTTTAAGTGGCTTTAATTTCTTTTCAATTTCATTGTCTCCACTGTATAATGCAAATCAATTGTTGCAATTGTTTGGTAACATGCATCCATCCAAGAAATATTGAAGCGAGCCCCCTCCCCCATGCAGCGAATTAAAATAAAGTGCTGGAGCTTCAAGATCCTGGGGCTCAGCCCATCAGCCTCACAGCAGAGGTCAGCACCGGTCAGCTAGACCTGCGCTCTCTGCACAGGCAGAGAGAACAATCCAGAAATGTAACCATGAACAATACATCCTTCTCTAAAAATTTACCTCTGCTCTGTCTCCAGCAATGTGGAAGGATCAGGTTTCAGGTTAAAAAAATAAAAATAGCTAAATATCCTGGATCCACTTTTTTAGTTCTTAAAAACATCTTTTTGACATAAAAAGGAATTATCAGGTCAAAATTGAAGAGAGAGCTGCAACCAAGTGGCAATGAAACCACCTTTGTCTTGAGAGCAGATCTGGAGAGCTTTCACTTGGCCGGCCCTTAGGGTAAGCCCAGGTCGGGCTGAGAGCAGGTCCCCACTCACCCAGGGGAGCGCCTCCTGCTGGGTGGCCCCAGGAAGCCTTGGGGAATGTGTCATGAGAAATATAAATTTTCTATCCAAATTAACATTAACAAAAGCAAAATTCACAGCTTGAAGGTTTTTGGATTTTCAGATAAATGCTACCAAGATAACCAGAGCAGCTGGGTTGTATCAATATGGACGCTAGCACAAAGCAATAAAATACATGAAAATGAAAGGGAAACAGGTGGAATTGGCAGAGGGAGCGAGTGACTCTTCCCAATCTCCCCAAGGTCACCTCAGGCCCAGCGCTGTGCCGGGAGCTGCCCGTGGGCGGTCCACACCCCACACCCCCCACACCACACCATGGTGCCCGCGCCCACTCCTGCGGGAACCCAGCTCCCTCGGTCAGCGCCGGGGTTGGCGGCTACACCATCAGCTCTCCGGCTCTGTTGAGACATTCCAGGAGCTTTATCCTCCCCAGGCCCTTGAGGAGGCCACTGCAGTGTCATCTACGCCCCAAACCACCTCACGCCAGTTCTCTCAAGTCGCTCTGTGCCCAGTCTAGGTTGCAACTGGGGCCCAGCCTTTGAGCTCCGATACCAATCAGAAACTGGGCAGAGCCAGTGGGGCGAGGGGGGCGTGGAAGGAAGGCAGAGGCAGGAGCGTGTGGCCTGGACACTCGCTCTCGGTGGGCTATGCTGGCTGCAGCCCACCCTCAGTTCAGGCATGAATATCCCCAGCAGTCATTCCCTCCACATGCTCAGTCACGTGTCAGCCACATGATCCAGGCCAAAGGGAACAGGCAGAGATGTAGCAGAAGCGCTCCCCTGAAACCCCAACGCCCATGGCTCTTTCAAGGGCCTCAGGAAAGGCTTCCGGCACCACCACCTCCCTGGAAGAAAAGATCTGAAGACACTGTTTTCTGAAACTAGAACAGGAAAGGGCAGCAAAGCTGTTGTAGGCTTGAGTCACAAACTGAAGCCCAAACAGTGAGGTGCCCTCCCCAGCGGGTCAGCAGGCCCCGGGCAGTGGGGGCCGGACCCCAGCTTTGAACCTGAGGCTTTGCCATGAGGAACCATGAACTGGCTTTGTGGGAGCAAGTGCCCCACCCTCTGTGGCTTCTGCAGAGCAGGACACGGAGGTGACTGCCCTGCTCCCCAACCCCACCCCCCGGATGCTCAAATAACAGACCTGTCAGCTGTGAGCAGAGGCGCTGCTGGCGCCCACCTGAAACAGTTGTCCACTCCTCTGCCCCACATGGCGCCCCAAGCACCCCCAGGGAAGGAAGCTGTGAACAGGGACTGAGGACCCACACAAACATCCTCACCACACCCAGGGCGTGGCCCTGGCCCTGACTCCTGGTGCCAGAACCTTCCACCTAAATCCCTCAGCACTTACTCCCCACTGGGGAACAGGTCAGGGATCTGTGGTCCACAGTGTGACCATCTCCAGGGCCTCCCTGGTGGCGCAGCGGGTTGAGCGCCACACTGTGAAGTATCTGCAGCACTGCAGCAGCATGAGTTCGATCCCCGGCCAGGGAGGGGACCCACATGGCGCAGCAGACCTCTCCTGCCTGGCCCGCTGCTCTCCTCAGCGGTGTACTTCAGTCAGTCTGCCTTTTCTGCTCCCCATTCAGTCTCAGGTGAATCCTCTCACTTCCCACGACTCTGGCCTGTACCCCAGTTCTTGTATGCATAAATAAACCTTAAAAAAAAAAGTGTGACCACCACGTGTTATCAGAAATTGAGGGGAGCTTGGAGTTGTTTTCATGTCTGGAGCTTTCCAAAGAATGCAAGTTGTTAATCAAGAGGTTGCTCTTTATATCATATTTTCTTTCTGTGTTCAATGTTTAAGTCAGTCACTTTCTGTGAACTCCATGGTTCGTGGAACTATGAGATGTCTCCCGCACACAGTTTGGCTAGAATTTTGATTTTGCTCCATGGGGAAAGGAAATGCAAGGGCCAACGCTGGCGGTGAGTTTCTGCAGAAATCACTGTGTCCTCTGCTTGGTATTTGCCCATCCTGATCTTCTAGGCGCTGGGCTAAGAGGCGAGGTCCTGCAGAGCAGCCTGGGGCCCGTGCGGCCTCCAAGAGGCCAAGCAGGGCTGGGGCCAGGAGGCAGAGGCGCCGTTCCCAGAGACCAGTCTCCACACCACCGGCCCCTCTGTCTCTCCACTGTCATGCAAGTGCAGGGTGAGGTCCACCCTCGGCCCTGACCTTCCCCTGCCATAGTGGGCCCTCAGGCTTGTGCAAGAGCAGCCCCAAACTTGATCCACTCCCTGCCGAGCCCACACACTTGGGACCCACCCAAAGGGGTGCTGCATGGACTCTGGAGGAGCCAGTCAAGCCCCGCTTGGAGGTGGGAAGTGACAGGAACCAGCACAGTTTCGAGGTTAACAGGGAGGGGCTGCAGAGCCCAGGGCTTTGGTTTCTGTTCCTCTCACGTGGGGTCCACCCTCCCACTCATCAGGAACTCCCGCGCTTACTCCTGCAGCTCAGAGAACAGAGGCTGCCCAGAGGTCAGGCGGGTTGCAGCCCCCACCTCCCCGGGCCTCGCCAGCCCCCACCTCCCCGGGCCTCGCCAGCCCCCACCTCCCTGGGCCTCGCCAGCCCCCACACAGGAAGGGGGCAGCTCGGCTCGTTCATGGAGGGATCGTCTCCTTCTGCCCAGCCACTGGTGAGACTTCTGGAACCTCCTGGAGAGGAGCTGTGGGGCCCAAATTCCAGAGTGGGCATCATCCCGAGGACAGCAGGGAGCTGTGGGGTCATCCAGCAGCCACAGACCACAGGCGTCCACGAGCCACAGTCCCGGCTGCAGTTTCACCCATGTTAACGGACACGGAAGACCCTACTGTGCTGAGCCTGGTGCCCGTGCCCAGGATGGCCGGGGCAGGCCACTTGTTCTGGAGCAAAGTGGCAGAGCACAGCCCCCATCAAAGCACTAGATGAGACAAGGAAAAGAAGAAAAAGAACCCCAAACTGTTATTTTACTTGGAAATGAAAGGCAAGCCTTGCAAAGAAATAAGGGTCCCCACCCTGGAGAGAACTGGGGTGCAACAATAGACGGGAGGAAGCCTGGTGTACCGCCCGCACGGACTGGCTGGCTGCCCTGGTCCCCTCCGCCCCAGGAGTCCAGGCGCAGAGGACGCTCTCCTTTCTGCCCGGGCCGGTGGGAGCACAGCCCTGACAGCAGTGAGACAGGAGCCTCAGAGGCGGTGCTCCAGAGTGCTCCAGAGTAAAGAGCAGGGCCCCACCCCCCGAGTTTCCACACCACCCAGCTCATGATGGTGTCAAACAGGACAACTCTTTTTTTTTTTTTTCCCAGCTTATAACTACTTTGTTTACTGAAGGTAAAGCTTATTCTAACAGCTTTATAATTAAACTTTTTAAAGCATAAGTCTAAATTATAAATGTCATCACTAAAACCCTTCAATTTTAGGGAAATAATAAATAAGTTGCCAGTTGTGGAGAATCCACTGAAAACCTATAACAAGAGATGGGGTGCAGCAGCGGTTGGGGGGAAAGGGCTGGCTTGCCCTTTTTACAACATACACAACTGCATTCAGGTTGTCCAACAAAAAGGGCAGTTAGGTTTTCTAAATGGCCTCTAGCACGTGAGGTGGTATAATTCAGGAAAAAGTCGTAAGTCATAAACCCCAGGGCAGCTCTTGTAAAGTACTTGGCGTCTTGCTCGCCCGGCTTTTTGTCATTGGGTCCACTCTGCAGGGCTTGGGCAGAAACACAGAGTGGAGCAGAATAGAGTTGGGGTACACCTCGCCTGTCCCCTGCTGTGACCACAGCAGTCCCGGGGACAAGACCAGGTGGGGGTTTAGGATCCTCTCAGAGCTGCCTCTGAGCCGGTCAGTCCTCCAGGAGTCTCAGTCCAGCGCTGGTGAAACCAGTTTCAGAGGAGTGGACGGCGTCCAGCTGTGCTTTCGGGGTGTGTCTGTGATGGAGTAGAGCTGGCCAGTGTGTGCCCCTCTCTCCGGGGCTCCCCCTCAGCTGACCTGGCCACCACATAGCATCCTCCCCTGCAGGAGCTGCCCTCTGTCCTCTCCAGCTTTGTATCTGGCTGTGATCATAGCTGGTTGGTCAGTCTCCAGCGTCTGAAACTCACCAGGCTTCCCTCACACACACAGGAGATCAGCGTTCTTCCCTTGCCAGGGTGCATTCTCCCAGGGAGGCCTCCCACCAGAGGCACCTTACAGACCTTGGGAGCCCAGAGTTAAACAGACGCGACTCGTGTCTTTTCTCATAATTCCCTACTATGGGTACTTGTTGTCTGCTTTGCCAGTACGGGCACACATGTCCACTCGTGCTTGTGCGTGCAAAGGTGCACGTTCATGTCAGCAAACAAGACCGATGAAGACCCTGCCTGACGGTGCCTCCCCATGCGCAGGGTTCCCACGGGCCCAGAAGTAAGTCTTAGAACAGGCTCAGCTCACAGCTTCACAGAACCAGATGTCTGCAACTGGACAGCCTGCACTGCCTTGTTGCATTGGCCTGGGATAACCGTGAAGTCTCTCTGGCTGTCCATGTCTCAGGCTCTCAGATGAGGGTTCCCGTAAAATGACATCTCAGATCCTTTCAAATTTCAAAATCAAGGGAAATCTCGCTACAACAGGTTTCTGACCCCTGCGAGGCCGGGCCGCTATAATTACTTAACGCAACATGGGTCTTCCCATTAAATCA
Organism: Galemys pyrenaicus; assembly: GCA_019455555.1. Taxonomy (NCBI): domain Eukaryota; kingdom Metazoa; phylum Chordata; class Mammalia; order Eulipotyphla; family Talpidae; genus Galemys; species Galemys pyrenaicus. The sequence goes on along the minus strand of JAGFMF010011799.1, from coordinate 8,613,414 downwards.
ATGACTCAGACTCACAGGGGTCTTGTGTAATGGGATAGGGTAGGGGAGCTTCAGAGGCCCCTGCAACCCACCAGGAGCATGGCTTAAACTCTCAGCTCTAGAGAGTTAAGCAGCCTCCAAACACAAACTCCCTGAAAAAGAAGCAAAGGAGTGTCTGGGAAGTTTGAAAGTTGGAAATTTTAGTCTAGAAACATAATCATCTCATTCCAAGCTTTGAAAAATGGAGCCTCGGTTCTGAATAACACCTCAAAATCTCCACCTCAGGGGAGACACTGAGGCCAGATGCCCAGCGGTGGGGGCGCTGGGAACCGCATGGGCAGCAGCAGAGCGGTGAGACTCGGACTCAGGTCTGACCATGTGTCCAGGGCTCAGGGAGGAGCTGGCGTCTTCCCCGTGCGTCCTCCGTGCCCCAGAGCAGGAGGGCAGCCGGCCAGCCCTCTGCAGCTGTGCAGGACATCCCGCTGATGCTCATGGCGCTGACGGCAGCGGAACCAACTGGAAGCCAACGCTTGTCCCACACATCCTTTGGCTGGAGAGGAGTTAGGACACCCTCCTCCATGAGGAACGTCACTGCTTCTCCCTAAAAGGAGAGCCCCAGTGAGTAGGCAGTGTGCGTGTGCACGTGTGAGAGTGTGGATGTGTGTGTTGTATGTGCAGGGGGCATCTCCCCTGTCCCTCTTCTCCCCCCGCCCACCCGCCATCTGGCAGATGCTTCTCCGAAGGCCTGGTGCCCACAGCTGTGCTCAGCCCCCCGTCGGCTGCCCTGCCCACACCGCCTCTGAGGAGGGTCTCTGGGGCAGTCCGCCCTCGGTCTCTGTGCTCCTGGCAGCTGTGACGGAGCCTGGCACGTAGCAGCAACAGTTGAATGCAAGACTAAGTGAACGAGTGACTGAGCAAATCTGGGAAGCTGGTGACTCGGGAACATGTTTGTTCAATAAATGTTGATTGAACCAACTCTGCTCTGGATAGAAGGGACAGAAGAGGTGTAGGGTGGGGGGAGGCCAAAGGATGCCCAGGCCTTGCTGTACCTCCAGCACTCTCCAGAGGGCCCTGCGGTCATGAGTCTGTGTCCATCTCCTCTTGCCTCGAGAGCCACTCAGCATGAGGAGCCATCACAGCAAGTGCTAATGTGGGCGCTGCTGGTCCCAGGGACGCTCCTCGTGGTCTTGGAGAAGAGATGGTCTCCTTCCCGATGGAAAGGGCTAGAATCAGAGACTGGCGGCTTTCAGGGGCTGAGATCTGCATGAGGACAGGTCATCTACGTGACCAAGGCACAGTGATTCGAATGCACCATGTGCAGAAGGGACAAGATGAAGGCCCAGAGGCTGAAACAATGGCCAGAGCAAAGGACACAGTTGTGCTGGCACCCAGAGGAGAGAGGCCAAGTCACCGCTCTGAGCTAAAGCCATGTCCAGGGCCGGGGACCTCAGCGCCTGGCTTGCTGGGGCCAGCCGAGGTCCTAGGTTAGGCTGTAACAGCACGATGGGGCTGGGGCTGTAGTAGCCCATCGGCACCGCAGCAGCCCTCAGGTCACCGGAACGCTCCATGCGCAGGGTCGTGTGTGGAGTACCGCAAAGGCTCAACATATGGAGACTTTGCAACTGGGCCGTGTGGATTCAAATCCCGATGTTTGTGTACCTGCTGCAAGACTTTAGCAAAATGAATTAACTTCGCTGAACCTGTTTCCTCATTCGAAAATGGGAAGTGCTACTCTAACAGTAGTACTACCTAACAGTCAGGAAGCTAAATGCGTTAGTGTCTGCCAGTCTCTCCCAGCAGTCCTGGCGCCCGAGCAGTGCGTGGTGGCTGTGCAAGGCATCTAACAATGAGGACAGAGCTCTCTGATCTGATGTGGATTAAACAGAGAGAAAGAAAACACTCACGAGTCAGATGGCAACGTTAAAAGAGCATGTGCTTCTTTTAGAGCCGAGAGACACAAGCTGAAATGGGGTGCGAGTTGGCCCCACATCCGTGCCACCGGGTGGCAATCCTTCCTGTTAGATTAGCAATAGGCCCCAGTGCTGGCAGGTGAGCATGGCCGAGCAAGGCCCCCCAGAGCTGGTGCAACTTCTGAGCAGAAGGAGCAGGGCCAGCCCCAGCGGAAGGCGCTGGGTGGCACTCCACAGGTCACTTTCTATCACTGGGCCTGGGCTACAAGGGACAAGATGAAGGCCCAGAGGCTGAAACAATGGCCAGAGCAAAGGACACAGTTGTGCACATGAAGAAGGGACAAAGGCACCAGCAGTGGCTTGGAGAAGACCTCACAGCTCTGTGTGGACAAGGACGAATGGACCACCTTGGCCCCCAGAGCCCCATGAGGTGGGCAAGCCCACTCCGTGACCTGGTTCTACAGATGGGGCACAAAGACCCAGAGCTGATGAGCCCAGGCTCTCCCAGGGAGGAGTGGTGCTCCCCGCCACTGGGATCTGGCCAAATCACCTAAACAAGTCTGGGGTGGGAAGTGAGCCCCAGAGAAGGGGACACAGTGGAAGTGAGGTCCCTTTTCCTCTGTCTTCCATCCTCATACAGCTTCCTAGGGGCACGCACACAGAGTAACCCCAGTGCTCCCCCCTTTTCATGCAAAGACACTAGTCTTATGGGATCAGGCCCTGCCTGGCCCTCACATAGTCCTCGCCACCTCCTTAGAGGTCCATCTCCACACACTTGGGGCTACAGCTTCAACATGCATGCATTGGGGGCACAAGCATCCAGTCCTAGCACCCCTTCCCCACCCCAGGCCCCACGCCACACAGCACCCTGTGAGCCCTGGCCTGGCCTCATTGTCCAGTGGAGTGAAGGGAAAGCATTTTGTCCACACTCCAAGCCCGCCAGCTGCGCTGGGCACCTCTGTTAATGGGGTTGCCTGTGCCCACGGCCTCTGGGGCTCATAGTGCATTTCTTTAACTAGGGACCTTATTAGCTGCTAACTGCTGAGAGATGAAAAATTGAAAAAAAAAAAACTGACTGAAGGACTCAGGTGCTTGGCCTTTCAGCTAAAACTCCCTCTTGGGGGCCCTGCCTCTGCCTCTGCAGATTTTGAATTTTCCAGCTACTTCCATTCTGTCAAGTAATTACTTACAAATGAGATTCCCAGGGAATACATGGTCAGAGGATGCTAGAAGCGCACACCTAAAAAACAACAGATTATGGTTCAGGGTAATGCGAGCCACTGGCCCAATAGCCCAGATCATTAAAAAATTCCAGGGTCATGGGCCTGGCCCCCACGTTGACCAGAGCAGGAACGTACGCTGAGAGGGCTCAGGGCACACAGCCCAGCCCAGTCTCTTAGGTCTGATTATACAGTGATGTTTTCCAGTCCTTTTCTCAGCTCAGATTACTTGGTCACTCAGTGAAAATAGGAAGCATTTGTTTGTGGTTTCATTAGCGCTGTAATAACCACAGTTCTAAAGCATCTACTCTATGTAGGAATTAGTTGAGTCTTAGGATCGAGCCTTGCCACCATCACCAAACACCCAGCCCCCTCCCCTCCACACAACAGAACCCCAAGCTTGTCAGTGTCCCTCTGAAAAGATACCCCTAGCCAGCCCCACCGCAGACAGTCAAGGACAAGTCAGGTAAAAGGGGGTTGGGGGGACAGAGAGCTGCCCAGCAAAAGCAGAACGGCGGTGGGATGAGGGATGTATCTGTACTTCCTCTTTCCTGCTCTCTGAAATCTGGGTGTGAGCTCCCCAACACTCACGAAATAGCACCTTCACCCATTGTGGTCAACTTGCACGGACATCCACACCCCTTCATCCAAACAGGCGCTTGGGTAATTTTCATCGATCCATTCGAGAATTATTTGCTGAGCTCCCAAAAGGCAGTTCTGTTCCCCTCGGGTGCCCAGTGAAGTTGATGATATAAAACGTATTGGACTTTATTAAAACATAAGGCCCCGGGTTCCAAGCAGACCCTCCCCCTAGAGCTTGGCCAGCATCAAGCAGCAGAACCAACCGGGGGCTAGATCGTCCTGGTCACTTGTTGAAGGTCTCAGGATGGAGATTTGGAAAAGATGCAAGAAAAAGGTGCGTGTGTGTGTGGGTGTGTGTTCACATACATTTGAGCAAGCATGGGTTCCCATGCATGGGTAAGTGGGTCTGGGGGAGGACGAGGAACGCCCACCAAGAAGGAATCTGTGAGGTTTTGGGTATAAACGCCGCTCATGGACATCTCCCATCCCAAGCACCACGATTCTGATTCACATTCACGTTTAAGCACTAAGTCATCTGCACTTAGGGCTATTAAAACTAACCACCCCAGTGAAAAATTTAGTATAACAGCTCAACCCTATATAATTTTATTATTTTCAATAAAAACAGAATGTTAAGTATATAACTAAAAGTGATCGAGTGGTTATATTCAAGTAAAATTCTTCACATAATTAGACTCACCAATCTAGAACCTTCATTTTTCACACAGCTCCGAGTTTGGGTGTAAAAAGGGTGATCCCCATCCTCTCAAGGAATATCTATTCAAGTCTGGAAAACACACCAATAACTATGAATCTCCAAGAAAAAAAATAAAACGAGCCATTTTACATTCTTATGATGATACTTATAACTAAACTCATGTATTTAAGATAAAAATCACGTAAAAATAAGATTAGAGAGCAAGAGTAAGCCCCACTCAAGTGAGTGCAGCTCAGTGCTGTTCACCTGCTCCCACAGTTCACACCAAAACCCCACAGGATCTCCGAAGAGTATGTGAGTGGCCTTGGCTGTGACAGCCCAAGGCCCAAGGTCTTTTATCCAAAATCCAAATGACAATAATTAAACCAGGCAGCTGCTGCCCCAGTCATATGACAACCGCTCCCTGCTCCCTGGAATTTGCTGGAATCACCCCGCTTGAGCTCATCTAATGCGAATTAGCTGTTCTCTCCCGGTGCCCCAGCAATCTGGGGGAGCTTCCCATCCATTAGCTGAATTATTCAGATGTTTCCCCACAAAGGCGCTAGCAGGCCTCTTCTAACTAGTTTCTAAATCAACAGTGAATTACATTATTGACTATCTGAGCAGATTAATTAAGAAATCTGTCAGGAATGATGCCGAGAGAGCTGGCATCTTTGCAAGTCAGATTCTCCATCTTCAAGACAGACTTCTCCTGACGTGACTGCAGAAGAGGAAGAACAAGGTGTGGTCCCAAACTTGGGGGTGGAGACTGCCCCATCTAGCCAAAAAGGAAAGCCAGGGTGGGCTGGGGGCAGAAAGCCACCTTGTGCACATACATATGCACACGCATATAAATGCACATGGCACACACAGCACATGCACACACACCACAGGGGTGCTGGCTGGCCTTCACATCAGCTAACACAGAGTGGCAGAAAAGTATTTTGTGCAGAGTAAAGCACTTTCAACACAAACTAGGGGCAGTTATCAGCTGCACACAATCTCTGGTGACAGGAGACAATCTAAGCATTTCAGAAGAGGCCGCTTCTTCACCTTTGTGGCTTTGAAAAGTTAGTGTTGCAACAATGGGGTGTCAAGCCCCCCAAAAGTAAAGCAGCCTAGGAAACCCCCCTTGGAGTCTTAATATGAGAGAGCAACTTATCAATCTATTGCTTTTCGTTATAATACAAGTTTTGTTGACTTTTCTAAATCACTTGTTCTTACAATCAAAATTGAGCATCCACTGCAGATAAACAAGTACAGTAAATAAAAGCTGGACTGTCACTGCAGCTGAGCAGATTGCTGTAATTTGAGGAGCCTGAGAGCGGGCGAGATGCATCAGCCATAATTTTGCAGTTCATAGTGGCTGACAACATACGGGACCTAAAATCTGAAGTTCCCAAAGCTCAGCTTTCACCTCTCAGGTATGGCCCTGCCCCAGGCTGCCATGGCCATCATGGGGAGGCTGTGTTGGGGAGAAGGCCACCTTCCTGGTCCCTGAGCTACAGCACCTGTCAGCCCTTCACTCCTGCTGATGCACACACCGTCAGGGAACATCAGTCCTGCTCAGATACAAGAACCACAGTTCTGGGGGGTGGGGGTCTATCCCTGAAGCTCAGAGTCCTGAGGCAGAGGCTGGACCCGCACTCCAGGCCTTGGGCTCCCACACTAAGGTCAGGGAGCCCCAGGTGGGAAATGGGTTGGAGCTGAGCTTCTGCCCGCGTCAGACTCCCACAGACAGGGAGGGGTCCAGTGTGGGTGGCACCAGGGATGGAAGTCTTCTACTGGGAGTCTTCTACTGGGAGGAATGTACAGAGGGAGATGGAGAGGGGTGGGGTATCTGGGGCCAGTAAAGGTTGGGAGCCCCACCCTGGCCAGAGGAGCCAGGCCACATGATGGAGCGAGAACAGAGTAGGGAGAAGGATTGTCGGTGACAGCCTGGCCAGGGAGGAGCCGAATGGGCACAGTCGGGACACTGTCCTGTGCCGGGTACAGCACAAGTGGTAGGCAGAGACCTGAGGGGGTGGGCCTGCAGTGGGTCTTGAGAGGCTGAGGAGGGAGGGACTTGGCCTCCTTCTGCAATGCCCTCCAGGCAGCTCCCCACCAAGTGAGCATCAGGAGCGCCCGGGGGACCGTCAGAGGGGCAGTGCGCACAGTGACCCTCACACCATCCAGAGCTCAGACAGACGTGGGAAAGCCGCTTTCATGGATGTTGCAACATATGTCGTCAATCCTTCCTCTGGTTCTGGAGCTCCATGAAGTCAGGACCATGTCGAGTCCATGTAATGACCTGGTCTTCTCCAACAACCTTGTCAGTCACGTCCAGTCATCTCACAGAACCTAGACCAGGAGAGGTGGGGCCTATCTACAGGCAACATGAAGTGAAAGTTCAAGAAAACACCACTCTAGATCAGAGATGAGTCTGTCCAAGCCCCAGTGCTCCTGGAGACACCAGGAACAAAGAGAAGCCACAGAAGGCCAGTCCACCGCCCACAGCAGAATGAGCCTATGTCAGCCCAGACCCAGGTGGAAATGGACACTGACCTGGAGCCAGCACCACCTACAGGCACTATGGACTCTGATACCTCTGGCATGCAGGGGTGGGCTCACCTGCTCGTGTTTTCTTGCAAATCTAGAAGGTTCCTATTCTCCTGGTATGGCTGTGATTAGTCTTAAGCATCAAGGACTTGAAGCTTTGTTCTCAGGAACAACTCTGGGACTCCAAGCATCCTTTTCCCAAGCCCCTTCAATCTGCCCAGAACAAAAACCCCTGATTATCTGATCATGTTAGAAGCATGTCAGGCTTCTATTGAATGGAAGGGTTTGGCTGCCTTACTAGCTTAAAAACCACTCTCCAAAACACAAAAGGACTAATAGTCTCTAACTTGCTTTGTAAAATACCTAATTCTGTGCACTGGTACTATGCAAATGATTCCAAACCTTTTGATGAGAAATGAAAGGTTGACACACAAAGTAACTTGATTTCTCTGCACTCCTGGAATCTGTGGCTCGGCTCCCCAGCAGATGCCCTACACCCAATCTACCGGCGCGGTTCACATCTGCTCCTCACCTCAGGCTTTCTGTTGCTGTCATTTTTTTTCTCCTTAATGAGCTAGAAGAATTTTTGAAAAAAATTATGGGAAAATATTTAAATAACTAAGCTAGAGAAAGGAGAATAGTTTCAAAAAATGATGTGTAGGAAAGCAAACAGCCACATGCAATAGAACTGGATGGTTATCTCACCCCACTCCTCAAATCAACTCAAAATAGATTAAAGAGGGCCTCCCTGGTGGTGCAGCAGGTTGAGCACTGCACGGTGAAACATTCACAGCACAGCAGCATGAGTTCGATCCCCGGCCAGGGAGGTGACCCACATGGCACAGCAGACTTCTCCTGCCTGGCCTGCTGCTCCCCTCAGCAGTGTATTTCAGTCCATCTGCCTGTTCTGCTCCCCATTCTGTCTCTGGTGAATCTTCTTACCCCTGTACCGCTGGCCTATACCCCAAATCTTATATGCATAAATAAATCTTAAAATAAAATAAAATAAAAATTACTAAAAAATAAAATGGATTAAAGCCCTCAACATAAAGCCTGAAGCCCTAAAACTCCTAGAAGAAAATACAGGTGGCCAGCAACTTGACATTGGTCCTGGTGGTGATTTTATGTATTTGACTCCAAAAGCAAAAATGAACAAAAGAAACTATGTCACACTGAGAACATCTACACAGCAAGGGAAGCCGCCAACAAAATGAAAAGGCTGACGACCAAGTGGAGAGGACAAGGCAGCCTGGCCACTCCCCACTCCTGCCAGCTCCCACCACGTCACCACAGAGAAGCACGGGTGCTCACAGCAGTCAGAGGCTCCAGGCAAGTTCCCCACCACCTGACTCATCTCCAAACCCAGGGGCCTCTTGAGATTTCATCTGAAGGGTGAGGTCTGCAGCAAAAATACCAAATCAGGTTTCTGAACCACGGCAATGGTTTTCAATTCGTGGTAGTGGTCATCGGGACCCACAATGTCAGGCTCGCCTGGGATTTGGCAAGAAACTCAGAATCTCATATGACACCAGACCTACTGAGTCAGGATCTAGATTTTAACAAGATCCCCACGAGATTTGCATGCAGATGAGAGTCTGAGAAATCGCTCTGGATGACGTTTGAGGACAGGCACGAGACTTCAAAGATCCCCCGTGACATGTGGCTCGGACAGCAGTTCTCCATGCTACGCCAGCTGTTGGACAAAGCCCGCATCTCCAGAAAACCAGTGCTCACCCATCGTCCTCACTAATGTGATGGGGTTATCAGCAGACCCGCCCCCCCCACCCCGGGCAATCGTAGTCCTATGCCTGAAGTTATTTTCATCCTCTTCTGCATCTGTCCCTGGCCTTACTGAAGAAAAGGGGGTCCTTCAGGAAAGGGATGAGTTCCTATTCATTCATTCATTCTGGTGTTCGTTCATTGATTCACCCAATCATTCATTTAGTCAACAAACCTATGGAGCGTGTCTGCTCACTATCCAACTCTGGAGAGACAGCAGTGACCAGAACAGGCAGGAGCCCTGCCCTCACGGAGCTTACAGTCTGGTGACTGCGTAAAGTCAAAAAGGCAATAAACCAGGTATCCTAAAGAGCCATCGGTGCCTGCAGGGCCACTCCACCACATGGTCCACGCTCACTCTGTAACAAAGCCCTGTGGGGAGGTCGGTAAGACCCCTGCCGCTCCACTTGCCTTGAGTGACCTGTGGACTGATGCCACACCCCCGTGCCCCCCTCCCCAGGGCCCTCTGGGATCAGCCATGACCCTCAAACCAAATAATAATGTGAATTAGCTCATCTCATCTCGAGGGCTTCTTCCTCTGTTGCAATCCCAGGCTCGGTGGTAAATGAGAGAGAGATGTATCGGGCGCCACCCACGGAGATTCACTGGCACCATGATCAACAAGGGTGGAATTTTTTTTTTTTCAACACTGATAAACAGGAAAGGAGTTTTGGTTTTGAAAATCAACCGATTTCCTTGCTGTCACCGTATCTAGGTAGTGTATCGAAGAAAACAAAAATAATTCTGGGCACAGAAGGGAGATGGAATATTTCTGCAGCCCACCCTGGGCCAGGTTGGCTTATTCCCAGATAGAAAGAATTCTGATGTCCCATTTTAAATAAAAGTAAATAAAATAAAGCAGCTCTGCCCCGTGGCAAGTGCCAGCAAACGCCACGAGGGCAGTGGGTGGGTGGGGTGAGAGCCTTTCGTAACTGCTCACAGCAGCCCTGTTGTGAAGCAAACAGCTGGAGGAAAACACAGGTGTGTTAGCACAGCCTGGCTGTTCCCACCGCCCGCTCCCGGCCCTGTGTCCTGGCAAGGATCGAAGGCCACAGCTGACTGTGGACATTGTCCCAAAAGGCCAGTGCAGGGGACGGCAGCTGCCAAGTAAACATCCCTGCTGGGGTAGCCCACCTGGCCAGCCCCTCCACCCCTTTCTGGCAACCCCAGCACCCAGACCAGGATGAGACCGGATGTGGCTCTGGGGTGGGGGCTGTGTCTGCACCTGAGCTCCGGCCTGGTTCTGACCCTGGTGGTCAGCATCTCAGAGCCCATGTCCCTGTCCATTTGGGAAGAGCCAGCACCGTGGGCAGCCCCTGGGCAGCCTGGCCTGGGCTATGGCGATTCAGCAGTGTCCAGGCAGGATGGTGAAGAACTGGAAGAGACTCAGGAAAGGGTATTGCCTCCTCCACGATCCCCCAAGGGACACGAGTGAGCAGGCTCCTCTGTCCTCCCCTCCCACAAGACCTATGCTTCATGCCTAGGGGCACTGAGTTTTTTCCATGTAAAATTTAGTTGAGTCAAAGGAACAAAAAGAGTTGACAGAAAGTACTAGCATCCTGGTGATGTCTTTCCATGAGATGGTACAAATTTTCAGAAGAGAACAAATGAACCATATGGGCTGTTTCTGCTGCTTTTTCACCTGGCCTGGGTCGATCCCTGTCCTCTCCTCTAATGGAAAATCTCCAAAGCCAGTTGGATCAAGAGGAGCCCTGGGTCCTGACTGTGTGGACACTGCTCTCCTTTCCCTGGAGTGTCCAGTTTTTGTTTGGGGGGAGGGGATGCCTACGACCCAGGGGGTGATCAGGATCACCCTTCCAATAGCCGCAGGGGTGAACCTCCTGATGGGTGCAGATGGCCTGCCTCGCCCCTTGCCCGTCCCTGCTCCCCCTTCTGCCCTCCTGCTCTGCCTGTGCCAAATGCATCATGTTCTCAGGGGATCCTTTCACAAAAACAGATGTTTGGGCAGAACACAGCCCCGAGCAGATGAGCAGAGTGAGGAGCAGGGAGCCCAAGCAGCAGGGAGCCCCCGGCCAGGGCAGCCTCCTCCCTAGAGCTGCCTCCCGCGCCTCCACACTCAGCCAGGACTTTCGCTGGGGCTGGACAGAAGCCAGCCAGAAGTAGCCGCTTCTTTTGTCCTTAACGCGTTCCTGGAAAGAGGATTCCCTGACAGCATCCCAGGGGCCCTGGAAGCAAGAACTGTGGGGGAGCAGACCTGCCCCCTACAAGCCGGCCCAGGTGTCCAGTGCTGAGTGCCCCTGGACTGAGGCAGATGCAGCAATCCTAGCTGAGGATGCTGAGCCAGGCTCGGGCTGCCAGCTGGGGAAGGGACAGCCACACAGCCAGCATGACCCCATCCCAAAGCCCTGTCGTAAGTCCTCTGTGCTTGTCCCTACACGCCAGCTCCCCAGCAGCTGGAGGAGCCCCCATGTTCTGTTCTTGCTCTCGCTTCCAACCATAGGTCTTGGGGGTGCCCCTGAAAATGCCAACCCAGCTCTGGGCTTATGAGAGTCCCCACCCTGTCACTTAACCTCCGGCTATGCCCCCACAGCAGAGGTTCCTGCCTCCCCGCACTGGTCTGTAGAAACGAGGAGCCTCCCCTAGACCCCCCAGGGCTGTTGGGAGGACAGGAGACATGCGGAGTGGGGACACGTGTGCCCGTGGGCACCGCACAAGCATTCAGAAGACAGTCCCATCCCATGGCCGCCTGGCCTTGCACCCCGCTGGGCCCGAAGAACACCCAGGTGTGGCCGTTCTGCACTGGCACAGGGCCAGGGCCCTGATCTGAAAGAAGTGAGTGTGATTAAGTGCAGTGACAAGAGGGGCTCAAGAGGAGCTGGTGTCCCCAGCACCCAGAGGCCAGAGCCAGGCAGATTGGGTGTGGCCACACCGTCGTGCTGGGTGCTCAGACAGGTGGGCAGGTAGGTGGCCTGGAGAAAGAGTGGCTGGACATGCCACTTCTGGAGCAGAGCAACACACACTGTGGGCGCACCAGTGCAGATGGGGATGCACAGGAAAGGGTATCCCCAAGGTGCAGGCGCCCTGCTCTCCAGGGTCACCTGACAGCATACCCCCAGAATGCTGCTCCGGGCCAGAGCGCCTCGGTTTGCAGAGAGAAAGCCAGCTATCGTGACCTTCCCACATATGATGTTTTACAGAATGAAAAATGTCAGGACACTTCCCAGGGGCAGTACTGACATTTTCCATGACAGAGATCCCCCGCAATCCAAAAATAGAAGGTCCCTACTTGGTATGATTCAGGAGGGGATTTTTCTGATCTGGGAATGCTCAAAATTTCCCCTATAAATCAATGGCCATAGCGTTCCCAGGACCCCAAAAATCACCCACAAAATCAAGCTAAATAGGTACATTCTACTTTCAGATAGTGAGGGGTCCTGTACTGGGGTATATTAGGGAAAGAAAAAGCAAATCCCACTTCTACTTGCTGACACCGAGCCCTGTAGGGACGCTTCCTGCCTGGAGGTCGGAGTAAGTCCCCGAGGCCCAGATCAGTCCTGGCATCTGGGGCCCGAGGCCTGGTCTCCCAGATAGTGTTTGTGCAGGCTCGGCGATGCCCCAAGTGGGCTTCTCTCTGTTCAGGGGAAGCACGGACTGGAAGGGAGAATGTTCCTGTCCCTGGAAACTCCTTGTCTCCACCCAAGCCACCCCTGTTTCAGTAATTTTCATCTCAGACATAATGAGAGGAGGCACCTGGTACGCGTGCAGGGAAAGGATTGTAAAAAGATGCTAAAGCCCTAGCTGGGTGGACACCCAGCAGGCAACGAGCCCTCTGCCTGCAGACCCAGCCTTCCAGGCGCCACGCCAGTACTCCCAGGTCTGCAAGGTGCTCCATGACCCAGCAAGTGTTCTGAGGCTCACTTGACCCACTCACTGGGTGCTTGGCGACTACCAGGTGATCGTGTTCCACTGGTTGTCCTGAGATCTGCCAGGAAACCTCCCTCTCCAAGGGAAATATCTAAACTCCCCAGAGTTGCTGCTCTGTGACCCACTACATAACTCACGCCCTGTTAGGTAAGCTAAAGCCAGCTAAGGGAACTGTGACCTCAGGGTGGACAGTGGCCCAGTAGGTGACCTGGGACCTGCAAGCGACTTGTGAACCCTGGGGAGATGCTTGGGAGCACCCCATGGTCATGACTGTGAGCTCGGGGTGCAGAGCAGGCTCCCACTCACCTGGCACGAGTTGCATGACCTGGACAATCTCTCATGCCTCAATTATCTCCTCTGCGAAGAGAGAGGGTAGACGCTGCCTCGCAGAGTGAGATGCAGTTTGGATGAAACTACACCAGCAAAGTGCCTTGAACCAGGCTGGCACCGAGGGGTCTAGGTGGTCAGTTAGAGCTGCAGTACTAGTTTCAAGGTAAAGTGAAACGACGTTTCTAAGCGTTCTTGCAAACTGCAGAAACCCTTAGCATAAACTGTTATCATCATCATGGTGTCACTGATAATGGAAAGGGAGGCATAAATCGCTATAAAATAATAAAATACAATATAATACAACATAACAATGTGTCTTTATACCAACCAGACAATACTCCTTTTTTTTTAAGACTTATTTATTTATGCTCACAAGAGCTGGGGTGCAGGCCAGATTCGCAGGAGGTAAAAGGACTCACCAGAGACAGAGTGGGGAACAGAACAGGCAGATGGACTGAAATACACTGCTGAGGGGAGCAGCGGGCCAGGCAGGAGAGGTCTGCCTCACCGTGTGGGTCCCCTCCTGGCCAGGGATCTAACTTGCATTTGCATGGATGCTTCACAGTGCAGCGCTCAACCCGCTGCGCCACCAGGGAGGCCCAAGACTCCTCCTTGAAAGGACATCAGAGCACTGAGAAAGGCAGGAGCTGCTGCCAAGAACATGCCTGAGAGGCCCTTTCAACAACCTTCCCTCGCAAAATCACATGACACAGGCCAGCAAGGAGCAAAGCCAGGGGAGACCCCAGGAGAATCCAGTGTCAACCGACAGATGAAACTCCCCAGGGCCGACACCCCCAAGAAGCTTCTACCCATCCTGAATTTCTTCATCAAATAATTGAAAATACTCTTTCTGTTCCTATTCTGTTTGCTGCCCCTTTAAAGGGAAGGAGGGGGTCACCCGTCAACGGAAGAATAAAAGAAGTGGAGGAGAAGTTAAGAGCAGAAGAAGAGACCCCTGACCGTGCAGAAGCCCTGGAGGCCCAGCTCAAAGGAGCAAGAGGGGCCTGGACAGAGGCTGTGGCTGGGAGGGCCACACAGGCACCCTGCTCAAAAGTGGGGGGCAGGTACAGGAGCAGTTGCCCATCTGAGACCGCAGAACCCCAACTGTGTTCCGAGCCCTGTCTACAACTTTAGCTCCAGGCACGGAGGCTGGAGATGGTTATCTGCGGCAGTGTGGTCAGCGGCCACCTCTGCAGGGCCACACGCCCCTGTGCTCCACGCAAGGGCTGCTGAGCCACAGCCCCAGGAAGGAGCCCTCGGCTGAAAAGCAGAAACAGCAGTTACCCTCCTGTGAGTCACTGTGTCGCCATCTCAACTGCCACGCGCGCCCCCGGGAAAGACAAGCCACCCCAGCAGCCTGGGCCCCGCCAGGTGCACGATACTACCCAGCAAGCCCCTGCAGGGCCCCAAGGCTGAGTGCCAGCCATGAGCCCATACCACCTTCCTGGAGGCGGGAAAGAGGCACCGCATCACTCTGTCCCAGAATACAGTCAAATAGTTCACACCAAGTAGACACCCACTTAGATGTTTGACAGCTCCGTGCTCAGAGGAGATAGAAGACCCAGAACGCCCTGGTCCAGAACAACAGCAGCAGTCCTCAAGCGTATGGATGTCTTTAGCAGCTCGTTCTTGAACACGGGGATTTCAGCAGACTTTAACTTGCCAGTGTTTACCACATTGTGTGTGCAGAGTCACCGGGCACCAAGAATAACAGGCTCAGCTGCCAAGAGGTGAAAAGACCAGAGCTGAAACGAGGCACTGTGGGTGGTACAGGAGGGAGATGCACCAAGGCACAGGGTGCAGAGCACGGGTCCTGGGTGCAGGGCATAGGGTGCTAGGTGGAGGGTGCAGGCGAGGCCACCAGCCTCAGGAGGAAACAGGGTACAGGGTGCTAGGTGGAGGGTACAGGTGAGGCCACCAGCCTCAGGAGGAAACAGGCCAAGAGGCAGCTTGGGGACACCCCAGCGCCCTGTTGCAATTACCTTGTGCGGCTCGGGGCTCTCACCTGGGGCTGGGGCCCATGAGGCATTGTACACGTGACCTAGAGAATTCTCCCAATAGCACAGACATGATGCTGTGTGGCATCTACAGGGCCTGAGAGGGCCCCCAGAGCTGGGTCCCAGGGCCATGGGCTGCAGAGATTGGGGAGGGGCCAGAGCCCCTGTCTTACTCCTCTCACTGGTCTCTGTTGATTGCCCACACCAGCCCCCCTCTGAACTGGAGCATGGGTTCCTACCATCCTGACTTCTCAGTAATGGGGGGTAACTTGGCCAACCAATGGGGAGATTTCTCTTGGCTAACACTTTATAAAGTGTGAGAACAGAGCGGTTGCTCCCCACTGGGGAATCCAAAGCTATTTTTTCAATTTCAGCAACTCCGACACGTGGCAGAGCTGCTTCCCGATGAATGCATACCTGTCACAGACCCTGACCCAAACGAGCCCCAGGCCCCCCAGAGGAGTTCCCCAGAGAGCAGCGCTGGGAAAGGCTGAACCAGGCAGGGTTGGTCTAGGGCCTCCTGCAAGGGGGTGAGTGAAGCAAACAGCTTCTCCTGGAGGGGAGCAACTACACCTCCAAAGGGTGGCCCGCCAGGCAGGAAGGGGCCCTGGCTTAGCTCATGTGCTGGCTGGTCACCCCCACGGCCACACGGGCTCCTGTCCCTCCAGGAAATGGTAGGCAGTCACTAGCCAGGACTGAGGTCAGTGTGGAGAGGTGTGGGGTGCAGAGATCCGGTCCGTGGGTGCCCTCTGAGAACCCAGTTCCCCTTTCAGCAGCACGCAGCGGGTTTCCCCACCAGGCAGAGCTGTTTAGTTATATCCAAAAGGGAAGGTTTATTATAAAAAGGGAAAGGAAAGCAAAGGACACCTGCACACACAGGCGCTGTCCCTGGAAGAGATACCTGCCCACCTCAGCCTCGGAGGGGAGTCCCAGAGCGGAGGCCGGTGACGATAAGCCCCTGAGGGGGCACGGAGGCTACAGCCTTGCCAGGGAGGAGGTTGCCCTGACAGAGGGGTCCTCTCTTGGGAGGGTCCTTCCCTTGTGGAATTGTTGACTGCTGTTGGGTGAGTCACTTCTAGGGTGTGACTGGGGGATCTGAAAGGACAGGTGATTCCCTGCAATGGCCCCATCTCAGCTCCCACCTCGGCTCTGCTCCGGGTACTTTCTGCAGCGTCTGACTTATACAGCCGTTGGCCCTCAGGGTTTTCAGGTCTACAGCTGGCTTGATGAGCACGTTTTCATCTCCACCCCACCTCCGCTTTCTGCTCGGTGATGCCTCTGTCCCAATTTTCCACTCTCTGCTCCATCAAGGACCTAGTGCTTTGCATCTGGACGGTGCCTGATGGTGAGAGCCAAGGGGCAAGGTGTTCGGAAGGAATGCCGAGACGAGGCTCCGGGGCCAGGATGCCCTCCGCCTGTTGAAACTAGACCAGGAGCAACTGTCCTCCCACTAGGTCACCCTTCCTTTCACCTAGACTGTCTCATTATTCTAGAAGTTTCAGTACTGTGACACAAAAGGAGAGAGAGGAGACAGGGCAAAATAATGCCATCTTGGCACAGTGGAAATAAGTCATCTATTCACGACGTGAGCTAATGTGAATGTTAGTTTGAGGAATAAGAAGAAGGGAACTCGGCTCCCCAAAAACAGTGGACAAACTTTTCTTCAACACTTGCAAACCTAGAAAGACAACTGCTTGGGTCTTTAAGAACAGAGCCTCAGATCATCAAAACAAACAAACAAAAGAAGCATCCGTCTCCATTTCCTAACCCCGAGTGCTCCCGCAAGCCCCGTTGCTATCAGTCCTTTCATTTCAATGTCAGCGTTTCTTGGTTCTTTCATTTTTTCTTTCTCTTTGATTCAGAGATTAGCCAGGCATATCAATGCTTACATTTCCCACTTCCTGCCCACATGCTTTTATCTGAATTTCTTCAAGGCCTTACAATGAGACACCAGCAACTTCTTCAAAAAGCGTTGCCTTCTCCTCCACCTGCTGAGTCTTGTAACTATGGAGGAAGCACAAGTGCCCTCGTCCCCTCAGCTGCCGTCCCAGCTACGCTGTGGGAGCCAGACGTTCAGGTCTGAGCCAGGCAGGGAAGGGCCAGGCCCCTGGCAACTTGCATTCAGGTGGACAGAGACAGGCAGCGGATGAGTACCAGCCGGCTCTGAGGCTTGGTTCGGTGGCAGCCTAGGCTGACCTGGACAGGACGGTGAGAACCAAGATGGGGAGACGGGACAGAATGTAGGATGGATGATTCGAGGTAGGAATGTTCACGAAAGAATGAAAAACACAAAACCTTGGAGAAGGTGTGTTGGAAAAAAGTCAAAGATGCCCAAGATGGCTGAGCTACAATGACACCACAGATGTGAAAGGAGGAAGCAAGAGGAGCTAGAGGTCCGAGCAGACAGGGCTTTCTCGGTCAGAGCAAGGAAACGAAATTTCCGCAAGGGGCGGTGGAAGGTTCTAGGCATCATTAAGACGATGTACACATAAAATATCACAGACCTTTACAAAAATGTGGGGTGATACACTTAAGAAATAATGCCCTAGAGCCCCAACCACCTTAAATGGCATCGCTGTCAAAAAGGTGATGTGCAGAGAAAAAGAGAGGCTTCTGGGCGACCACTGGAGATTCCGTTTTTAATAGACTTTTGATTCTATCCCCAAAAAATAGCTCTAGGCTCATACTTGGCTTGGCATATATTAAAAATCTGTTTGGAAGCAAGCTGCTTTTAAAGTACCTTTGGTTTTAATTAGTTTAGCATTTTAATTTTAAGAAAGGATGAGAAATCTTAACAAGAAGCATTTTCCATTTGGGTGTTTAAATCCATAATGTTATATGAAACTCGATTCTGGTGTGTTAATTAATAATTATCTAAGGAATATTGCAAATGTGAAAGGACATTGCGACTCACCAAGCTTCATCTCAGCTCATTCCATTTCAAAATTTTTGTTAATCCTTTTTACAAATGACAGGATCATTTCATTTCTTTTTTTTTTTAAAGATGTATTTATTTATGCATACAAGAACTGGGGTACAGGCCAGAGATGCGGGGGCGGTTAGAGGATTCACCAGAGACAGAGTGGGAACCAGAACAGGCAGATTGACTGAAATACACTGCTGAGGGCAGCAGCGGGCGAGGCAGGAGAGGTCTGCTGTGCCATGTGGGTCCCCTCCGTGGCCAGCGGCAGGGATCGAACTTGTGCTGCAGTGACTACAGTTTGCCTCATAGTGTGTTGCTTAACCCACTGCGCCACCTGGGAGGCACCCCCATTTCATTTCTTAAACGCCACCTTTTTATCACTCACCAGGCCTTTCATCCATGTGAACTCATCAGCTATCATAGGCCCTTAAACTGGTTTTTATTTTTTAAATGTTTTCCCTGTGTCAGCATTGACCCATGTTTGGGTTCCAGATGACTCTTGCTGTCCTTCTCCAAACCTCTGCCCAAGGACCTAAGGGGCGAGGTCCCTTGAGCTGCCAACGACCCAGCTCAGGGGCGGAGGAGCCGATGTGACAGCTGCCAGGGTAGGGGTAAGGGTGGGTGTGTGAACTTGACACCTGACCCAAGTGTCCACCTGCAGATGCACCTGTATGCACAGTGGCCTCCCTGGGGCTGTCTAGGGCGACAGAACAGAACCACACGGTAGGGTGCAAGCAAGTCCAGCAATACTAAAAAAATGGGGGTACATTTCAAGACTTGGCTGGGGTGAAAGAAATCACTGTAAAATCCTACTTTACAACCTGGCTCCAGAAGGGACCCCTCAGGGGGAGGCTCTGGGGCCTTGTGCACTTCTGCTCATTTCCCGCATGCATTTATGGCGCCTCTAAGTCCCTGAAGCTCACTGGCGGGGCTCCTCAGAGCAAAGCCATTTCCTGAGTTCTTTGCTCTTGAGCTCAGTGGCCACCGAGGTTCCAGCTCCCATGTCCCGTCCTGCCTGCTGGCACAACAAGCCGGCCTCCCAGCGGCCCCATAGAGGGCCCCACAGCAGCCCCCCCACTCTGGGTCCTCTCCCTCCGTTCCTGCCACCCACAATCATTATGGTGGGAACCATCTACCACGTGGAGAAACTAAGCCTCAGGGGCGTCAAAGCCATTCTCAGCCAACACGGCAAGCACTTGCAGGCATCGGGACCAGCACCTTTGGCCACATGGTCTGCTGTGCGGGCTTCCTGGGCTTTGAGACAAATGGGTCACGATGCCCGTGCCAGCTCAGAGGGCACAAATCGCATGCACCGCAAGCTGTGTCCCCAGCAGACGCCGGAGGGCCACGGTTCCAGAGATAAGGTCATGCCTACATCTACACTCTCCTCAGGGAGACTGGGCCTGCCTGGCCCCCTGCTGGGCCTAGGCTGGACTGTGACACTTTGACAGACAGTGGCTCTATACCCCACCCGCCCTAAGTTAGGCCCAAAGCAATTG
Source organism: Galemys pyrenaicus (assembly GCA_019455555.1). Lineage (NCBI taxonomy): Eukaryota > Metazoa > Chordata > Mammalia > Eulipotyphla > Talpidae > Galemys > Galemys pyrenaicus. The sequence continues at coordinate 8,594,075 of JAGFMF010011799.1, read as the reverse complement.
TTTCCAATGATGTGTCGCATGAAATATTTGAGACATTCTTCTGCAAAGAATTATTGTTGTTTGTCAAAAATTCAAATGGAGCTGGGCATCCTCTAGTCTTGTTTGCTAAATCTGGCAGCCCTACTTCAGTTCTGAGACGAGTATTTAAGAGCTCTGGAGGCTTCTTAGCCGGCCACTTGGGGTCCTGAGATGCCACGTAACAAGCCCCAGCTTCCCTGCTGGAAAGACCTGGGGGTAGGGGTTCCCAGTAAGCTCCAGTGTGCAGTCCCCCACCCCACCCAAGGCTCCCAGAATGTACCAGAAGCCATCTGGGACAGCCCAGGCAGACTGGAAACCTTCCAAACAGCTCTCCATCCAAAGGAAGCAAAAGACCTGGAATCCTGAGCCTCACAGGCACATGCCATGATGAAGTGATTCTGTCCCCACACCGTGTGCAGGTAACCCACAAGGCAGAAACAGACAACCGGAACAGAATCAAGAGCAGAAAGGGAAAACAGAAGTCGCGGCTAAGACCCAAAGGCATAAGAGTAATGAAGATTTCGAGCATCCTTGAGACACTGGAAGAGGCAACTGTTTATTCCACATCAATTTTTAAATCAAAGCATTTAACTGATTGCTTCAGACTTTGCTCTAGCTTTTTGAAAGTTGATCGCATCCAAATAGCAGTTTTAAAATGTACCCTGAAGCAAAAATAATTGCAAGGAATGTTTCTCAGTCTTCACCTCCATAGGTCGTCCCTTTTACTGCATGGTACTTCTTAAAAAATAAATTAGAATAACTTGTTTATGAGCTATCAGCAGCTGTTGACTCATTTGCTAATTAATGATTCAGACAAAATCAGTGTGTAATATCCAGCGATAACCAGTTTATAATTATGAGTTCTTCCCTTGTCATAAACCTTATAAATTACCGACAATTTTCAAATTTTTACTCATCACCAGTAACTGAAGAGATGCTTTGAAAGATCGTGGTCATTATTTCATTAATGACATCTAAGCAAACAAGCCAGGTTTCCTTGAGCTTCTCCATCATCACCAGGGCATCCTGCATCCTCACAGCTTTTGTCAGTGGCTGGGACAGGCACCCCCCCTCCCTTCATCCCCATCCCAACTGTCTTAGTTTCGGCCATGACAGTGACCTTAACCCGCTCTCCCTGTCCTCAGCCTCGCTCCCCCCTGGAGTAGCAGAGCCCCCAAAGATGTCTGCCTTCTAATCCCTGGATGCTGTGAGCATGTGACCTCCAGTGACGAAGGGGTTTTACAGCTGTGATGAGGACTTTGAGATGGGAGGTTGTCCGGGAATATCTGGGAGAACCCAGCATGGCCCCGGGTCCTTAAGAGAGGGGACAGTAGAATCACGGCCAGAAGGTAGGGAGGTGGTGTCACAACAAAGCAAAGCCGCTGATGAGCTCTGGGGCCATGAGCCAAGACACACAGGGGCCCCCAGGGCTGGGGAGACAAGGGAAGGGCTCCCAGAAGCTGCCGTGACACTCTGCTTTTAGACTTCTCACCTACAGGCTGTTGATGGCCACTGTTGCCAGTTTAAGGCAGTAAGTGGGTACTAATTGTTAGAACAGGAACAGGAAACTATGCTCCCTTGCAATTCTTTCTCCGCGCGCCAACAAGGCCTCTGTATGTTACAAACCTGCTTATGTCACTTCCTAATATAAAGCTTTTATATTAGAATGAGCCCACAGCCACCCTTTGATCTGGCTTCTTACCTTCTCCCTTGCTCGCCAGGTTCTAGCTGCCCCTTCCTCTTCCTTACCCTCTGGAGCACTTTCTACCTGGAGGCCTGGGCCAGGGAGCAGAACGTGTCACCACACCCTGAATTTCTTTCTTTCTAATTCCACTGAGAGGAAACACATGTAACTTTGCATGTTGGCCCACCAGTGGGAACGATAAACAGTGACATGCGCACCCTTTCAGCCGGCTTGTAAAGTTCCCCACGCTCCCACTCTGTTCCTGTCCGGCACTTAACACAGGAGTTTCATACCCAGGAGGCTGGGTGTCACCTCTACAGTGTGGGTGGGACAGCTTTTCTATCCAGCCACACCGGGCTCTAAATTGAGAAAGAAATATGCTAATGATATTCAGCCACAGAGACTTGGGTGTTGCTTGTTGCAACAGTTGGCTGTCTGCAAAACCTATGCAATGAGCTGCTCCCCCTACCTGGAACATTCCTCCTCCAGATCTTCCCAGAGTGGCCTGCTCAAGTCTTCATTCACAGGCTTTTTACCCAAAGATGTCTTCCTGACTTATCCAAAGGAACATCCTCCACCCACAAGACCTTGTTACATTTCTTCATAACAGCTGCTATTTTCCCACATATATATATTATTTTTTCTTTGCTTATTTATAATTGTGTCCACAGTGCCTAGCATAGCACCTAGCAACCTAGCACAGAATAAGGATTCAGTAGATATATGTTGGAGGAATGGACATATGGGTGGAAGGATAGATGAATGGATGGGTGGGAGGGTGGGTGGGTGGGTGGATAAATGGATAGATGGACGGACGGATGGATGGATGGATGGGTGGGGGGTGGGTGGATGAATGGGGGGATGGTGGGAGGCTAGATGGGGAAAATGAAGTTTAGATGGATGGAAGGAAAGACTATGAACATCCACCTTGACAAATGCAAGACTTTTACAAACCTGGGAAGAGACAAGCATAGCTAGAGAGAGAGATAAAGATAAGCAGAGCTAGGATATGCAGTTTGTAGTAAGTTTTTCTGAAAATCCTATTCTTTATTCTGTAGGAACTGGGAAGCCACTGAGGTTTTTTAAATCAGAATGGGTCTTCCAGAATTTTGTTTTGGCAGCATTGAAATGGTGGTTGATTAGGGTAGAGAGATTGAAGACAAGACACCCAATTAGAAAATCACTGGTAATAATAATTAATGATTATACATTATTAACATTTATCAAGTCACAAGTATATATCAAGCACCACATTAAAAATATCATTCCAGTGAGTTCACTTAACCTTCAAATCAACCATAGGGACGAGATGATATTATTAAGCCTGCTTTATAAACCTGACCACTGAAGCCCAGAGAGGGTAAGTACTAGACACGATCACACAGCCTCTGAGCAACAGGGTCACAACTGGGCCCCTGGCATCTGATGCCAAGGGCAGTGCTCTTGGGACTCACTTATGAGCAGTGACAGTTCCATGCCAGGAGGGAGGCAGCCAGCAAGGAAAGGAGGGGAAAGGGATCAGCTGTGGCTCCAAAATGTTCAACATCCATGAAACAAAGGAGGTGTGCTATTCTGGCTCTTTTTAATGTTTAACTTAGACTCCCGCTGTGCCTCAGAGTCCTCTTTTTGTTAGAAATGCAGGCTTGTAACACATTAACTTCAGGGGACACCCTCGCCATCAGGCTGCCCCAGACACAGCCTGGCTCCCTTGCAGTTTCACCCGCACATCTCTCGCTGAGCAGGGAGAGGGCCAGAGAGAGTCACAGAAAACAGGAGACTCAATGGGCACTTGCCAGTGTTAAGACGCCAAGGCGTGTCTCAGGACACCCGAATAAGGACTTGGGATTTCTCCCAACACATTTCGGTTTTCTTGCCTGCTCCTCTCCACAGTCTTCCCACTTCTGACCTGGGTGTGGGATGATGCATATTGATCAGTGCTGGGGACCCAAGACCATGGATACCCCATCTCGTCTTGGCTCCACAAGGGTCTCTCTATCAATCACGAGGCCTCCCTTGGCTTTGGCACGGCACATGTGTGTGAGCCGGCTTTGCTTCAGGCAGCTCTGCGGTCACTGCGATTCCTCCTTTCAGTGGGCCTGAGCGTTCCTATGGGAACACAATTTAGCTGGACGTATTAAATCATGTCATCGGCAGCCACAAGCCAAATGAATTATTGATCGATGGCAATGAAATCAACGTGCGTCTGCAGAATTGCATCGGGAAGCAGGGACACATCACAGCCACTTGATCTGGAAGGTGTCCACCTGAGGAGCCACCCAGAGGATCTGTCAGGGGCTCTGCTCCCGCCCTCCAAAGTCTCCGTGTCCTCTCTTTGAAAAGATCTTGCAAATCCTCAAGTAAACACAAACGCTTTGGATTTTCAGTTCATGGCATCATCTTGTATATATGCATAGAAACACAGGCATGGACTTTCCAGTTACCTCACCGTGCCACTTCCACTCCTTCCCACCCCCCGCCCTTAGCTTCCTGAGCCACCCCAGGAGCAGATGACCGGGCGCACTGGCTCCTGAGCCATGCTCCCTGGACAGAGTGATTCTGCGCACCAGCCACATAGTTTGTTCTCTGGCTTCTGATGCATCATGTGATGTAATCATCTCTGTCTGGTTAGAAAGCACCATCCCCTTGGGCAAACAAGGGAACAGAGAGGGCTAGGAGCTCGCCCATGCTTGCACAGCTCATGAAGAGAGAAGCAAGATTGGTACTCAACCAGCATGAGTGCAGAATGTTTGAGCAACCCCATCATCCTCCAATTGGGGTAGGGGTGGAGGGAGAAGCAGCAACTTAGAGGAGCCTCTTTCTAGCTCACAGGCATAAGACGTGGCACCACCAGCACACTGCCTCCCCCAGTTCCCCAATCAGCGCCTCCCCCACACTTTGATGCAGACCTCCTGGGTCTCCTGGAAGTACAGGTTCTGACTCCAGTGCCCAGGGGAGGCCAGAGACTGCATTTCTGGCAGGTTCTCCACACAGCCCAGCCTGTGGCCCTGCAGATTCCCCAGGGTGACGGTGTCCCAATTAAGCTCAGGATAGAAGAGGTGAGTGAGGGGGTCCCAGAAAAAAAAGAGGTGGCACATTCAAGGGACCATCAAGAGCTTGATGGTATTCACGTGGCAGGTGGATTGAGGTTACGGGCGGGGCAATTGAGGGCCAGGAACTAGCCGCGAGGTGCTACGGAGGCCAAGAGAGTGCTCAGGGAGCCAGACACTGAGGCTGAATGGGGTGGGCAGCACAGCCTCTAGGGAGGGGGTGGAGGAGTGAATACCCCAACACTCCTCAGGTTTCCAGCAGGTACCTCTTGTGGTCAAACTCAGCCATGAGTAATAGGCCTGAGAGTGGAGCAGGCCCACAGAGGGTGGAAGGCATTTCTGGACGGGCACAGAGAGAGCAAGAAGCCCTGGGCTGTCTGCCATGACCAACCACCCAACCATGAGACTCGCCTGGGCCCCTCATTCCTTCCTCATGGAGACGTGAGTTGATAACCCACTACATGCTGTGGGGACAAAGGGGACCCAACCCCAGCTCCCCCGCCTCGGACTTCCTCCACCCGCTGGCAGAAGTTGGAGAGACGGATCTAAACAAGGGGAGAGAGGGAGCAGGGGAGCCCCGATGAAAAGGTCGGTAGAGCTGTGCACTGAGGAGGTACATGGTGTCAGCTGTGACCTGGGTGAAGTCAGAGCAGGAGGCAGGAGCAGGGACACACACCAGGCAAAGGACAGGGAGCGAAGGCCTGGCACAGCGAAGGACAAGCCAGTCACGGCCAGGAGGCTCCTGTTGACTGCCGAGACCCCTGCCAAGGGCCTCTCCCACGCTGGTCTGCATGTTTCTGGGATGGGGCTCGGTTCCACCCTAGAACTTGAGTAACAAATGCCGCCCCTCCTCTCAGTACCCCCACTAATCTCTGTGGTCTGCCTGATGGACCCCAGGAACATTGTCTTCTACTCCTCTCTGCCTTCTAGACCTGGGAGGGGGTCAGCTGCCCCTGCCCAAGGCACAGAATGTGGAGGTCCCAGCTCACCCCATCTTCAGAAATCCCCGCAGCAGAAACAGTCCCAAAGGGTAGCGCACTGAGATGTGAGAGAACCCCGAGTGAGCTCTTCTCAGAACTCCCTAAATCCCTGCCTGGGGATCTCCTGGAGCCCAGCAAGCCCCCAGGGAGTGGGGAGCTGCCAGGCTGCATGGACCTTGACCAGTCCCCAAGGGATGAGCCCTGGAGGTCCAGGAAGGCGACCACCCTGTGCCCACCATCCAGACTGTAGCCCTGGGAGGGCTGCCTGGACCTTGCTCTGCCCCCATCCCTCTTCCCACACGCCTATCTGAGAGGCACAGGGCAGGTGGTGCCTCAACAGAGCTGGTGGAGGCACGTGAGCCCACCTTCCAGCACTTTCTTTAGAATAAGGGAGCACTTTGTGCTTCTGCACAGAGGTCTAGTGAACAAGAGGCCCAGAGGTCATCTTACTCCAAATGAAACTCACACCTGTCGAGGCCAGCTGCTGCACCTCGGGAGATCACGGGGCGGGCCGCTCCTGCCCACGGGATGAGCTCGGCTGGGGAGCTTCACTGCGACTCTCACTTCACTGCAGTGTGACCCCGTCTCCTCCCAAGCCCTGTGTACCTGCTCACCCCCGGCCTAGTGCGAGGACTCAGCAGACCGTGTGCAGTGGACAGGCCTGGGTGGTGATCACAGATGGTGGCTGGGCTCAGAGGGGCATCCACTTTGGCCTGCCAGCTGCCCGAGAAGTGGCATGCAGGAGAGAGGGGCCCCCAAGTTGGCAGCGCCACCCAGGCTGAAGCTCACCCACGGAAGGAGAGGCGGAATGGCTGACACAGTCACAGTCATGACGACCGTCACCTCAAGCTGACAGTGCACAGAGGTCAGCAGGGGAGGTTCAAGTCAACATTTGGGAGGTTTTGTGTAAAATGACCCAAATGCTCCCACTGTCTACAGAGCCCGTGTCCTCACTCGCCGGTAGTCTCTGCTCCAGGGTGATCCAGCAGCTCTTGGTGGGTTTTCCTGCAAGCAGAGGCTGCATGGATGCCAAGAGGCAAGTCTGGGGTGTGTCTCCCTATGGTGGTTCAGTCCACGCCCCCACTCGGCCCACAGCACAGGGCAGAGGGTGTCAGGGAAGCCCCCTGAACACAAACCTGGGAGCTCAGCACCCCGGGAGGAGCTCAAGGTATTGAGCAAAGACCTAGCTCCGTTCTGCCGTTTTTAAAGATTTATTTTATTTATTTATGCATACAAGAGCTGGGGTTCAGGCAAGAGCTGGCGGGGGTGAGAGGACTCACATGAGACAGAGTGGCAAGAGAACAGGCAGACTGACTGAAACACACTGTTGAGGGGAGCAGCGGGCGAGGCAGGAGAGGTCTGCTGCGCCATGTGTGTCCCCTCCCTGACCTGGCTGAAGAGCCAACTCTCTCCGCAGTGGCTGGTGACAGCTTCCTAGTGCTATGAAGACCCTGCTTGTGTGGATTTTAACTGAACGTCTAACAGTCCCACAAGGCAAGTGCGCATGAGGAAACTGAAGCACAGGGCACAGAAAATATCAATAGTTGAGAGTGGAAAACAGAGACAGGGCCTTGCTGCAGCTATTTTCGCTTCTATTCTGAATTCTACGGGAGATGCCTATGTGGGCCTTCCCACCAAGTAAAAGGCAAAGGACACTATACTTGCACAATTCTCAGGGGTTCATGAGGGTCACAGTGTGCATCTAACCCAAGACCTTCAGGCTACATCACTGATGGCATCAACCACTAGCAGCACCAAGCAAAAAGCCGTGTTCGCAATGGCCAAAAACCGCTCCACGCAGCAAAGTGGCCTCCCTCAAGCACGAAGCATTCTCGTCCCGTGATTTACAGGGACATTTCTTAATAGCCAAGTTTCTATAGCTAATACTCTGGCAACACTTTTAAAGATTAATTTTCATTGGAAAAATGATTTCCCTTTTTGCAAATGAGCTCCAGATGAGAAGAGGCATTTCAATCAATTATCTGCCCCTGGAGAGTGTCAGAACTTTCATCTATGACACCAACTCTAGAAGGGGAGGAAACACACACGGAGCCCAGGGGATCTGGTCGTAATCAGGAGTCACCCCCACCTCACCCAGCCTACCCTGGACAGCCCTTGAGCCAGGCCCTTGTCAGGACAACAGAACCAAACCAAAGCTGCCCCCTGCCCAGAGGGGCAGGCTAGCTGGGCAGGGCTCCTGGCTGCCATTCCTGGGGTGTGCGCACTTCCCAGACCACCAATCCGTCCTCGGATACCCGGGGTGGGAGAGCCCGCTACAGTCTGACCTGGTATGTGCAGCTTCCCAGGGCCAGGGCATGGTCTCTGAGACCCACTGCACTGGCCCACTGGCTGGGAGTGGGGGCTCCTGGATATACCTCTCAGGGTGATTAACCTGCTAGAAAGGCCCACAGAAGTCAGGAAACCTATTCACTCGCTAGGTCCCCAAAACATCACAAAGGCTAGAATGCAGGAGCAGCCGGACGCCGGGGGTGCACTGGGCACATATGCAGAGGGGCAGGGGCTCCTGCCCTCTTGGGGTACATCCTCAACATCTCCCTTTTCACCAGCCCAGAAACTCTCCGAAGCCCCTCTTTCTAGGCTTCCCTGGGGGCTTCACCCACTGGCTTAAACCCAGAGCCACTGGCGACTGACAAACCACCCCCTCCTGCCCTCCCTGAGGTCTGGGGTGACCTGGGGTAGGGACTCCCAACCCTCTAACCAGGCCTCCAAAGTCACCTCATTCACATAACAGGGGAAACCATCCTCACTGCAGCACTGAGGAACGTCCCGGGGCTTGGGGAGCTGGAGCAGCTGTGGATGAAAACCGGATGTATTTAAGAAGTATGTTTGGATCACCTGGATGATCCTGGACAGGATAGGATGGGCCTGAGACCGAGGAAGACCCAGTGGCACATGGCAGGTGTGGAGGAGACAGGCCCCCACAGGAGCTGAGAGCCCGGCAGCCCAGTGGGCACAGCGCCGTCCTGGGCAGATGCTGGGGGCCATGTCCATGGTGACAGGTCCAGCGGGAGCTTCACGGAGGGTCTATTGGTGGGCAGCAGGACCCCAGACACCACAGTGTGGGAGGTTCCTGCCAATGCCAAGGACGGTCACAAGGGCATGATGGCCCCAGAAGAGCCAGGTGCAGGCAGCACACAAGGAGGGACGCGAGGACAGGAATCAGCAAGGAAACGAGAGCCGGCACGGCCTGATGACGGTGAGGTCCACCCAGCCAGACTCACGGCCTGAGTCAGTGACAGTTCACTGGTGGCCCTGGACACAGCAGCCCAGATGGCCCAGGGGAGGAAGCAGCTCCAAGGGGAAGCGAGGGATTTCAGCACCTTGGAAGCATGCCCAGGCTGATAAAACCAACAGCTTCAGGGTAATTTTTTTCATTAAAATAAAATAGACTCATCTAAAAAAAAAAATCAGACAATACCCGGAAATGCAAATCAAAATGACAGTGAGATGTCACTGACACCTGCTAGGATGTCTGCTACCGAAGAGGCCCAGATAAGAGTGGCAGAGAGGATGTGGGGAAGGGGACCCCGGTCCGGGGCGGGTGTAAGCTGGGGCGGCAGCCACTGGAAAACAGTCAGGACGCGCCTCCAAAGTTAAAATAGGGTTCCACATGCCCCTCCACCCAATGCCTGGGGGGGTTATCCAAAGAAAACAGGACAGCTCTCCCGAGCCCTGTACCCTGCCCACGACACCCAAGGGCCAAGCTGAGAAGCCACCTCCGTGTCTGCAAGCGAATGAGAAGGTGTGGGGTGTCAACAAGCTAGAATGCATGTGTGAGGCGCGTGTGTCAGAACACTACTCACCCTAAAACAGAAGGTGAGACAGCAGGAAGGAAAGTGGGGGACAGGACGCTGAATGATACACACCAGACGGAGAAAGAGAAATACTGCCAGTATGACTTACATGTGGGGAAAAAAGAGTTGGACTTACAGAAACAGAAACTACACAGCGGCTGCCGGGGGCTGGGGTGGGGCAGGTAACGGGAGCGGCGGGTAAAGGGCACGCGTTTTCAGTTACAAGACTGATCAAGTCTCAGTCAAGGTAGTTCTTGGTGCTCCACTTGGGAACGCCATTATGTAACTGAAATTTGCGAAGAGCACAGAAATGAAAGAGTCTCAAGCCATACCCAGCAAGGTGCAGAGGCAGGGGTGGGCATGAGGGCTGACCGTGTGGGACCCTGGCCGTGCAGAACACATCGAGTCATCAGTACACGTAGCTGTATTACGGGTTTATCTGCCAATTGCCTCTCAGTCAAGCTCAGAAAAAGAATCTGGCCAAAAATCAAATGAAATAAATGTAGGTCACCATCATTTGGAATGAGTGGTATAGTATTTATTTTATACACCTATCAGCATGTGTTTTATCATTCCCCCATTGCTAAACATTGAAGTCTTTTCCACTTTTTTGAATTTATAAAGAATGCCACAGGGAACATGCGCGTATGTAATTTCCTCCACCAAAACTCCTGTAGTGAAATTGCTGCATCTCAGCCACCGTTAGCTGTCACCTGTTGCTGGTGCATGTCATGCAGCCGCCAAATGTCCAGTGTGAGAGCTAGAGAGGGCAACTCTGAGCAGATCCTAGACCCCGGGGCACCCATTTCTTGAAATTTCACTTGTCCAGACAGCCCATAAGGCATCTCAGGCTGCACGTCCCTCCACCCCAACGGCTGACTCCATGGTAAAGACAACACTGAGATCAAGATGGGAGATTTCAAACCGCCAACACTCAGACGGGGGCCCATGCAAATGGTATCCTGAGAAAACTCATGTGTATTTATTCACACAGTTAATAAGTATCTTTTGATTAAAACCTTTTGTTGGCATTTGCTAATATATTTGATTTTTTTTTAAAGATTTATTTATTTATGCATACAAGCACTGGGGTACAGGCCAGAGGTGTGGGGGGTGAGAGGATTCACCACAGACAGAGCGGGGA
>JAGFMF010011799.1:8556531-8583149 GCA_019455555.1 Galemys pyrenaicus | reverse complement strand
CCCTCCCTGGCCGGCAGCAGGGATCGAACTCGTGCTGCAGTGGTTGCGGTTTGCTTCATAGTGCGTTGCTTAACCCACTGCGCCACCAGGGAGGCCCCTGCTAATATATTTGAATGTGGTGTTTGTTTCCCACAAAAACAAATTTAATAATGTACCCAAAAAGAATCTTATTTCTGCAGCCCTCATCATCTGACTTCCAGCGGAGTTGACAGCCCGGCCTTTCGTGGACATCAGTACTGAGTCCAGGTCCCAGGTGAGGGTCCCTGCCCCCTGTGCCCTGCCCATGGCACATCAGCACACATGAAGATGGGCCAGAGGCTCACATGGCTTTTCATAGCAGTATCAGAATTTTAGAAAAGAGAAGCTGGCACTTAAAAGAAGCACGACACAGCATTTAGACTTCAAAAGAAGATACCGCGGCCATTCCAGAGCGTGCCCCGATGGTGTTTATGCTAACAGGGTAAGACCCTGGAGATGAGGACAGCGAAGGCAGACCCAGTGAGGGAACAGGCATGAGGGCTTGGGGCGCCTTCTTCTGTGGGCCCTCAGCTACAGGAAACACTCACAAACCCACTTAACAAAAAACAAAACAGAAAGAAATGACTGAGATGTCGAAGATAGCGCACTCGGGATAAAAGTTCTAAGCCAGGAGATCTCCTGGCCCGGTGCACGGACCGGGCTGGTGTTCTGGGTGGAGGGGTCCTCAGTGAATCAACTGGCGAACACACCTCACCCAGGGCCCCACCTTGAACAGTCACAATGCACGTTACTGTGTTTAAAACCTGCATGACGTTCTTTGAATCATCTTTCATTATGTTTACTGCCCTGTCATCTCTCAAAACCTCCTTTCTGAGTAGACAGTCCCCACGTCAGGGAACTCCAGTGTTTGTGAACCAGGTGCTGACCTAAGCCAACCGGGGTTCCTGGCATCAGAACCCCCCCAGGATAGGCATGAAGGCACGTGACTCTCTGTTAAAGTAACAGCAATGACGACACTTTGGTTTGCAGAGTTTGCCAGTTCCCATGGCATCAGTATTCTCACTGTGACTGATTTGAAAGAAGGTTGTATTTAACAAGCAAGAGGTATTCAAGTATCATTAAAGGCTATTTCTAGAGGGTTCCAGGTGCTTCTGTCCTAAACATCCACCATGAGACACGATCCTGAGTGTGAGCGACACACATTCACCCACCTTTCCTCAGGGGATGAGCATTGTTCTTGGGAAAGAAACTAGACAAGAATCAATCTTTGTAAGATGGTGAGTGAATTAATTTCCTTTGAACTAGCCAGCTCAGCCGAATATCTCTGATGAAAGAGATCTCTGAGAACTGATGACTATCTCAGGCCTAGAGAACAAGAAGAAAGATAACCCAAATTATTAGAAGAGCTTCCAAGTGAGCGTTAGGAAATAGGAGGAATGAGCCATGGCTGATGGAGACCTGGAAGGCGTGGCAGGACGTTCAAGGGAAGACAGTCCCTGTCCAGTCCTCAGCTGACCGCGCAGATGTAGCTAAGCCCATGCACAGCTGTGTGTGTAGACACAGCTGCAGGGAAGGCCGCTTTAATCTACTGTGGAAGTTTTAGAACAAAGTGTCTTTCAGGTAAACTAGAGTCAGTAGGTCATTTGAGACAAAAAGAAAATCCCTGAGATGTGAAAGAGCTGAGTTCAAATTTGTTTAAAAACAAAGCCAAGCTACCTTGCTCCCAGGCATCTGTCCAGAGAACACGAAGCTGTGGACTAGAAAACTTGTGCTCTTCAGTGCTCGCTGCGGCTCTAGCTATATAATAACTAGGACACGGGGGATGCAGGGGAGCCCCAGTGCCCATCAAGAGGAGACTGGGACCCCCAGTAAAGTGCTACTCAGTCGGCAGAGGAGACAGATGTTGCCACGACAGCAGCATGGGAGTAACTGGGGACACGTGCACGTCAGAGAAGAAGGCAAATCTGGACCATTACACCGTGGATGTTTGAGCAAAGCAACGTACTTTTAGAAACTAGTGGACATTAATAAGTGGTGCAAGGTGAAGAGGGAGGATGGGTGAGAAAGGGCCAAGGCGGGGAAGATAAGGGATCAGGTGGGGAAATAAATAAAAACAAAATGAGACCAGTACCAGCTGCCACTAAATCGCTGATGGAACAGGCTTGAGCCTAGCCACGGCTGAGCGAAGAGCAAGGTCAGTGCCACCTTCCCCTGCAGATGACAGAGCCCACAGTGTGACCCCTCAAGCCATCAGAACCCAGGCTGTCCTGAAAGCCCCAGCGTCCAAGAGTGCTTCATAAGAGGGGGCTCCCGACAGGACACCCAGAGGTGTCTACACGGCGAGCAGAGAGAGGTCAACAGGTTAGGAGACAGACGTCACACTCCACTGGGAACTCAGACTCACCGGGACCCCCTTGCATCTAGTTCCAGGGGTGGGACCCCAGTGGGGTCAGGCTGTTATCACCTTTCTCCCGGTCACCTGTAGTGCGAGGGAGGTGACCTGGAACAGCAGGAGCCCACCTTCCCAGCAGCAGGGCACACCTCTGAAATCAAGCACTGCCAGGAAATCCAGAAAGGAACCTGGAAGGATCTGGAATGACAATGAGTCCTGTCAGCTGCCAGTGCAACGTGTGTCTCCCTGAACTGGGGGATTGGAACTCAGATCTTCCTTCTCCCTGCCTTCGTCCTCTAACCTTGGGGTCCCATCACCCGGGGACCTGAAACCCACAGACACATCCCATAGTGACTTCTCCTAACTGGTGGGGCTGCAGGTCTTGACCTCCTGAAGGACAAGTCACTCCAAGCAGGCAGTTTCTACCGGGAAGAGGGTTCACTGAGCGGGGCCAGCCCTGAGGGCCCCACGTGACACTGGGTCACCACACCCAACTTCAGGGAGGCACCCGGCCACAGCCACCACCACACAACCTCGAGCCCCACCCCCACCTGACAAGACTCGAGGTGCTCAGGGGGTCTGTGCCAAGGAGGGAACAGGAAAACATACCTCACAAGCATGGGCACAAATGGGGAAGAGCCTGTGCCAGGAGCCTGTGCCTGAGCCTAGTGCAGAGCTCACTCACATGCACCACCTTCCTGCAGTAACCACCTCCATGCTGCCCCTGTGAGGTCGTCCTGCCGGACAGAGCTAACAAGCACGTCTCCAGGAATGAACCTTGTAGAAGCTGAGATCACACACAGGAAGCGGCCAGCAGCCAGGGTACCCTTTCACCTGAATTCTGTTTCACTGCTTTGACTGCAGAGAGGATTTCCTCGAATGTTCCAGCACCAAGACTTATGGTCCCAGAGTTAGAGGCAAGTTGCTCCCTAAGGAGACACAGAATGTCACACCAAGCCGGCCATCACGGGACTTAGAACTCTAGGGGGCCTCCCTGGTGGCACAAGAGATTAAGGTGCACACTATGAAACTGTCCACAGCCAATGCACCATGAGGTCAATCCCCAGCCAGAGAGCTGACCCCCATGATACAGCGGACCTCTCCTGTCTCTTCCACTGCTCCCCACAGCAGTATATTTCAGTGGCTCCGCATGTTCTGCTCCCCACTCTGTCTCTGGTGAATTTTCTCAACCCCTGGCCTGCACCCCAGCTCTTCTATGTAAAAATAAATAAATCTTAAAAAGGGATGGGGAGCTTATGGACTCTGCAGACACACTTTATTCCCCAGGTTACCTTGCAGCCATCGACCAGCAGGAAATACTGGGATGTGTCATTCGGCATCTGGTCGCAACATCTGCACCTGTCTTGGCTGAGGTGGCCTAGTTTCTCAATGTGCCACTCTGAGTCCAGTTTCCTCACACCAAGAAAATCTATTTTTGTGCTGTCAGTTGCTGGAGATCTTGACAACAATCTCACAGTTACCTCTCTAACCACAAGGCAGGGGGGCCCAGCTCAAACTCAGTATGACTACCCCAGAAGTACTGGAGGTAAAGTTCTCCAAGGGACCCCACCACCCTTGCCCATGCCCCTAGAAGCTCCACTCACTTTGAACCTTCACCAGCCTGGTGGGGCCAACAGATGCAATGAAAGACTTGACCCTAGATGCCCCAATTTCTGAGGCAGGATGGTTGTCCTGGTTCTGTCTCTTGAAAGGCTTGTTAAATTGCAGAAATCCACAGCCTCAGCAAGTGGGCTGAACACCCTGGGGCCGCCATTTTGGGAGGAAGCCCAAGCTAGCAGATGTGGAAGGGCAAGGTCCAACAGCTGCAGCTGCTCCAGACACAATGGGTGGGTGTCAGGTCCAGGCGCAAAGCAGCCATGTGGGCCCCTGCCCTGACAAGCTCTGGCTATGAGAGCTTGTCAGCACATGAGAGACCCCAGGGAGAACTTTCCAGCTGTGGTTGACTGAGCCCTGGAGCTGTGAGCTGCAACGATCTATGGCTTTTTTTAAACCACTGAGCAATGCAGCAAGAGCCAGCAGGATTGATGCATGTCTTAGACTTTAAATCCCAGGTTTGAAAGATTTCCTTGGATTGCAAAGACAAGTGCATCTGCTCACTGAAGAGAGAAGGCAGTGTTCTGTCCTGAGGACAGAAGATGCCCAGAAGGGGTGCCATGAGACTGAGGAACTGGATACCACACCCCCATGAGTCCCATTCCCCCTGCCCTCCCAAGTGTGCCTCTTAACCCAGAACACTTTCCCAAATGTCCGCCTGGAAACTGCTTACTCATCACTTAGGCAGCAACCCTCACCCCACTCTTCCATGGAGGGAGAGAGAGGGAAGGGAAAGAGGAGGGGAGGTAGAAGAGAAGGAGGAAGAGGAGGGAGAAAGGAAGAGGAAATGGGGGAAGGCTGTGGAGGGTTACAGAGGGCGTGGAGTGAGTCTGGCCAAGCAGTGAGGAAACCACCCAGCCAGAGCTTTCTTCTGTCTTGTAGAGTGGATTCTAGCAGTCCCATCATCTGGAGGAATATGAAGGAAGCTAGTAAACCATGTAGAGAAAACCAGCGGCAAAGTGGGATGAGGACAGGGAGAAGTAGGCAGGACCTGAGAAGAGGTTAAAAGACTGGAGTGAGTGCAGAAGAAAAGAGGAAGCAGAGAAGGATGCTGAGGGTGTGAACCGAAAGGTCAGGTTTCCAGGAACACAACTACCAGGGCACTCAAAGTGGTCGCGGAGACAGTGGCTGCATCTCTTGCTCGGGCTCTGATTCCCTTGCTGGCAAGCAAAAAGAGACAAGCGGAAATGGAAAGGAATAAGCGGACAAGCATCTGATTCATTAGCAGGATTTCCAGAGAGCACAGAAACAGACTCCTGTGCAGGAATAGCCGCTGTCTGAGGCAGGTGCATGTGACCTGAGAACGACCCCGTGCACGTGACCGGTGTGGCTGCTGCAGTTAATTGAAAAAGGCACCAAGAGATAGGCTTAAGTCAGGACGTCTAACTAGCCATGAAGAATTAACATGTTTTCGGTTGATGAACCGGTAGGAAAACCCAGCCTCACCTCTGGCTTTCTCTCCATTGGAGAAATAAAAAATCACAGCACAGTGAACCGTCGAGAGCGAGAGAAAGCTAGTCTATAAACAGCACACCACAGAAATGTCTTGATGTCTACATTTTCTTTCTAAAAGTATGCAGGTTACTAAATTGTTGTGCAGGTCTTCTCTCCAAGGGGGGCCATTTCTCGCTCCTCCCTGAAGGGGCGTCAGACCCCTCCGCGCACAGCGAGGGACACAGCTGCGTCTCGGTCGGTCTGTAACGTGTGCTGTGGCTTCCTTGTAAACAACACGTTTTTAATGAAACCCTACAGTCCACTTAGAGAAAAATAATTCCGCACCCGCAGGAGCATGTGTGGAGAGCATTTGAAAGTTTTCAACCCTCCTCGGCGATCCCAGAGCCAGGCATCAGCACCTACAGGGCCCCGGGCAGCCCCGCCCCTCACCCCAGGGCTCGTCCAGGCCAGGGGTCCGGGAGCACGGGGCGCGGACTGCACATTGAGTGTGGGCTGCACACTGAGCCCGCGCTGGGCACTGGAGCCCCCCCTTCCGGGGACAAATCAATCATCTCAGAAGATGCCAGCATCTGCCCCAGACATTTCATATCAGAATAAATGGCAGATGGTGGTGTTTTTATATTTAATCAGTTCCACCAAATGCAGTTCCTTCTCTTATAAAGCGAAGCCATCTGTGGCGTGTAGGTGGGCAGATCCCACTAAATACCCGCAACGGAGCCTGCTCTCCGCAAGGTAAAGCCGCGCGCACGAACATGTGTTGACATCACGCACAATAAGCCCAGAAATCTTTTAAAATACAGCCTCTGTTTTTAATAAATAATTGCATTTAATAATGCTAAATATTTATGGTCGACATGACCTTCGGACGAGCATTGTGATGAGGGTTTTACATTCTTCTCAGCTTCACTTCCAGCCACGTCTACAAGACTTTTGTTCACAACCGTCCGAAAACAGGAGCGCTGCAGGGCCGTCAGTGTCGCCTGGCTGTCCCGCGGCCGTCTGCCTCTTCTCCGACCTGAATTCTCCGAGCGGGGGCGCTGGCTGCCCGAGGTCCCCACTTGATGCACACGGGCTTTCACACTCACTCACACACATGCGCACTCACCCACTGACACTTCCCTCACACTCAACCCTCTCTCACACACACACACACACTCACACATTCGCCCTCACACACATACACACACTCACACACAACTTCACACACACACCTCTTAGACCCTCACACTCACACACATACACACCTTCACACACTCACACACCTCACTCCCCCTCACACACACACACATTCACTCTCACCATAACTTCACATACCTCTTAGACCCTTACACACTCACACCCTCTCACTCATACGCACCTTCACACACTCACACACCTCACTCACCCTCACACACACTCACACATTCACCCTCACACACACATTCACTATCACCATAACTTCACATACCTCTTAGACCCTTACACACTCACATTCACTCACACACTTCACACACACCTCTCAGACCCTCACACTCACATAATCATAAACACACACAGACACCCTCACTCATGTATTCTCACTCACCCTCACAAACATACCTCTCAGACCTTCACACATTCACACCCTCTCACACATAACTTCACACACACACCTCTTAGACCTTCACACTCACACACTCATACACACCTTCATACACTCACGCACCTCACTCACCCTCACACACTCACATTCACTCTCACCATGAAACACTGTCACCAGGTGGGCTCCAACCAGGTGTAAGAAACAACACTTATTTCAACATCCCTGCAGGTGGAGCCCCCACTTTTTCTAGTCACAGAGCATAATGAGGGATCTTACCACTCACAGTTTTCTACTTTATTCTCTTGGAATTGGAGGCCAAGGTTAGCACCACAGGGCCAGAGAGCAGACTGTTCCCAGGTGCCTGAGGCACGCCCAGCGCCCTGACCCCTGGGGGAGGGGGCCCTGCAGGTGCAGGCAGTTCTGAAACCTTGGCCTCACCTCAGACACGATTCTGCCCAGACACCGGGTGACTAGTCAGCAGGTCAGAGAGGTCGTGGCCTGGTGACATCATTCCAGTATGATTTTAACTTTAATCAGCTTCAAAAACTTAAAGTCCAAATTCCTTGGCTTTTCCGGCCTGATCCCAGCTGCCTCCCTCCCTGCCTGAGTTCTTACTTCGGAACCTTCAAGGGACACCTCACAGGCACGCCCACCGTTGAGGCCTGCCCAGCACCCCGCAACCTGCCCAGCACCCTGCAGCCCACACCACCTGCTCCCCTCCACCCTACGCGCATCTGCCCTGGCGTCACCTCTGCTCGTCCAGCCCTTGTCTCCTCCACAGGGCCCCACTGCCTGCTAGGTTTTTAATTCTATCATCTGTCACTGAAGTGACATTGACTGGCCAGTATATATGACTTAGATGTATGGGATCACATCTTTTCAGAGGAATGTGACCACACCCACCGCCAAAGCCCCGATTTTCTCCACCACAGGTCATGGGCCCTGCTACCCTTTGCTCACTCATCCCCCACACCGCTGGGAGCCCCCATCCCATAGTCACATCTCTAGGGCCTGTTCGGGTTTGGTTTGTCCCTTTGTTTTATTCCTTTGTATCCTGCATATGAGAAATTATCTAGTATTCGCGTTCACCTTCTGACTTATCCCCTCCAGATGCACCCAGTTCATATGGCAAGACTGGGTCATGTTGACAGCTGAGTAGTATTCCACTGTGTGCACAGACCTCACCTTCTCTCTGCTCTCAGCTGTCTCTGAGCACTTTGGTTGTTTCTGTAACTTGGCAATTAAAAATGTTCATATTCTGCTTTGCTCTTCCTTGTGTATACCTTTCCCACACTGATGCCACTCTGCCAGCCTGGCACAGAGCTGGGAGGTAGTGAATGTTGGTGGGTGGGTGGGTGGATGGATGGATGGATGGATGGATGGATGGATGGATGGATGATGCAGTGAATGAACTGTAATTGTATTTGCTATATGCGAGGAGTGTAGAAAATGACAGACTGATTATTTATGTTCCAAATCAACAGAAAGAACACAAAGCCATTCAGAAGAGAAGGATGAAACAGGATGAGGACAATGAAATGAGGAGTGAGGAGGCTTAGAATGCCAGATGCCTAGAAGTCAAATAAAATGGAGACCACCCTCAGGAGTGGATGGCTACTGTGCCTCCAAGATCCCTAGGATCTGCAGGACATCCCATCTCCCCACCTGCCAATCAGGGTCAGCCATGCACCCCATGCTCTCGGTACCTCTATGACACAGGACAGGCCATCCAGAGCCTTCTGTGCAGCTGTAGGTACAGATACTTGGACAGCACAGCTCTGGTGGCTGAGTCCCAGAAGGGACAGGGAGCCCCTTGCTGCCAAGGGCCTGTCCCTCTCCGCCTAGAGGAAGTTGATCTGCAAACTAAGATAAAGAGAGAAGCTACAGCTCCTATTTCCTGAGCTTTTGCACTTGCAAGAGAAAGAATCCCCACAAACCAAGTCTCAGTGTACAGGGCGGGGAGAGCAGCCCCAACAAGTGAAATAACTGCCTATAGTCACAGCATGGAGCCCCCAGGTCCCCAAAGCCTCTGCAGCGGTCCCTCCCCCTCCCCTGCTGAATAAAAAGCTTCCCCTCTCTCCAGTGCCCCTTTGCCTTGCAGTCACAGCAAGGGGAAAGATTGCCTTCGTACTAAAAATCTTTAAAAAATGACCAAAACAGAACCCCCCATTATTCTGAACCCAACTTCTAGTTTGTACTAATTGACACATTTCTATTCCTTTAATAAAGAATGTATGGAGACCCTACATTTATTTAAACAGCCCTTCTTGTCTGCCTCGCTCACTCTCCTGCTAAAACTTCCATAGGGGCCATGGCCTGTGAGGAAGGTGAGCAGGTCCCTGCGAGCTGGATGGGGCAGCAAATAGTGGCCAAGTTGATTCACGGGTGGAAGGAACCAGGCCTTGACCTGGCTTAAGCACCAGTTAACTACTGTGACATGGATCAGGTTACTTCCTGCCCGAGCTTCTGTTGTATCTCCGTAAAACGGAGATGATAGTCATGCATATATATTCCCAAGCAGGGCCGAGATCTCTGGAAAATCCGTGTTCAGAGCCCAAGACCCAGGGCTTGGCATCGTGGGCCCTGGTCAGTGTTCATTTCCGCCTCCTTCCTGTCTCAGCTGTCAGGAAAGAATGTTCCACTCGATACACGAGCTCACCTGCTCCCAGAGCAGGTTTCATGGAATCATCATAGCTGCCCACACATAAATATACATAAGCTGGATGCTGTAACATTATTAGCATAATGAATATTCTAATTATGACTTTAACATTAAAGCTGGCACCAAACATTAATCCTCAGGGAATACCAATTGCCAAGCATGTAATTACCAACCTGTGATGGGGCGCTGAAAGGACTGAACTTGTGAAATCAGAGACCCATCACCCTTTTCAAAACACATGAGAAAATCTGTTACAACAGAGCACACACGCGCCACAGTCCCTCTCCAGCAGGCCACCTGGTGTCATTTCTTCCTATAATGTCCCCAGAATGACAACCCCAGTAGCTAGTGGGGGAGTTTCTCTCTGCAGACACCCCAGGTTTCTCTCTACAGGGTTAGCAGCACCACCCCATCCTGCACCTGAGTGTCTGCACACATGCAGGCAGCTGCGGCCACCCATCCCAGAGCCCTGCCTTGTCCTCCTGTGACCCAGAACCTGGGAGCTTCAGAAGAGCCCAGAAGCCCTAAGCCAGGTCACCACAGAGACCTTCAGCCAGAAAGCCAAGTCCTTATTCTTCAAGGGACCTGGTGCCAAGGAGCTGGTGGAGGGAGGCAGAGACCAGCCCCCAGGTCCCGTCTAGACCCTGCTCTAAGGTCAGGAGAAGCCCACGGAGCCGTCAGCCGATAAGACCACAGGAGGACTGTGGGAACAAGGTGTACAAGGTGAATGAAAGGTGAGCAGAACTTGAGGGCTGAGACACAAGCTAGGCAATTTCAATAATAAATCCAAATCCAAATTCAGCCCTTCAAGAGGTCTGAAGGCTGTGACATCGATGAGACCTGGTGACTGGTCGGTTCCCATGTTGAGGTGACAGATGAAAAAACAACTCCCAGGTGCAGACTGGGAAGCTGACTCATCAGAAAACGCACAGAGCAGTCTCAAAGCTGCCAGATAGGCACAGGCCCCCCTCACAGACGCCGCTTTTCTGTGCTGCCGGTGACAATATGAGGTAGAGAGTATTCAGCCTCTGCCGACTGAGGTGCTTCCATTCAAAATCCTGGCAAAGGAAAGGAAAGTGGGGGTGGGGGCGGAGATGAGGGGCACCCACCAGCAGCTAGCACAGGTCTGCTTGCCAGCAGAGCCGACCTCCTCCAGGAAGCAGCCTCAGGCAGGGCAGGGCAGGGCAGGAGACAGCACTCTGAGCCTGGGTGTTGAGTTAATGGGAAGGTCACGAGCAAAGTTGACCCTAGACACCAGGGACCAGAGAACCCAGGGTGCAGGGCGTGGGGGCAGTTCGAGCAACACTCACTCTTGACATCCCTGGAACATCCCTCACGCCCTCTAGTCCCCTGGGCTCAGAGCCCAGATGCTAACTCTCGGGAAGGCACTCACGTACACACCACCTATCCAGAGACACCGCCGGGCTTTGTCTCACCTCCATCCTGGTGACATCCCCTCCCGCTCCCCCATATGCCGAGTTCATGCCTAGCCCCAGGCACCCAGAGGCAGTCAAGTCCAGTAACTTCAACCCTAAGGAACCGCTGCCCTGTAGGAAAGAGTGGCGGCGGCTCCACGGCAGGTGGCCACGGTTCCAGGTATCTAATTTTAAATTCTTCTGGGGGGCCTCTCTGGTGGCGCAGTGGGTTAAGCAACGCACTATTGAAGCAAACCGCAGCCACTGCAGCACGAGTTCGATCCCTGCCGCAGGCCAGGGAGGGGACCCACATGGCACAGGCAGATGTCTCCTGCCTGGCCTGCTGCTGCCTCAGCAGTGTGTTTCAGTAGATCTGCCTGTCCTGCCCCCTGCTCTGTCTGGTGAATCCTCTCACCTCCCACAACTCTGGCCTGTACCCCAGCTCTTGTATGAATAAATAAATATTTTAAAAATAAAATAAAATAAAATAAATTCTTCTGGGGTGTCCACAGCCTGAGTGGGTTTGGCGTGTAAATGCCCAGTAAATAGGACTTTGTGCGTGTACTGTTGAGTGGCAGTGTAGATGCTTAGCCTGCTTCCAGTACACTATCCCTCCAAACAATCCATATCCACCCCTTCTTGCTTCTTCAAGGGGATCATCCCCCATATAGGGGGTGTCCTTATTCACTCATTTGGGGAGCATAGGTTCTCCCGAGAATACCCTATGTGCCAGGCGACAGGGCAAGGACAGGGCCAGGGACAGAGGACAGGGCTCCTGCTCTCGAGGTCCGGCTGGAAAGGAACACAGACAAAATCACTGCCAGAGGTATGGGGAGGACCAGGTGAAGGAAGGCATGAGGTGGGACCCCCAAAAGTCCCCCTTCAAACCCTCTGTTACCTGGCTTCCCATAGAGGGTGGGGGATGGTCCACAGATGGGAGAGGTTTGTTTGTGCAAGTTCATCTGTCACAGCCTCCGAGGATGCCCCACAACCAGAGCCGAAACACACAGCCTGTTGCGTCTCCAGCAAAGAGCTGGACAGTGTTCACAGATTGCCGGTGGGTTACCAGGACCTGACCTCAGGGCCGCCTTCACATTTCAATGTGAAAACATGCAAATGCCATGAAAATGGCAACACTGCATTTTCAAAAAGTATAGCCCATGACGCCAGAAGTTTGTCACCTCAGTCCTCCCCCCACAGAAGGGACCGGACGGGCCACTCCCACAGTCACCACGGGTGGCTTATCACGCAGACCCGGTACTTGCTCGCCTGGGACACACAGCTGAAGGCTGGAGACCAGGGTAGTCTACAGGACCCCCAACCACACTCAGGTGCATCATGAGGGTCGAACTGGGACCAGCCCTGACTGCCAAAGTGGACTCGTGGCCCCACCTGACCATCAGGGGTTCTGCCAGTCACAGCACCTGGGTCAAGGAGAATGTGACCCAGGACATCCATGAGAGCCTCAGCCTGTGGACAGAGTTTCTTTCTACTGGTTTAGCTGGGCAGGGTGGGGAGGGGGGGGTGTGGAGGGACACAAGGCAGATGCCACCGGGCCCACTTCGAGGAGATTGTACACCTGAGCATAGGCGTGGGCTGGGTTGCTGATTCCGCTTTATCACCTCATCTGAGCTCATCTGAGCCACCCACTTCTGCCCTCGGCCCCTCGCTGCATGTATCACAAATGTATTACATCTGTGGCTAAAGTCATAAAAAGAATTTCCAAGACACCATAAAAGTATCTAAGTGAGGAATGTGGAATCCACTGTGCTCCCGAGGTCACAGATTAGAGCAGGGCCGTGAGCCTCTTTGTGCCTCCAGACCCAGCATGGTGCTCCCCAGAGGATCCACTCAGGAAAGCCAGTGCGAGGAGGAGTGACCGGCTCGTGACTTTGCAGGGTAATCCGCACCTCTGCTCACAGTGTCCAGCCAGGACCAGCAGGGCCTGACCTACCAGCACTGCCTGGAGCTGATCCTCGGGTGCTGAGTGCTCCCAGGCTCAAGCAGGCTCCAGGAAGCGACTATGTTCACAGACAACTCACGGGAGGATAATTAAAGCAGATGGTAATTTACTAATAACCGTAATAGCTGCCAGTCACTGCCAGTCACCATGAGACAGAAGCTAAGCCCCACATTGACACGTCTCATTTCCGATGCCACATTACAGGCTCAGGAAAAAAGAATCCCTCATAGGTCTTCACTTGTGGACAAAGCCTAGGGAGGCCATGGCAGTCGGAGGCACACCAAGCAGGTGCCACCTGCCCATAGCCCTGCACGTCCTCTCTTGGGCATGCGGAGGGTGCCACCTCTGCAGCCTGGTGCTGGTGCCTGGTCTTGGCCCCACAGTGGTTGTGGGCCTGGGCTGCAAGCCGCAGCCGGGCAGGAGGCTGGGCTGACTGTAACCCTCCCCTGCATCTGCCCATCAGGAGGAACCGAGATTACTGCAGGTCAGAACCGCCCTGGCCCCCAGCTCACAAGCACACAGCGATGCACAGACAGGTCTTTCAAGAAAAAGTGGGGAGACAGGGGTGAAACCAACTGCCTAGGGGCCCAGCAGAGGGACAGGGCCACAGAGAGGATGCCAGCACCGAGATGGAAAGGGGTTATTTTGCAAATCTCATCCCCATTCTTTCTACACATGAAGCATTTGCCTAAGAAGCGTAACTGACCCCACTCACCCCCCCTAAACCAGCTTCCACCGGGCCCAGTCACCCCACCCTGCCCTTTCCCCTTGCATCTCATTCCTGCTGACCAGTACAATGATCATTCAACAGTAAAGTCCTGAAAACCTTCAATGGTTTAAAATTGAAAATGAGAGGAGGGAGGGTCACCAGATGTTTGCCCTCATGGTTATACTGTAGTTTGGAAATATAAGAAGAGAGTATTTGAAAGGAGACAATCCATTAAAAGAATACAGCAGTAAATAC
Organism: Galemys pyrenaicus; assembly: GCA_019455555.1. Lineage (NCBI taxonomy): Eukaryota > Metazoa > Chordata > Mammalia > Eulipotyphla > Talpidae > Galemys > Galemys pyrenaicus. The sequence goes on along the minus strand of JAGFMF010011799.1, from coordinate 8,569,144 downwards.
AGGATTAAAAACCCCCTCAAAGATTTGGAAATCAGTAATATACGACCTTTCTCCTACCCCCACCCCTTTCTAAAGAAATTTAATAATTATCTTGCTGCTAAATGCACGCTCTTCAGTACACTGGCTGCTGAAATCCAATCAAGAGACTCGAAAATCACCTGCTCCCCTTTGGCGGGGCTGCGACACGGCCAGCCTCCTGAGGCGCAGACGTGTGAACGCACAAGGAAACATGCCGAGTCCGCAGTTAGGAGAGGCCCCTGATTTGCCTTCTCCGGGTAAGCAAATTACAGAAATCATTTTTCATTCAAGGGTCAAGATCGATGCAATAAAGCAAAATCAATGTGACACGGAGCTCAGCTATGCTGATGATAGATAAGCCAAGATGCTTCAACTTAGCAACGAACAAGTGGGGAAATGAAATAAAGTGCATCGATGTAACTTCTCGTGAAATGGGACAGGTACTCACTGAAAAAAAAAAAAAAAAAAACCCCACAGATTCACTTCCACATAGGATAGGAGTCATAATGAAACACTGAAAATTCTGCCAGGCTCGGGTGTCCCTCTAGACTAGTGTTATTACACTAAACTGCTGTACTTTCTAATCATACTATTTTTAATATTAAGGCAATAATCACACCAACCTACCAAAGAGCCCAGCCTCATGAACTCTGCATGGAGAAGTCCAAAAATTTGCCCTTAAGAACGCGACATATTTAGCACCACGTGATGCACCAGAGGGAAAAGCTCCTGGCCCTTCACATTTGGTTTGCACAAGCGGAAATGATGAATGTTTTTCATATATTGTATAGATTTTGCAACAGAAAACGCAGGAAATTTTAACATGGCATCAGTTATCTCAGACGTTGAAAATTTTAAAGAGAATTTCATATCAATTCTGCCAAAAGTATATTTACATAGAAATAAAGCATAACTTCCCACGTATAAGAAGTCACAAACCACATCATGGTCTTCACATGAAAAACATTTTCTTTGATAAGGGAGAATATTAGAATGAGATATTTCCCAAAACCTTCCCCAAAATTTGAATTCCTCTAGAGTTTCAAACATCTTTTTAAATCGTGATGGAGACCTCCAGTTTTAATAGGGAGGAGGGAAGGAGACTGCAATCCTCTTGCAGAACCGGCCTGCGAGTTCTGCCAAAGCTCAGAGGCCTACGTAGCCCCAAACCATAGATCACGGGAATGAATGAGAAAGGCAGTGATGGGCACACAGTGCAGACCGTGAAAAGAAAGTGGAGGCGAGACCGATGGGAGACAGACACTGGCCAGAAAACCGCTAGAGTGGGGACAACTGGGCTCCCCTCTCTGTCCCTTCTCATGTACTTAAAGCACGGAAAAGCAGTCACCTTGGCAGAAGAGGCTCTCAAAGCAGATGCAGCAAATCGTGGTTTTCCACATACAGGTGGTAAAGCCAAGTCAGCAGAGCTCAGGAAAGACAGGGAAGGGAAAATAACACCATCCTAGAGATGACGGTTGCATTGGCAACTTGGAGGGCTGAAGCAATTGTTGACACCCAGTAAAACACAGAGCCCGGTGGAGAGGCGTGGCCAAGCGTCCAGACAGCAGGGGTGAGAGCGAGGCCTCCCTTCACCTTGCTCTCCTCTGGGGTAGATTTGAATGTTGGCTCACACGCTGTGAGAAGTGACCAAAGCATAAATGGAGTCTCCTTTACCCAACGTGAAGGGAGGGAGGGATGTTGACTGGCAGTGCTGCCCATCTCGGGCGAGTTAAGGATTCTTATCTTTGGAGACTTAGAAAGTTCATAAAAATTCTGGGTATCAAAACTCACACTTGGATAAGTGTCGAAAGAAATAATCAAATCCTAGTAGCTATTCTGTGACAACAGATTTTACAGCTGTTTTCAGCCAAGGACATAGTGTCGTCTGCTTCTGTTACTTCTAACTGCAGGACATGGTCGCTGGTGCATTTCGCCACCTTTGTGTCCCCCCACTGCCTGTGGATGGGACGTGGAGCGGATGCCAGGCCCTGACCAGTGCCGGCCAGAGGTGACCTGAGCAAGTTCTCGACCTCCTTGGGCCCCAGGGTCCCCACCTGCAAGCTGCAGATGACGGTAGCCCCCTCATGTGTCTGCTAAGGTGAACTCGGTGAGCCCACTCTTGCCAAAGCTGAACAGTAGCTGGGCCAGGCCAGTGGTGTAGACATAACACCGGGTTGTTTTTCAGAAGTGGATTCTCTGTTCAGTTCTGAGATGTGGAGTGTCTTCTCTGGCTCCCGCAGAGGAACGAGAGGCCCGGTGAGCACACGGGTGGACACTTTCGCTCTCAATTCCCCTTGTGGCTTCTCTATGTGGGAAGGTAAGAAGCCCGATGAGACCTGTGTGCTGCTTCTGGGGCCAGCAGCAACGTCAGCCCGTGGCTGGGGACTTCTCGTATTTCAAAGTCTCGCTCTCTAAAATGAGAACGACTCCTGCCTCAGGTCAGCGGGGCAGGGTCGCCGGTGGTCCTCAGTCAGCGTGGGAGGTGTGCTGCTGGTGTGCAGGGGCCAGGCTGTGGACGCAGGTCACGCCCCCTTAGACGCTGGGCATCTCAACCCTCTCTCCAGGCAGCGTTTCAAGGCCAAGCCGCAGGTTCATGCTCTTCGACCAGAATGGACCGAGCAGGAGGAGGAAGTGAAGGACAGCCAACGGAAGAGGTCACTGTCTGTCCCTCTCACTCGTGGAGCAGCTCACCCTATGCCGGGCAACGGAGCTGCCAGTGGATTCTGCCACTGGGAAGCCTCGGTGGCTTCTGAGCCGTTCCCAGACCACGGTTCACAGTGATGGCCCCATAATCAATGTTTGGTGACCCGAAAGGGTTTCATTCTGTAGCATATCTGTGTTCTGGAAAATGTACTTCACCCAATTATCTTCTTTATCCATCTTGGCGTCGCCTGCAGGGCCGGGACACAGATCCTGCCCTTTGGTCCCCAGGGTCACCAGTTAGCTGGGATTCACCTGGGTCATGAGTCCCATTAACACCCCTCCCTCCTCCAGCAATTCCCTACCAGAGCTGGAGCAGGGCCCTCCTGCCCTCTCCCCAGCACCCTGGGGACAGCCTGAGCACACGTTACACACAGCCCAGCCTTGTGGGGGGCGGGGGGTAGACACACGGCCCCCATGACTACTGTCCCAGTGCCCAGTAGGACATCCTGTGAGGGGTGTCAAAGGGATGGATGGCTGGCAAAGGAATGGATGGCTGTGTCCTCCCGGCTCCGCTCATGCCCTGTGCACCAGCAGGGCTCCATCCGCCTGCCACCCACCAAGCACGCTCACGGCAGCACCGCCGGCTCCGCCTGCCAGTTGCCACAACCACCTAGAAGCTGCCATCCTCTGCAGGTAGCCCGCTCTGCTCTCCTCCTCAAACCCCAGCAGGTGATGCCCCAAGTGTTTATTAACAACAGAATACTGCTTTAAAAAAAACAACAAAAACAAAACAGAACACCAGTCGTCAATAAAAAAACTGAATTTATGTAATAAAGAGTTTTTCTTAAAGTCAAGAGGATAAAAATCTCCCGAAACACCAAATCTGCAGCCAGGTGAGCAATAAAGCCCTGAGCCATGACCTTTACTGTCAGTGCGCTCTTAGAAGCTCCCTCCTGTCCTTGAAAGAATGAGCTTCAAAGTCAACCTGAAACCCGATTCTGAAAACATGCAAATGTGTAGAGGGAGCCGCCCCGCTGGAAAACCCATCAGCAAGTCCCAGCGGCCTCTGCCATCTGCGGGGTCGGGCTGCAGAGGCTGGGAGAAACAGGACTGAGTGGGAGAGTGGGCTGGGCCCCCCGTGGCTGCTCCTCTTCAAGGGTCCTGGCCTCACACTCCGCCCGCACTGGGCCACTGTCCTCTTCCGTGTCTTCTAGACCGGCCGAGGGTAGAGGAAGAGCGAGGCTCTGTAATTCCCCCATTTCTCTTGTGCTATTTATAACAGACTGGAGGGAAGGAGCTGGTTTCAGCTGACAGGAGGCTCTGAGTGACTGGGGCTCTGCTCTTCTGTCTCCCCAGGACCTTGATTGTGAGTCAGCAGGCACCCCAGATGGTTTCCCAAAGGACTGGGCATTTGACAAGCACAAGAGGGCTGAGGCTGGGAGCCCTGCTCCTGGAGGTCCCCCACGCCCGAGAGGTGCAGGGCTGACACGTGGGTGCAGTCAGCATCCATTCAGACAGTAACCGCCGAGCTGTGGCCACGCTTACAGTGGGTGAATTTCTCCTGCCAACCTCCCTCTGGGCCCCAGGTGCACACAGGCCGGGAGCACCATCCTGCTCTCCCTCCTTCACCCTAAGCGAGCACCAGGGACAACATGGCCAGGTAAGAAGGGTGTTGGAGAGAGGGCAGCCCCAGGTTTCCTGGCAGTTACATGGGTGTCCCAGGCCAGTATCAGGAGGGTGAGTTCCTGGGCTTCTAGCTCTGACCCCTCCCATGAGGCTAGCAAACCCTCTTCCTGGTGACCTCAGACCCCAACCCCTTACACCACCGTCTGGTCTCTGCGCCTCCCAAGAACTCCCAGCAATACTCCGTGGCAGCGCAAACCTTTGTTCAAGGTGCTCGCCCACTGCAATTGCATCCCCCTTGTTCTCTGCATGTAAATTGATCCGCTGCACTGAAACTGTGACTTAAAAGAAAAGGGATTTGATTTATAGGCAGTCACTCCCTCATAAATCACAGCTGAGGGTGGCGCCCAGGGCCTGCACTTACCTTTTATAAGTGACCTCCTGCCCGCGGACTCCTGCCCTCCCCTCCGCTCTGCCCACAGAGACCGCAGACCCAGTTTTGAAGCCTGCCAGCAGTGTTCTGCTTCACCTTCATTTTCCCAGTTAAGGAATGTCAGGACTCCCACCTCTGGCCATGCCTGCACGCTCCACTGGTGGTGGACGGACATGCAGATGTGCCCCACCCCTCCTTTCACGTCCTCCCCTGGGACCCAGTGGAGACTCGGCCTGAGCTTGGCAGCCCTGAGCAGCGTCTCCCAGGACTGTCCTGCTGGGACTCGGGGAGAGAGGCCGAGTCTGAAGGCTCTGCTCCCTCGGCTCCTTCTAGCCGGTATGTGGAGCAGGCAGAGAGATGTTGGGGACTTGGAGACTCTGGGTGGCAGCCCTGGGGTTGGAACACACCGTGCAGGAAAGGCAACTCCAGTGTGAGGAGTCATGCTCGGCTCCCCTGGGTTCTGCCCCAACACGCCCAGGGAGTTTCTGCAGGCACTATCTGCTCAGTCCATGTCAAACCACCTGAATCTGGGAGCGTTGTCCTCGTTCTGCCAAGGGATAGAGAGTTCCCAGGAGGAGTGTGAAGTCCTGGTTCTGCGACGTTCTGATTGCAAACCTAGCAGCTTAGGGCGCCTCCGTGGCTGTCACTGCACTGTTTCCCTCAATCTCCACATTCTGGTCCCCAGAGATGAGGGAGCAGCATGATGGGGGGACTCACTGGGGGATGGCCCCAGTCCGGTGGAGCTGTGGTTGGGCCTTGTGGCTGAAGCAGGGTCTACACTGGCAGTTTCTCTGGGCTCCGAGCTTCCTTCCCCTGCTGTCCAGTCTCACATGGAAGAGCTTCCTCAACCATGGGAGCTTGGCACTTTCCAAGCATGAATGACAACATGAACATTTAACCTGAAACACGGGGGATTAGAATGCTACCTCTGTCTCCTCAGCTCCGGACACAGCCTGATTTGTGCTGAAATACATTGTCTCCACTCCAGCCTGAGTCAGACATCTTGGGTACACACCCCCAGGGTGCAAGCTGCCCACCACCCGCCCATCCTCAAGGCAGGCTGTATTACCAGCGTCCACAGACGGATGCAGGCCGAAGCTGCTGCCACGCCACCACAGGGTCTACAGAGAAGATACCTAGGTGGAGAAGGAATGCAAAACCAAAACTTGAATCGAGACCAAGTAAAGCAGTAAAAGCCAGGAAAAGGCAGGCTTCTGAAGTGAGCTCCAGGCATCAGCACATGGGGCAGGGAGCCAGAGCTCTGGAGGAGGGTGCGACTTAGACACACAGAATGGGGGCACCCCTGAAACATACAAGCTTTGTCAATCAATGGCCATCCGCACAATTATATTAAATAAAACGTCAATACAGAGACCCCTTGGACTGTGATTCAAGCCACACGATGTGCCTGGCCCGTCCTTCTCAGAGATAGTGAGGCGGGAGGGTCCAGTGGATTTCAAACTGCACTCAACTCCTCTCCGTGAAACAAAGGTTCTTCTTCTGATGATATACGGAGAGAATTCCCAAAATCCAAGATTAACTTGACAGGTAAAACATTTGCTGTGGGAGCAGGACAAAGGGCGCCATCCAGACCGAACACAAACGGTATCAGGTACATCTCTCGTCCATCCATGGATCCAGGCTGGCTGTGCACATTGACTCCAGCTCAATGGAGGCCACATCGCCTGTTATGTTATGGGGTAGACACTCCAAAGCAGGGACACGCCACCCAGTCCACAAGAGTGGCCTGTGGAGCCCTCAGGAAAGGACCAACTTCATCATCTTGACACAATGGCTTCTCCACCAGCAGCTTGTCCTCCAGCAGCTTCTCCGCCAGCTGCTTCTCCACCAGCAGCTTCTCCACCAGCAGCTTCTCCAACAGTAGCTTCTCCATCAGCTGCTTCTCTACCAGCAGCTTCTCCACCAGTTGCTTGTCCTCCTGCAACTTCTCCACCAGCAGCTTCTCCACCAGCTGCTTGTCCTCCTGCAACTTCTCCACCAGCAGCTTCTCCACCAGCAGCTTGTCCTCCAGCAGCTCCTCCACCAGCTTCTTCTCCAGCAGCAGCTTGTCCTCCAGCAGCTCCTCCACCAGCTTCTTCTCCAGCAGCAGCTTGTCCTCCAGCAGCTCCTCCACCAGCTTCTTCTCCACCAGCAGCTTGTCCTCCAGCAGCTTCTCCACCAGCTGCTTCTCCACCAGCAGCATGTCTACCAGCAGCAGAAAGGGTGTGCTGTCCATTTTCATTTTTAGTTATTTGTTTTGATTCACTCGATACTTTCATGGCTACAAGGAAATATTTTAAGCCCAACGTTTTCCTAAAATCTAACTATCTACACATTTTTAATTACTTCTAAGCTTATGACATCTGGTTTTTCTAATAATTGTGAAATTACTGCATCACAAGAAGACTTACCTTCCCTGAGGAAGGAAGACTGCTGGCACAATGAGCAACTTAGGAGAACGGGTCAAGTTCAAGAACACTCACATGCATTGCAACCTGTTCTCACAGGATGACTTCTGTTCCAATTTTCACTAATAATAGGATTTCTGCTCTAGAGTCTTTCCCTTCAAGACAGGAACCAAAGTCTGTCTGAGGAACAGCAATGCAGAGTTCTCTGGTTGGGTGGTTATTTTCCCACTGACTCAGAAACATGGGTAAATAATTATATATATATGTTAAAATCCATTGATTTTGGGGCCCTCCCTGGTGGCTCAAGGGGTTAAGCACTGCACTGTGAAGCTATTCACGCCCACTACAGCATGAGTTAGATTCCTGGCCAGGGAGGGGAACCACATGGCACAGCAGACCTCTCCTGTCTGCCTGCTGCTCCCCTCAGCAGTGTGTTTCAGTAGATCTTCCTGTTCTGTTCCCTGCTCTGTCTCTGGTGCATCCTCTCACGCCCCACACCTCTGGCCTGTACCCCAGTTCTTGTATGCATAAATAAATAAATCTTTTTTAAAAATCAATTATTTTTTGGTGGGTATAGAGAGCTTTTTAGAACAGATAAATATAAACTACCTTAAGGTTACTAATGAGGCACGTGAAATTATTTCAGCAAAAGCCACAAGTAGACAAGGACAGTGGTAGCTATTTCCAGTCCTGTAAATGGAAAGAGGGATGATAGGGGAGCTGGTGAAGAAGAAATGCCAGGATGGAAGGGGGAGGGGTCAAGCAAGGGGGGAAACATACAAAGTCAGAAACCAACACAAAAATGACAAATTCTACAATGGCCAAGGAAGACCTGCTTGAGAAGGTGATGTTTGCCATGTAACCTGACTCTCCACAAGAACTGTTCTCAGCTCAGGGTGCAGCAAAAGAAAATCCTCGCCAGGGGGAGGAGCACACCTGGCAGGGACCAGGGAAGCCAGCGTGGCTAGAGCCAGGGCGCTCAGGGAGCCTGGGTAATGTCAGAGAGGAGACAATAGGTCCTTCATGCACTTTTTAAGATGAGGAGGAGGCATGACTTTAGGCTTGTTTTTTTATTATATATGCAATATAAACCCACTGGCAGATTTAAAGCAGAAGGGTGATATGCTCTGCTGTACATTCTTTAAAAGGTCATCGTGCTACTTTGCGAGAAAGAAACTCAAGTGGAGAAGACTGAATGTAGAAAGAGCAACTCCAGATTCAGACAGGAAGGGCAACCCAGAAAAGAGTTGCTGTGGGCTATCCAGGGCAGTAATACTGAAAATAGTGGGCAGATTAGATTGAAAAGATAACACGGAAGTAAAGCTAATAAGACTTGGAGTTAGATTCGATGTAAAGGGTGAAGAAAACAGAGGCAAAGATGATCTCTGGGTTTCTGGACTAAGCCACTGGGTGGATGGCAGCACCCACTAATCCAATTAGCTCAGATTCTTAGGAGTGGAAGCGAGAATGGAGAGTTAAGCTCCTGCCTTGTTAATTTTGAAAGGACTATATGTCCTCCAAGTTGAGGTGTAAAAAGACAGTTGAGCTGTAAATCTTGTTGGCAAGACCTGGGAGGAACACCCTGGTAATCCATCCCAAGCTCATGTCATTTCGCCTACTAAGCAGAGAGCTGGTGAAGTAACAGCATATACTTTCCCTTTCCAGGGCGAACGCTGAGCCTCAGAAAACTGAATTCACTCTATGAAAGCAGCAGCAACAGATAAATCATACTGATGCAGACAGAACGCCCTGCTCCAAGCCTAGTATCCTTTCTGCCAAGCCATACAGAATGTGAGGAACAGGCAAGACAGAATGAGAAAATGGCTAAAAACAACATGATAGTAGCATATTAGGAATTGACTATTTTGATTGGCTACCAAAATCAGTTATCACCATCACTAAGATGCCCCACCACAGCCCACTGAGAACCAGGCAGTATCTACATAAACTGTGTTAGACTTTGAAAGGACAAAAAGGAAGTCTCTGGCAAGTCTTGTCTAGTTCACCTTTCCAAGATATCACCACCTCTTACCGTCTTCGAGGTATTGTATAATCGTAAAAGCCGTTGTAGAAACTGTTGTATAAAACTGATAGCAATGCAAGTGCTTTTCCTCAGAAAAGCAAATTGTGTGTGGTGATGAAGTCACTGATCGTTGCTCTGTGGATAAGACCAGTTTTGCATCTATTTGTAAAGTCACTTCAGTTCTCCCAGTTGCCTCTGTGTGTGTTAAGAATTCTCTGTTGAACTAGTTGTGATATTTACTGGTTCCTTTATTAATCAATGAGCTAAATAAAAGCTTTTTTTTTTAAATAAGAGTTTTGCCAGACATTCATTTTTATCTGCCTAAGGGTCACGATTTTATTTTAGCAAAGGTCTACTTTTTACTGTTAGAAATTCAAAGCTCTTTTCTAAAGAACTACTCTTCCAATTTTGAAGGATTTGTTCTGTGAAGCAGACTTTCTTAATTTTTAGAAACCAATTTTGAAACTTGAGAAATGTAGGTCAATTTATCAGCAAATAATTAATGAGGCTTTCTGATACTGAATAGAGTTTGTAGAGAAATTGAGGCTTCTGCTCTATTCACATCATTGTCTGTGTGGCTTTGAATCTTTTGTAACTGAATGTCAAAAATCATTTGCAATTGAATGTCAAAAACCCACCCAACCCACCACTCTTGACCACCCTTGACCACAAATACACACCCCCAAGTCAGAGTGAAACATCACTCTATTACAGACACATCATCTTTGTTCAATAAAGGGGTTGCTTGAGGATCTTCATTAGGACCTACTGAACATTTTATATTCAAAATATAAAGCAAAAGCCAACATCTCATCTGCCGTTGGTATAAAGGCACTGAAGATATGGAGGAGAGAGAGATAAAAGAAACACAAGGTCAGCTGAGAAAAGAAAAGACAGGCAGATATTCAGAGGATCTGTCAGGGAGCACAGTGGCAGCCCTGGCCCTCTGTCTGTAGGAAAAGACAGTCAGAGGATGTCAGCAGGAAGCCTTGAGCTCAGGTCCAACACATGGCCTGAAGGCCTGCAGGGGAGTCTGTGCTGGTAACGTCTCTGGGCCCTGCTCCCTAGAAAAACTGTAGTCCATCATCCCTTCTCTGAATGTAGAACCAGGCAGTGCTGGATATAAGTGGACTTTAAAAGCTATTCCTCACCTGTGCAGGAATGGAGAAGAAGCAACTCAACACACAATGATTCCACTGGGCTGTGCAGGGTTTATCTTCAACAACACTACAGTGTGGTGGTTGGAAAGTGACAACTGCCTAGTGAGACGGATTTCCCAGGTTTCCTTTGTAATTGACATTGAGAGGCAGAATTAGCTGAACCGCTCTGGATTAAATGACCCTTCCTCCTGAAGTTTCCTTATGTCTTGGAGGATACTTCCCAGAGGAAAGTGTGTGGCAGTATATGCATGAGTGATCTGTTAACTGGAAGTATAAAAGCAACATCACCAGCTGTGTCTGGAGGAGCTAAAGCAGGTTCTACTAATTACACTGGGTTTTCTCCCATCAGATCCCATATTATATTCTAACTGGACCTCAGAAGGGATCATCAGAAAATTAGAATTGAAATAACAGGAGTTAAATATACTTACAGCCTTTCAGCTGCTTCAAGGTCAGTTCTGTTCCTGCACTTGGGTATAGGGGTGAGGCGGGCAGTACCAAGGCAGCAATGGAGTCTGGGCTTCAATGCCCCTCTCTGGCAATACAGATGAGATGGAGCCAGGGGTCCCCCAGATCAGGCCATTAGAGCTGAGCCCCATTTTAACAAGACCAGGACCAGTGCCATTTTGCCAATGACCTCGGAACAAGGCGCAAGGTGTCAGCTGTGTGGCATAGCCAAGGGCATCTTTGCTTCCCAAACCAGAGGGTCTTAAGATAAGGAAGCACCTTAAGATAAGGTCACATGGATGGAGCTAGAAGGAATTATACTCAGTGAAACAAGTCAGAAGGCAAGAGAAAAATATCGGATGACTTCACTTTTAGGAAGAACGTAAAGGAAAATCAACTACCAAAAAAGAGAGAGAGAGAGAGAGCCCGCTAGGAAATGAGCAATTATAGCCAAACACAAACAAACAAGCAAACAGACAAACAAACAAAAAACACAACAAGAACAAAAGGTCAAAGATAAACCAAAGGGATCATTCAGGAGGAGGATGGGGACGAGACTGGGATGAGGGCAGAAAGAGCACAAGGGACTGAGGTGATGGTGCACGGGTGAAATGGTGGTGGGAACGTGCTGAGGACTACCAAAAAAAATGTTAAATTATAATCAGATAAATCTAATTTTAAAAAAGAAACATATCTATCAATAAAAAAAAAGGTCACAAGGAAGGGCTCTGCATTCTGCAAGGTAAGAGCCAGCAAAGCCCATTTGGAACCAGCCCTTCACATAGGTGAGCCAAGCCCCAAGCCAGAAATCCCAGAATAGATACGGGGGGCTACCACTGCAGTTTTCACTTCCACAAGACCTAGAGTTGCACTTCCATGCAGACCTGGCGGCCACCGCTGCGGGCCCAGGTGGGTGGGTGTGGCCGAGCCCTCCACAGCCAGGCCGGTGGTGGAGGCCCCCCCCAGTGCAGGCCTCCCCAGATGAAAAGGACTCACTAACAGCAGCACCATGTCCTACAGGCCACGTGGGTCACGGTCCGCTCAGTGTTCCCTCCCCAGTGACCGGTTTGACGACTCTGTCAAACAGAGACTACTAGGTGGACCTAGGAAGTCACTCAAACTTCTCTTGTTGCTTTCAAGACCAAAAATCAGACATTTAAGAAGACACTCAAGTGTCTCAAGAAGAGACTCAATTCTCAAAACTGTCTTAATTGACCCAAGACAAATGCCGTCAGGTAAAAATCTTCCTTTGGGTTTCAATCTAGAGGAAGGGCAGCCAGGCTATTTTTACCAGTTTCATCTGTCCTGAATCTATCTGAATGATATGTGGGAAGCACAGGCATAAACATTAATTGCAAGAAATGCCCTGGACAAAGAACGATCACAGTAGGGACTGAAAGGAGAAGGGAGGGCGGGAGGGAGCAGGCGGGACGCAGAAAGGGAGAGAGAATGAGTGAGCTTCCCCTGCTCATGCTCCAAGCAGGAGCACCACCCGTGGGGGCTGGTGGGAGGCCAGGTCAGGAGGGTCACCGGGCCAGAGGGAAGTCACTGACCCCTTCACACCCTCCAGCTCCAACCGCGGGTCCCAATCCCGAGCCCCACTCCAACAGTCACTGGCAAAGTGCATGAAATATAGTCTTCTAAATAAATTGGAGACAGCATCAGTTATGAGACTTTAAATAGCAAGAAATGATTGTTTAACACCAGACAATTTTCAATCCCAACTGGAGAAGAAGCGGACAGCTGGAGGGGCCCTCACCTTGAAAATCTCAAGTCATAAGTTGGGAGCCACAATGTCCTCATTCCTCCCTCCTTCCCTCCCTCCCTCCCTCCCTCCCTCCCTCCCTCCCTCCCTCCC
>JAGFMF010011799.1:8488877-8556239 GCA_019455555.1 Galemys pyrenaicus | reverse complement strand
CCCTTCTTCCTTCCTTCCTTCCTTCCTTCCTTCCTTCCTTCCTTCCTTCCTTCCTTCCTTCTTTCCTTCCTTCCTTCCTCCCTTCCTGCTTCTTCCCTCCCTCCTTCTCTGAGTAGATGACACCCTAGGAGAAAGGGGGAAGACATGCAGCACAGCACACTATAAGCAGTAGCTTCAGAGGAGAGCCTTATATATTTGCCCCACCCAGCTTCTTCAAAAGAGGCAGAAATATGTCTTTTCCTCCCAAGTCTGTTGGTGTCTGTGCATCTTCTTTAGAGAAGGACAGATGAGCACATTAAGCTGTGGTTTATGCACATGGTAGACACTACTCAGCTGAGTGTGAAGGATGAAGCCCTGTTTGTGGCGACATGATGGAGCTGGAGGCGGATGGAAGAGAACTAAGTCAGAAGGAGAAAGGAAATTCTGGATGGGATCACTTAGATGTGGAACATAGAGAAACTGAACCCAGGGTCTGCTAAGCCCAGACCAATAACATATCCTAGAGATCTGACCATAGCACTGGGGCTCCGTCGCAGAGAGACGGCAGAGTGTGGGAGGGAGGGCAGGATTGGGGGGAGGACAGGGTGGGAGGGAGGCAAGATGTGGGAAGGAAAGCAGGGGGGAGGACAGAGGGCGGGGAGCTGTGGATCACGGAGGTTGTGGCACCTTGGCAGTGGGTGCGGTGTGGAGACACACACCTGTGGATATGAGCCTGTGTCTCTGGATCACGTACAGTGTATAAACATACTGCATGTTTTAAATTGTAAACAATTTTTAAAAATAGTCAAAGAAACAGAAACAACTAAAGCAGCTGAGAAGCTAATAAGCATTATTTAACTCCTACTTTCTCTTAATTCCAAATTTCTTCATCATCCCCGCTGAAGGCCCAGGTAGTCCATAAAACTACATCTGGTTGGTGCTATAAGAGAAAGGTCAGAGCCACGGCCAGGACCTTGGTTGCTGGGCTGGACCCTGCTGTGTAGGGAGGGCAGGTAACCTTGTCCGTGACAAGTCAACAAGTAAAAGAGCAGCTGCTGTCACTTACGGGGTGTCAACCCCTACTCACCTGCACAGGGGCAGCCAGTGCAGGTGAGAAAGCCAGCCCGAGGCTGGGAAGCTACAGGCAGCACCCACCTGCATGGAATGGCTTTCATGGACAGGTGGGCCACAGACCAAAGGGCGTCCTGGGGGCTTGAGCCACCATGGTCGCGTGGTCAGGTCACTTCATGTCATGCCTGTGGCCCTTCTCCCTGGGCTCAGACCCAGCTTGGAGTGCAAAGTGCCTGGCCCAGAAGAGCAGCCTCTCTGACACAGGCCCTGCCTGCAGGGGCCTGCTTGTCATCTTGCCCCATGGGAGCCCATCGGTGCAATGATTGTTATAGTTCATTTAGGGTGAGGGGAGCTGGCGGGAGGGGCAGAGCACAGACCCACAGCACCAAACCCCCTTGCCCGAGACCCCCATCTTCCATGGCCTGGATTCCCAGTGCACAAGGGGAAGGTGAAAGCAGGAATGGGGAGAGACTCAGAGAGGAGGGAAGACGGGAAGAAGCACCCCAGCTCCAGGTTTAAGGGCAGGGGCTCTGCCTTCTGCGCTTTCCAACAGGTGGGGTCTCCCACGGCAGGTGACCAACTAAGGTACTGGGCTCCCGGAGACACCTTGATGTCCCCACTTCCGGCCACTGGACAGCGAATTTTCCATTCCCTTCTGAGAGTTTAGAAGCACACTGTGATTGAAACTCCTACCAGGGCCGGCTCCCCACAGACCTGCGTGTCCCAGGGAGCAGGGAGCACCTGCCAGCCCCAGGAGACTGCTCAGAGTTCAAAACTGAGGGAACAGCAGCAAGGAGCAGGATTCCGTCTGCACCAAGACTGTACAGATGTACAACAGCGGTGCTGGGAGACTGGCTACGACATGGAGAGGGGTTGTCTCAGGGGTGGAAGAGCAGGGTCCCCCCCTTCCTGACTTCTTCAGTAGAGCTGTGAGACTTGTACAGGTAAACAGAAATTTTAGAAATTGTTAGTGGATTTCAAAAGGAAGACCTGAGTCTTATTCCACTTCTATGCAGAACTAGAGCTGTGGATTCAGACAGAACGCAGGTGGCGGTGCAGGGGCTAGGCGGGCAAGGGTGAGTGTGCGATGGGTAGGAGCTCTGGTTTGGGAAAATGCAGAGGCATGGAGATGGGTGGTGAGAGCAGCTGCGTGACTGTGGGACGTGACTGTGGCCACGGAATTGCACCATTAAAATGGCTAAAATGGTCAATTTCATGTTCTGTATTTTTTTTTAAGATTTATTTTGCAGACAAGAACTGGGGTACAGATCAGAGGTGTGGGAGGTGAGAGGAGTCACCAGAGACAGAGTGGGGAGCAAAACAGGCAGATCGACTGAAATACACTGCTGAGGGGAGCAGCGAGCAAGGCAGGAGAGGTCTGTTGCGCCGTGTGGGTCCCCTCCCTGGCCTGGGATGGAACTCAGACTGGAGTGGCTGCAGATGCTTCATGGTGCGTTGCTTAACCCCTTGTGCCACCAGAAAGGCCCCCTGTTCACTATATTTTACAAGCCATAAAAATAGATAGCATAACTAACCAAAAGTAAGTGGTTCCAAAAAGACCCAGTTCAAAAGGTGAATTTGTTGGCCTATATTTTTATTTCGGACTGAGATGTCCCATGGGAAAAATAGAAGGTCCATTTGGGGCTGGTCCACAAGTGCCCTCTGGCTCTGGTCAAAGGGCTGTGGCCCCAGCCCTGTTGTGGACCTGTAGGTGGAGGGATATTCACCATCATTTTTCAGGAAAGTCAGTTACCAACCAAGCACCTCCTGCAGACAGCAGTGTCCTTGAGGGGGTTGGGGGCGACTTTCTTGGGGACCCCCTCTCTCTTCCTCGCTCCCTGTCTTTCTCTCTCCCTCTGTCTCTCCCCACCTCTCTTTTGTCCCCCCACCCTCTTTTTCTTCCTCCCCATCCTCCCCTGGCTTCCATTAAGCATTCATCTCATTCATACTCCATTTTTCTATCCTTTTCTATCCCATTCTATCTATCCTTCTGACCTCTTTGTGCTTGCTGGAGCATTTCCTCTTATTTTCTCCCCTTTCTTGCTTTTTTTAAGTATTTCTGCCTTTTGCTTTCAGTCCCACCCTCCCCTCTGTGACAAGTGAGCAGCACCCAGGATAAGTGGTGACACCACGAGGATACTAAAGGCCTGACCTACGCCTGAGGCTCCCACACCTCGAGTCTTTGACCAGAGGTGGATTCTTTCCAACTTGAACTTGTACTTGGGTCAAAGGCTCTACTCTCGAGGGCCTAGTGTCTGGAGCTGACCTGTGAGCCAAACCTTCCAGGCCCTTCCAGCGTATGGGGCTGTAGCCTGAGTCTGCAGAGGACCTCTGACTGGGGCCCTGGGAAACGGGATGCCCTCAGGCCCTGCCCCATGCCTCACCCCATCCTGCTAGACCTGACCTACCAGCCACTCCCTGGCCCTGGCTGGGTTCAAGCCCCACACCAATGTGGCCAGAGACCCCAGGCCACCCACGCGGCTAACTCTGCCACCCCCTCTCTGCCACACTGGTCATCTATGTCCATTCTCTCCTCTGTCCTCCTCACACCCACGTGTCCCCAGACAGCTATTCAGCCCAAGGCCCTCACTCCTACTTCCAAGTGTCTGCATAACCAGAATGCACTAAGTGTATTCCCATGGCCTGGAGACCAAACTCTTTTTTAGGAAAGACAGTTTTTTCCACCTCTCAACTTGACCAAAGTGAACCCCCAGGCTCACCTCTAATCCTCAGAAGAAAGTGGAATCTGATCTAGAGTCAGGTAAGGGGAAGATCCCAGCCCCCTTGCCTTTCCAGCGCTGAGAAAAGTAAAACCGAGTCAAAGTGCAGAAGTGTTACCACCAAACCCAAGGACGATTTAGGGTGAAGAGTCACCCCACCGGGCTGCTCAGTCCCAGGCCACCTGCCCTCAGGGGTTCCTCCACCACGTGTCCGCGAGCCTGACCCATGCCCTCCGGTGAGCCACTCGGATGCGTCAGGAGCCAGCAGAAAGGCGGCTGTCCCAAGTGGCCCTGACGGGCTGGCCCTTTCTGGCCCTGCTGGACCGTCGTAAGAAAGCCACCAAGCAAGCTTCAGCGTTGAAACTCAATTCAAGAGTGAGCAGGGTGGCTTCATATTTTGAAGATGACAAGATTGGCCAGGAGTGAGAAAAGCCCCACCTGGAGCAAGGCAGTGGAGTCCACCAAGCTGTGCCTGTATCTAGAGTCGCCTGGGCAGGACCTCAAGGCCCCGGGAGGCAGCGCCGCCAGGGCGGGGTACGGGTGTCCCCTGAGTCGCGTGGCTGCGCCAGCTCCGCGGGAACTGTGGCACAGGCTGAGGAACAGCAGTGCCACGTCACTCGGTGGCGTGTCCTCTTGCAACTGCCTTAAATTCCCCAGAAATCACACCAGATAGAGGAGAGGCATAGGACAGACATGAGATGTGAGAATTCAATGAAGTTGTCGCAATGATGCCGTCAAGGTCTCGTCCTGAAACATCAGTGCTGAGTCCCAGAAAGTACAACTTAGAACCAACAGAATGTGAACCCAGCCGGATCGGCTCCCCCAATTTCGCCACGAGGCTAAATGAAGGTGCTGACCCGTCCAGGGCTAGCAGCGGGCAGGGGGCGGAGCGAGAGGGCGGGAAGGGGCGGGAAGGGGCGGGAAGGGGAGGGGGCGGGGAGGGGAGGGGAAGGGCGGGGGCGGGGCGTGCAGGGGCGGGCAGGGGCTGGGCGGGGCTCACGGGTCCTGAGGCTCGAGCAGAGAAAGCCCCAGCGGAAACTCCTTTGACATTCATGATCCANGGGGGGGGGGGGGGGGGGGGGCGGGGCGGGGCTCACGGGTCCTGAGGCTCGAGCAGAGAAAGCCCCAGCGGAAACTCCTTTGACATTCATGATCCAGTGTCTTCTTTCTAAATGCTTTTGGGGTTCTTTTGGGAGTTCTGAAATTTCCACAGCAGCTGCACACTTCAGTCCTGGTGGCATTTGGGGAAACACTTGTCAAATCCACATTCGGAGCCAAAACTGCCTGTGTGAAAACAATTT
Source organism: Galemys pyrenaicus (assembly GCA_019455555.1). Taxonomy (NCBI): domain Eukaryota; kingdom Metazoa; phylum Chordata; class Mammalia; order Eulipotyphla; family Talpidae; genus Galemys; species Galemys pyrenaicus. The sequence goes on along the minus strand of JAGFMF010011799.1, from coordinate 8,551,168 downwards.
TTTTCCCTATTGTTCGGTGAAAATTCCATGACCACAGAATTCTTGCATTGTGTCCAGTGGAAATAGGCATTTCCATGGCAGGGCTCGCGCTCCCGAACCCGCCTTGGCGCTGCGGGGACCTTGGGGCACAAAGGACTCTGGGTTCCTCTCTCCCTCCTCTTCCTCTGCTCTTCCTTAGGGTGCTGTGGCACCTGGCAGAAAGCCAGTGGCAGCAAACGCTGCTGCCCTGTCCCTGAGTGCCCCCCGTGCCATCTCGCACCTGCAGCCCCAGCCTCCCCAGGCGGCCACTGCTCCATGAGGGACAGCCTGGGGTCCTGAGCCAGGCGAGGCCCTGTCACCCTGTGTTTGCAGACTCCATCCCACCGGCCGAATAACCCTCCCCCGTCACTCAGCCAGTTCAGGCCTCAGCTGTCCCGTTCAGCTTTGATCCAAGCGAAACCACATCTCAGGAGCCTCCTGTGTGAGCCTAGGGCTGGATGCCAGAGAAGCACGGAAACAAGCCAGCCACCTGCTCCCCCATGGGGGGGGGGGTGAGTGGGGGCAGCTGGTCGACCCAAGGAGGACGCATGTGTGGTGGGACGGCCAAGGCAGATGGCGGAGGAAGCGCATGGCACCGCCTTGCTTCCCCCACCAAGGTCCAGGTACGACCCTGGCCCCAGAGAGGCACACAGACTGGTCCTCACATACTTGGTATCCAGCAGAGAGTCCAGACATCCAGACAGAGGTCACTCAAATATATGTCAGTGGCAGCTGGTGGCGGCTCAGGTGGGGGAGCAGAGAAGAATCCTGGGGATGGAGAGAGGGGGCAACAAAGAAAGGCAGGGGGATCGCTAGCTGCAAAATCCCCCAGAAAGGGGGCATGAGGAGGAAAGCCAGGGCTCCCTTTCTTTCATTCAAACCCATTTATCAAGACCCCGCTGGCATAGTTATTTATTAAATGCCTACAACATATAGGCCCACAATAAATACAGTCGGTAACCATTTCTGACCTCCATGGCTTCAAGACAGAAACCAAGTGATAGTGGGCATGAACCGGTGAGGAATTGTTTGCTCGTGCAAAGCACTGTGGGCGGCAGAGGCGAGAGGAGCCCCGTGAGCTGGGAGAATCTGCAGAATTTCTCGAAGTCGTGTTTGGCCGTGAGCCTTCAAGGGTGAGCAGGGCTGCGAGGCGGGAGGTTGATGTGGGCTGAGCTCTTGGGCACTCTGAAAGGCAGCAGAGCCCAACACAGCTGTTGAAGGAGGGGGTCTCCGCAGATAGCACACACCTGGGCATGCAGCAGGCATCTGCAAAGACCACAGCATGTTCAAGGATAAAAACTACAGGGTCATTTCAATTGAGAAAAGCACTTGACAGTATTCAGCATTCATTGATGACAAGAAAGAGATTCTCAGTAAAGTGGGACAAGAGTGAAGGTAATGCAGAAAGAAAAATAGACCCCTAGTTCCCTGGTGACCCCAGCTAGGCCACTCTCCAGACATGCCTACTGTGGCCCCTGCTGTCCAGAAAGGCACCTGCAGAGAGCAGGAGAACCAGGCTTACGGATTGATATGGACATGTCACAGACAGGTTTGGGGGGCCGGGGACTGAGAGGGCTATTGGGGAGAAGAACGCAGAATTGAAGAGGAGGAGCTAAGTTCAGATGGGAGGGGGATTATCTACAAAGCCAACAACCCCAAAGTAGGTTAGTTTGGGAACCAAAGAAAAGATGTGACTCTGGGAACAGTTCCCCCTTCCTCTAAAGGGGAAGCAGGAATGGAGAGAATGAGGATTCAGGCAAAGGAGATGATGGCGGGCAGACCTGAGCCTTGACCAGCTTCTAAGTTAGGTGGGAAGGTCATCTGCAGGAGGTAAGGGGTCAGGGGTTAAAGACACAGGAGAATTTGCTATCTGGCCTCATTGCCCTGCAGGAGGCCTCAGCACTCAACCAGGGACCTAGGAACAAGACGACTGAGATGACTCTCCCGCTGCTTGCACAAGTCCTGCCCACTCTCATCAGGTAACTTCCTCCTAGGGCACCCTGAGGCTCTTCTCCCCTCCTGCTTTCTCCTTTCAGTGCCTCAGGCCACCACCTCCTTAGCAGGGTACAGCCTTGGCCAAGATTCCTTACCACCCTCTGTCTCAACTTCCTGCTCTGTGAAATGGGGGCGATTCACAGCAGCCCAGCGTGAATGCACACAGATGCTGGTTATTATCAGTGATTATTCTGTCCTCAATGATCTCATCCACACCCAGCCTCCATGCTAGGTTATCAGCCGTGACTACCCCCAGGAGCGCCTCATCTTGCTGTCCTAACCGTCACCCTGGAAACCCACAGGCTGTGACCACCCAGAGCTCCCGCAGCCCCCATCCGCACCTCAGGCTTCTCAGAAAAGATGTGACTTTGGGAAATTCTGCAGATTTTCCCAGCTCACAGGGCTCCTCTTGCCCAAATAGAATTCATCATCTTTCTCTAACCTCCTCTCCTTCCTCCATGATCAGCAGATCCCTAAGAGAGAATTCAGAGGGATGTCCTAGACTGGCCCCCCATTTTCCATCTAGTCAATAGATTGGATTCACTCCAAACCTGACCAAATCAGCTCCTTCACCTCGCACGACCATTATCAATTTCGCCTGTCTGTCCCACCCTCTCTGGCCCTGGCTGGATCTTCCTGCAACACAACCGCCCCAAGTCTGATCAGTGCTCCCCAGTGCACCTCCATGGCTCCCCCTGCCCCCCAGCAGCACCCAGGCCCTTCATCATTTCTCCTGCCTTTGCCAGCTTCAGAAGTGTGTACTTGACATACTTAGCCCACAGCAATCTATTAATGAGTAATTAAGGTGGAAAGATGGATGGAGGAAAGGGGGGTAGAGGGGTACTTCATAGGTTCCCCGTAAGAACCTTCCCCCTGCCTATTCTGAACTCTTCCCTCAACAGACCACCCAAGCCAAGAGTGGTCTTGACCGCCCTCATGCCTACTCATGGCTCCCCGCTCGATCAGGTCCCTCTCCAGGCCAGACCGGTGCCCTCTATGCCTTCGTGACCCCCCTGGTCTGTCTCCCCACTGGGGACTGTTCCTTAAGAATGGCCTTATTAAGGCTGTCCCAGTATTCTCAGTGCCTGGTCTAAACCACTACTTCTCTGGAAGTCCCTGAGATCATGTCTTGGCACTGCGCCCTGAAGAAGGCATTGCATTCGCCATTTATTAGCCACCAGTGAGTGGATCAGATGCTAATTGCACTGCACAGACAATACTAGCACAGGAGAAACCAGCCTGGCACCTCTTTTTTTCCTCTTGGCTCCAACTCTGTAGGACCCTCCAACTTAGCCCACACTCTCCAGTGACAAGAGACTGGACCTTGGTCCTGCCCTCTTCCCTTTGCTGCAGACTCACTTCCTGCTGCTACCAAGACAGCCTTCTGGAAGGTTTACCTTTGCCTCAAATTTCTCCTGGTGATTAGGAAGTATAATTGCCACTGAGCAGTGCCGTGTAGCGAGGAGGAAGCCAACTAAACTGCACCAGCGGACTTTAAACACTGACAGTTGAAACCAGCCAAGAAAAGTTCTGGGCACAAAGCAATAAGAAGTTCAAGGAAAAGAGATAGCACAGCCCTCAGGCAGCAAGCAGGCAGCCTGGGTGATGGGCATCCCTCAGGCACCTGGGGGAATCTCAGGCTAAAGCTGCAGCAGACAGCAGGCTACCACAGCACACCCCTTAGAACATTCTAGAAACATAGACATGGGCTTGGGAGGCCAAGGCCCAAACACACCCAAATGTCCCGGCATTTTCAACACCCCTCCCCCATACATCTTTTATTTTTTTAATCGCATATTATTGATTTACCATTCACTTACCTGCACCATTTGGGAAGACAGTCTCACACCTGGGCCTGCTGAAGCCCACTCACTTTGTCCCAAAGCCCCAGCAATGACCAAAGGAAAGCAAGTCCCAAAGCAGCTGTTTCCTGAAACATCATTCTTTATTCCCATTGTACAGATGTCCAGGACACAAGAAAATGTGGGAGCACAACATCCTTGCTTGCAGAGTTTGCAGCTAAAAACAGGCCAAGAGACAGGAGCTGCTTTTGTCTCTGAGTTTTTCTTAAAGGCAGGAGTCAAAAAGTTAATCGGGTGCTATCCTATAAGTGACCTAGAAACGCCTGGGGAGCTTCCCACTGGGAACCTCAACAAAGACCATCTCCAAATCCAAGAGATGGCACCTCTAGGGGGCTCTGAGCCCAGCGGGCACCTGTGACATGAGACACAACGCGGGGTGGGCTGCGCACGGGCCACAAAGGTGACAGGCCAAACCAGGTCACTTGAAAAGCAAGAGGACTGGTATGAATTACACCTGAACAAGGTGTTGTTGCCCGCTCCTGCTAACGTGTCCTGCTAACCTGTGCTGTCCAAGCAAACAGGAGAGCCCAGTCTCTAAACTGTGAATTAAATCTTCAGGCAACCAGGTCTAAGTCTAGATTATGAGGCCAAAATAGACTCTATAAAAAAAAAAAAAAAAGCTAGTCTCTGGACTTGTTCCCCCCATGCCAGGCACTTCTTATCAGCACGTGAATGCATGGGGAGGGGCTGACGCTGAGAAGCGGGCCAGCGCGCTTGTGAAATTCTTTCAACATATCAGCTTCTACAAACAGGAAAACATTTAGCAAGAGGTGTGCAAGCGGCAGCGGCCGCCACAGAGGACTCAAAGGAGATGGTCACCTGGCACACCGGCGTCTCCCCTTTGAAAAGAAACCACAAAGCCAAGTTCCACTCTCTGAGCCCAGGCATCTCGCATGGCTCCTGTCATTGGTGTGCCACTGAGATGATTCTGAAAAGAGGTGAGAAGGGGCCCCTCACGCATGCGTCCGGCATCCCAGCTTTCTTCGGGGCTTCGGAGCTAGCTGGGCCCACAGCACCACCCACCCACTGCCTCAAGGACTGGTGACCCGGCACGGACTACCTTCTAGCTCAGGCCCCCAAAATACAAGCACCCTTGAAAATCTGAGTCAGGGCACCCGTCATAAAGAGTAAAACCAACACCAGAGGGGTAAATCCCAGGCTTTCTCCTGGTCATGGCCCATTTTACTCCTGGATCCTATTTCCAAAAGAAACAAAAAATAGACCTGAGTCCTCATCACCCATCCTCAACTGCCAGCCTATGGGAGAGGGGCGCTCTGGGGCTCCTTCCCCTGAGTGCAGAAGCCCAGTGGGAAGCTCCTGTGGGCTGAGGGCACCAGTGCTGATGCGTCTATAGGGACAGGGAAACCGCTTCCCTCCTCCTCCTCAGACCCGGGCCGCTGTGTCTGGCACCTGCAGGTGCAGGGGCAGTGGGTGAGCAGTTGGCCTTCCAGCGGCATGGCCCTCCTACTCCCCAGCAAACCTCCCTTCCCCTGTAGTCACCGACTCAGCTCTTTGGCTGGAGACCAAATAGCAGAAAGTGGAGGGCTCCCTGGTGGTCTAGGGGTTAAGTCTTAGCGTTGTCACCTCTACAGCCTGAGTTCGATCCCCGGCCAGGGACCTGACCCACATGGCGCAGCAGACCTCTCCTGTCTCCCCACCGCTCCCCTCAGCAGTGTATTTCAGTCACTCCACCTATTCTGCTCCCCACTCTCTGGTGAATCCTCTTACCCCCTGCACCTCTGGCCTGCATGAAAAATAAAAAAGCAGACAGCAGGTGCTCAAATCCTGCCCCAGCTGATCAATTTCATGACATGTGTTCCGCTCATGGAGCCTGCAGGGAACTTCCTGAGACTGTGACCACCGAGTCACCCACAGGACTGTGAGTCCAGCCAGCATCTCTCTACCGCAAGCTAGCGCCCATTTTGACACAGCAAAAGCTATTCGTGTGAAGCAAAGGAAAATCTCCTTTACTTATATGGAGTTCACTGGTTTGAAATCGTTCATTTCAGACTGAAGTTTAATTTTGCAGTGCTCTTCTTCCTTGCCACAGCGGCGTCAATGTATAAACGGCCCTTAGACACAAGTGTCAAAACGCATCAGAGAACGCTGTTTAACACATGGAAAAGCTCACTCACAGATAATTGTCCCGGGGAACAAGTGGCTGTTAAATAGTCAGCATCTCAGCTCCCTAAAGACTCCTACTTTTCTATCTTGGTTGTGTTACAGTAATTCTTTTTTTTTTTTTTTTTTAAGATTTATTTATTTTGCAGACAAGAGCTGGGGTACAGGCCAGAGGTGTGGGAGGTGAGAGGAGTCACCAGAGACAGAGTGGGGAGCAGAACAGGCAAATCTACTGAAATACACTGCTGAGGGGAATAATGGGCGAGACAGGAGAGGTCTGCTGTGCCATGTGGGTCACCTCCCTGGCCGGGGATCGAACTCGTGCTGCAGTGGCTGTGCATGCATCATAGTGCAGTGCTTAACCCTTGCCAGGGAGGCTCCTGTTACAGTAATTCTTTCAGAGTCTAAAATTCTGATCCATTCTTCCCAGGATTATCACCAACAAGTGTCAACTCCTTCCATCTGAAGTGAGAGGGGTCACATTCTAAAACGCATTAGCCACTGAGTCTCTCACAGGTTCTGTCCCCAGTAGGAAGCTGGGATGGAGCTGCTTCTTCCATTTGAACGCGAAGAGCCACATTTTGATGCTCTGCCCCAAGCGCCCTCCCTCTGCCCAACCCTGCTCTCTGAGATTCAGAGGAGCGAATCTGTCTGGGGAGGCAACACCAGCACTCTGAGCACGATCAGATGCCACATTCCAAGGATGGAGCCCAGCAAAACAGAAAAGCTCAGAAAGGACAGCATAGAAGGCACGAGGCTGTTCCAAAGCCCCAGGACACTGCCCGTGCTGGGAGCCCCTCCCTACCCTCCATTACCACCCTCCTGTGCTAACTACAAATCCCACAGAAGTGGAGCCCCTTCATTCTGACAAGGACGTCCATGAGGCCGCCATTTTCTGTGCACAGGTATGGCCACCCAGACCCCGTCACGGCTTCATGTGTCCAGCCATCATCCTCCGCAGCCAGTGGTGAGACTGAGTGTAGACACTAATTTTAGGCACCAGCTTCACTAGGCAAAGGTGCTCTGGTTTCTCTGGGGCAGGAACTTCCTCAGCTGCATGGGCAAGAACTTTCTGATTCCTGGGGACCTGCAGCTATGATTTCTCAGGTACCACTGCATCAGGCAGGCTGTGCCCAACTCCACATGCACAAGAGTCCACAACCGCCCATCCATCCCCCTGCTCAGCTGCCCCCCACCCCTGCTGCTGCATGGACTCCTCTGACTGAGCCCCAGCTTCTTGGGAGCAAGCCCCACTCTTGACTCATCCTCCCACCCCCCGCCAAGGGAGAAGGTAATCCTAAGTGCTAACTGATTGTTAAATTCACACTTCAACCCAACTTTCTGTCATTTAAAAAATATTTTAATGACTACAAGACATTGCTAAACAGAAATGTAGGTTTCTCTTCATCTTTCCATACCAGGCTGTCGGGATTGTTTTAAACCTCAGCCCAAAGCAGCAAGGGGCACCGGGCAGCGACGGCTGCCACGAGACACATGGAGTGTCACCTGCATGGACACTACCAGTGCCCAGAGAGCACACAGAAGCAAACAGGCAGGGTCCCCCTGGTGGCCTAGGGGCTAGTGTCAGGCTATCACCGCTGCGACCTGAGTTCGATCCCCAGCCAGAGAGCTGACCCACATGGCACAGCAGACTCTCCTGCCTCGCCTGCTGCTCCCCTCAGCAGTGTATTTCAGTAGATCTGCCTGTTCTGCTCCCCACCCTGTCTCTGGTGAATCCTCTCGTCCCCTACACCTCTGGCCTCCCCAACCCCGCCCCAGTTCTTGCATGCATAAACAAATAAAATAGATCTTTAAAAAAGAAAGAAACGCACAGACACACACTGGAGCAGGGCCAGCTATGGAATCACAATTAAACATGAATCGTGTGTCTGCAGCTGCTTTCCACGGTGCTACCCACAGACTGCACTCTACCTGGGAGGCCCCGTGGCCCTCTTATCTGGGCAATGCAGAGGAAGAGGCTATGTGCTTCAGATCCCCCTAAAACACAAACTGCAAAAGTCAAGGTGAGTCTCCTGGCTGAATTCCCACATTGGGAGACGCGCCTAAGGAAGCCTTCAGCGTTAAGGCATTTTTAGCAAAGCGCTTGAGTGTTGAGTGCCAGTTGCTGTAACAGGGGTGGGTGGCCAAAGTCTTATCAGAGGGGCCCTGTAAGGACAGGAAGTGGGTATTGGCAGTGAGGGAGTTGCTGTGTGGAGAGGCCCACGAGGCAGGGGGGCCAATGGAGTTTGCAAGTAAATGCTGCAAAGGAGCCCATCTGGAACAGCAGGTCAAGCAAAATCATGCTTATTAAAAACTACACTTGGAAGGGTGTCCAGTCACACCCACCCAAGACACAGCCTGAGCAACCGCAAGAGCATGTATCCAGATCACCCCCCATCAGGGGCTAGGCTTATATGGGTGCAGCAGTCAGAACAAAGCGGCTGTCTTCTGGCTGCTGCCAGAAGACAAACCCAGTGTGTCATGAGCAGGTTAAGGCTCCCAGGCTGGCAAGGCACCGTCTCTCGAGAGGCCCCACCAGAGGCTGTTGCTGCAGCCCCACCACGAGGCTGCAGCAATGCTCCTGGGGCACCAAGCTTGCCGGCGGGGAGGTCATGGACAGCACAATGTGAAACATTGCAGAGCGGCATCCAGGGAAGGCCACTTCAGTCTTGGTGTCGAGTTTAAGTAACAAAGTACTCAGAGGTCCGCCAACCTCAGGGACAAAGATGAAACCGGACAATTCTCAGATTGGGTTCTAGGTCCCACAGCCCTTCTTGGCCGGAGGCGTGGCCATCAGTTCCCTGGCGCTGGGGCGGGGCCTCGTGCCTGAGCTGCCTCCAATCAGAAGGCCCCTCTTGGGGCTCAAGCATCCAGTTCTGCTGCCCGGTGAGCTTCATTCCGAGTGCACCTTATACTTGCTGGTGCCGTCATGTCCTCCCATGTCGTCTCGGCCCTGCCGCTGAGTTGGTGTCCCCCATAATTGATGTGCCGCCATTCCATTGATGCACGGCCGAACATTAAGGTACCCACAGCTGGCACAACCTGCAGACTGATTTTGTCTAAAGCTTGCAGATTCCTCAGGAGCCGTCTAGATCAGCCTTTGTCACCCTTCCATCCAGCCAGGATCTGGGGACCCGGCTGCGCATTTTTCCATCTGATAGAAAACTTAGTTTTCACTTACTGTTCTCACCCACAGACATCAGCACCCCTGCCCCCACAAGTCTGCCCTGACATCTGGAACCCACCCCCATACACACGCACATGGACTTGGCTTTAAAGAGTTCCTTAGAATGAGGTTACACCAGACCTATGAGCTGATGACAAAGAAGCCCAGTGGGTGCCCTGGGGAACTGCCCCCCCAACCAGGAGCACCCACATCAGGATCAGGGGCCTCCCAGCCACACTGCGATGGTCTACAGCCCAGAGAGCAGGCCCCCCATCACGGGAAGCACCCCAGCACTGGAGCCACCTGACCTCCTATGCCTTCCTTATGGGATCCTGAGGTCTCCTGGATCACAGGGGTCCGTGGTTGCCAGAGAGGAAGACTTTGGCTGAAAGTGACAGAAAACCCAACCACAGTGGCTTAAACAAATCAGGGACCTGTTTTTCTGTTTCAGTGGCTCCATTCTGAGGCTGCCGTGGCCTCTCCCCGGAGTCTCCGGCTGAGGACAGCCCCACCTACCACGTCTGGGTCTGTCCCAGCAGATGGACGAGGAGGGAGCTCCCCGCAGTTCACAGGGACCCCGAGCAGGCCTGGCTCACCTTGCCCCTTCCGCCACCACTGTGCCACCTGGCCACTCCTGGCCAGAAGATGACAGTGGGAGAGGAGGTGGGATGAGGGTAGGGCCAGCGGCCAATAGCATCTTCCCAGGGGCACCCAGGGCCAGGCTGAGGTAAGAGAGCAACAGCACTACCCAGCCAGGAAGCGGGTCCCTCCTGGATCTGCAAAGAACCGAATGACTCAGGCCACGTCCCCTGGGGATGGTGCCCTCTCCCAGGCAGGGGCAGCCCTACAGAGCCATCTTGGGAGCCTGAAAGTAGCTCTGGGGGTGCAGAGGTCTCCTGAAAGGAGTTTGGACAGGAAAGGAGGGTAAGAGAGATGCCAGGAGAAGACCAGGGACAGAAGGGATGCCGACGTCCCCCATAAGCCTGAGCCCCTCTGGGACGGCTGAGCTCCCTGGCCACACGTGGAAGCGCACAGCCATCTCTGGGCTCCAGGTATGGGGAAACAGCTGTCTTCAGCAGCCAGACTCTCCTTACCGTGCAAGAGAATGAGGACTAGACCCAACAGCCATGCTGGGCACTGAACTGACAGTTCATATGTGAACACAGGTCTTTTTAGACAAAGAGAAAAACTGGAAATTTGCATTCACTTACATTAGATTCTTGGCCCAGACTGTTTCATTTGATCCTATGAATAAGCATTCTTTACACTTACTAATAAGAGTCGTCTCGAGTTCTTGAATAACTCATCTAAGATCGCTTGACTTAAAACTGGAAGAGCCCGATTAATGACAAACACTGAAAATCCAAAGTCCACCTTCAACACAGCTCCTATGCAGATGATGCAAACTTTACTGAAGATTTTTTTAAATTATTTATGATATGCCACCTGGGTCTAAAATTGTGAGATAGCTACCTCTAATTCCCAGTTGTGTAAACTGCTCCTCAAGTTCAAAGATAATAAAGATCTGGGATTCTTCCTGAATGTGGGGAGGTATAGAGTTCATGTAGACCCCACCCTTCCCTAGCAGAACTTTCTACCCCCTTACTGCAAATCCTGGCATGTGTCCCATTCCCCCTAGGAGCCAGGAAAAAACTGAGGAGTAAGATGCCATTGAAGGACAAAGTAAAAATCTCTTGTCACAAAGAGAAGTGTCTTTTTTTTAATAAAAATTAATGCCAAAAAATCCATGATAAACAAAACTTTTCAATAAAAGCAGGTGGGTGGGGCTGTTGACAGTGGTTTCTCACCATGGAGATCCTGGCCCCACTGACTTCAGAGTCCCTAACATGAGTGGGGGGACTCTGGGTAAGACAGATGGGGCGCTATGGGGCCTTCAGTGTGACCTGGTGCTCTGACTGCCGACCTTCCGGTCAGTCTTTCTGCGTGGTTCACATCACGGGTGGACATTGCTAAGAACTTTTGGAGGCTCACAGGCGGCCTTTCACCTCAGGCCCCAGGTCAGCCCCACTTGCTCAAATCGCTTGTTCGTTATCCACAGACACGTGGAAAGCAGAGAGGATCTATCATGAGGAAGAGAAGTTGCACAGCTTCTAGGGCTGATCTCACCCATGAAAACCTGAAGTTAACTACTGCACCCCCTTCCAGTGCCCCTCTGAAGAGACTGCAACTTGAAAATGAACAGGTGGCCGGGAGGAGGAGCTGCAGAACACTGAGGCTCCCACTGCCAGCCCACACACAGGCAGTCACAGCACGGCCAGTAAGAAAACAGCCCTGGGGGGTCACGACCCTTCTGAGGTCCTGCGGCTATGCTGGGAATGAGCCGTTCAGACGTCCAGTGTCAGGCCAGGCCCTGGGATGTGATTAGGGCATCAGCACCAAGGGGCAGAGGCAGAGCTCCCCAGGAGTCATGTCCTACAACTCATTCTAAAGGACACTGCCAACTGGAAAGTTCCTTTTACTCACCACTAACCCTCAGAAGGAAGGAGGAGACAAAATGGGGAGACCTGGATTGGGGTACCTCTCTGGGTGAGAAGGTCCCCAGGCAAGATTTGACACAGCAGGAGTGACCCTGGAGGTGGCATTCAAGGGACGTGGCCACAAGGTGAGAAGCGACAGCTTCCGTGGCTCTGCCAACACTTCCTCTGCCTGGTCTCGAGATCCCAACTCCACTCCAGGACCCAGAGCACACCCGTGGCTGTGGGCCACCCCATGGGTGTTAGAGCAGCCATGGGACACTCGTCTTCATCCTTAATCATCTGCTCCCTTGGCGACCCCACTGGGCCCAGGGGCGTCCCTCTGCCACTCCACACAGAGGTGGCACTTTCCCCAGCCATGATGGGCTGAGGGCTGGATGCTGGTACCGCTCTGAAGTGAGGAGAGGGGTGGGGCGGGTTGGGGGTGTGGCAGGGAGGACAGAAGCAGATGAGTCCTTGTCTAACCCTTGCTCGCAACAGACAGTCCTCAGTGGCTTCTGCAAGAGCCTGTGGCCCTTTCCTTGCTCTCGTCATGGTCCCCGCACAGACAAATGAGCGTGGTGTTTGCAACAGTCATGTCTGATGACGGGGGAACATTCTTATCACTCTACTTATGCATATCTCGCGATGCCAACGTAATATTCATAAAACGTAACAGTCTTTACACAGGCGACCAAATGAATCCTGACCACTGGAGCTGCAAAGATTTCTCTTTCTATGAAGAGTCACGAGATTTAAGTTTCAAAAAGCAAAGATTTTAATTGTACTAAAATAATTTTGATGATCACTGTTCAAATGTATGAATTATGATCGACCCTTTGTTTTTGAACAAATAATCTTAATTTGGAATGAAAAACAGCTCTGAAAACACAGGTAAAAACTAACTTGAGGCCCTCCCTGGTGGCGCAGTGGGTTAAGCACCACAATATGAAGCAAACCACAGCCACTGCAGCATGAGTTCGATCCCTGCTGCCGGCCAGGGAGGGGACCCACATGGCGCGGCAGACCTCTCCTGCCTCGCCCGCAGCTCCCTTCAGCAGTGTATTTCAGCCGATCTGCCTGTTCTGTTCCCCACTCTGTCTCTGGTGGATCCTCTCAACCCCTGCACTTCTGGCCTGTACCCCAGTTCTTGTATGCATAAGTAAATAATAAAAAAAACTAGCTTGAATATCTTGAATTGGGGTTTTTCTATTGATACTTTAATGAAACTGTAATCAAATTTGGTGTACTCTGGAAGCAGTTACATTTGGTATTTTCAACATTTAGATCTCCACTGCTAACACACAAATTTGGTGGAAATATTAAAAATCATGAAATAATTCATGATTTTATAGAAGTTATGTTAAACATAACATAGAATAAATGTGATAACTTGTCAATAATGCTTACTGAAATAGTGCCAGCTCATAACATAGCAGACACTTCAGTGTACCTGGGCACCATTCGGCACCTGTGTGCACTACCTATGGTAGTCACCCAAAGCCTACCACATACCAAAGCCTTTTACCCCATTTTCCCACGCCCTTCTCCATAAGTACGATCATTTATGAGTTAGGGAGGTGTAACTTTGGTTCTTGCTGCAACACTGCTGGGCCCACAAGAACACAAGAGCCCCAGAGCAGGGAAGAGCCTTGCTCTGAGAGGGTGCTGCCTGGACAGATGGGTGGACCCACATGGGGATGCAGGTGGGTGAAGAGGGCGGCAAGGGCCTGTGCAGGAAGTTCTACGAAATAGGACATCAATCATTTGTCAGGGTCTTCAAATCTTTTCTTTTTCTGTCTTCGTTTATCTCAGGCTCCAGCCATTTCTAAAATGAGCCCACTGAGGCCCAAGTGCCTTCTCCCCTGGCTCCCTGCCTTTCACCTGCCCAGGAGCAGGGCCTGGTGACCTGGTGACTCCCCTGGGGTTCACACACAACACATGACCCCCTGCCAGGCGACAGCAGGTGGGTGCACCACCATGCTCCTTGCTGGAACGGGTTGAGGGTCACAGAACGCATCGCACCCCCTCCCCTGCCTGCGATGCCGGGCACATTAGGACAGGACTGGACCAAGTACAGCCCCACACACGCCACTGTAGACAGGACTGGGGAGCCCCTGGGGTGGGGGAGTGCTGCTGCTGCTGTCAGAGCTCGTACAGCAGGGACCGAGGAAGGGAAGGACCGTGTTGGGAAATGTACTTGTCAGAATAATGGGACCGATGCTGCCGGCTCTGTGTCCAGCCATCGCTCGCCAGAGAAAGAGAGAGGATGAGCCTGAGAGGTCTCAGTCACCAGCTGCAGGCGCAGGGAGGGAGAGGCCTCTGGGCAGCAGCTGCACCTCTGTCCTTAGCAGAAGGCAGGAAAGCTGCAGAGCGGCCTCCAGATTCCCTGGTCAGGGCAGGCGAGCTCCACGGAAGGCTGCATCCATGGGCCAGCAGCAAGGGCCCCGCCAATGGGAGACTCCGATTGGAGGGGCATGAGACCCTGATGTTTGGAAAGGGTATTTCCAGGTGGGTGCTTCCCAAAACCCTCTGGGACACCCAGGCCTGCAGAGTGATCCTTCCTGTTGAGGGTGGGCGTTCCTCCCTCACTTGAAGCTGCTGTCAAGGTGGCTGCCCCTCAGGTACCAGGCACCACTACCCCCCACCCCCCCACCCCACACACACACACAGCTCCTGCACCCTCGGGCCTTTCTGCCATCAGAGCCATGACAGACCCAAGCAGCAGCAAAACCACCGGGGCATACTGGCTACCCAGGGACAGGTCAGCTGGGCCAGGGCCTTTGGGGCTGACCTGGGATGGGCAGTACATACACATGAACAGGGAGAGCTTGGCCCTGAGTGTGGACACTTCCAAAATTCAGAGCAGCATCAGGCCAGGTAGACACCTAGGAGGAAGGGTGTCTGTAACGGAGAAAGCAGCATCCACACTAATGGAACAGAAATGCCAGGGCCACATCCAGACAGCAGTGTAACTGGAGTTGGGCAGCCCCACCTCCAGGCCCAGGCCTGCTGGGTACCCCCAGGGCGTGGGGACACACAGCTGAGCAGCGGCAGCACAGGACCCACCTCCCCACAGACGTCCAGAATGGAGGCTGGGCCCACTGCCTGGGCTGAACTCCACCCCTGATGCCCTGCAGAGGGGACAGCTGGGAAGGGAGCAGGGCAGAGCGGCCATTTTGGGGAGACTTTAAAGGAAACAAGGCACATGAGCTTGCTCTTTTTTGTGGGGGCTGCTGCAGAAGGTGGACTTGGTAGACTTTGCCCCCACAGGCCTGGGATCAAGAATCGGCAGGCCCCTCACACCCTGCCAGTTTCTTAGCTGCAACTCCACCTGCCACCAGCAGTTACTGGTCAGTAACTGGCCTGGCCTTCTGCCTTTCCCCCTACCCTGCTGGTGAGAATGATCTGCTTCTTTTTTCTGCACCAAAGGTCCTTTTGTTTGCATTTGTACTAACAGGTGACCAGACCCAGAACCAGCGAGAGAGCTTCTGACCCTGTGAGAATCTTTTAGACCCTCTCCCTCCTAACAGGAGGAAGAGCCACAAGGTCAAGGACTCTGTTATAGGAAGTTAAATGGATCTACAAATTCTCTATTCCTTTCAGTCTGCTGTGATGAGCTTTGCTGCCTTGTTGCAACACAGAAGATAGATAGATGAATTTGTATTATGAGATGACTATGTCACTGCCTTTATTTTACTCATACATTTTAACACCGAGGAATTGGGATACTTCTGGGGGAGGTCTCAGCTGCCTGTTCTGGGCGCCACACCTGTGGGGAAGCACAAGTCAGCAAAACAGCCTTCCGGGTCCAGAGGAAGATGGTTCTACTCCACAGACCAACACATTTGCAAAGGAAACCACATCAACTACCTCTGCCACCAACACGGTCCTTCATTCATGAGGATTCAACCCAATATAACCAAGTATTTGAGAAGAAAGAAAATTAATTCAAGATTAAGTTTGATCAACTCTGGTGAAAAGAGAAAAAGATACTGAAACAAAAGAAAAAAAAATTTTTTTTTTCTTACAATGTGTGCTTTGTTTTCTGGGTGTAGTCTCCATAGAATTTCCACCACCAGTTCACCTGGGCACCATCACCATAGTCCCTTGTGCTCGTCCCGTCCTGCCTTGATCCCAGTCCCTCCCTCTTTCCTGCAGAATGTCTCAGTTCTGTAGCTGTTTATTTTCATTTTGTCTTGTTGGTTTTTGTTGCTGTTGTTGTTATTTCATTTTTTTCCTTGGTCCCCTATAGTCCTCCTATAAGGAAGACCATCTGGTATTTTCTTTCTCCTTCTGACTTATTTCACTGGGCATAATCCAGAAGAGAATGTTTTTTAAATCTTCTAGCAGCATCCATGGAGAGAGCTGAGATGCTATTATATCCAAGTCAAAAGAGCAAAAACTTCCTTGAGAAAGGAGCAAGCAAAAAGGAAGAAAGCATCTTTGAAAATATAAAATCTGATGGTGAATATTAAAAATTCCATAATTAAATAAAAGATTAAACACAGTTAAAGACCAGCCTAATTACCTGTAAGATAAGTCAAGGAAAAGTCCAATAGCAAAAGGGAAAAGACAAAGAAATGAAGAAATACGGAAGTTAATGTAAGGTCAGAGATCAGGTCTTTCCACCCTCCCACCACTGTGATGATGGACACCTGCGGTGCTGTGAGCATTCCAGGGTGGGCATGCGCAAGTGGGTGCACCTGAGTTGGACACGGGCTTAAATGGGCGGCGTCATAAGAACCAACAGGCCCGACAGCACCAACGAGCAGCAGTGAGAGCAGCAAAGCAGCAAAGCAGCCAAGAGGGTGAGATGCGCTGGGGGCTGGGAGGCCTGCCAGCCTCCCAGACCCCTGGCACCCCTGCCTGCCATGTACCTGGCCACCTCTAGTAATAAAAGTATGAAAAGCCATTGAGGGCTCCAAGACTCTCCTTCCTTGACCCATCTGCCCAGAACCATCCCGACCCTGCAGAGTGCCACGCTTCCTGCCGCTACAGTTAAAAACACAGACCTGGAGGGTCTAATGTCCAATGTCCATCTAATCTGTTTCAGAAGCAGAGCAAAAAAGACAATCAAAAGGATAAACTAGAGTGGTAAGATAGGAGACTATTACGTAAACTCAAGAGAAACCTGATGTTTTAAATGAAAACAAAAACAAAATCTCGGTTCCAAGTGTCAAGCAGGTTGAGCAACCCGGAATAAAATTACACCTGGCCATTCTAGAAACATTCCTAGGCCCAGAGATAAAGCGGGACCCAGCATCTCTGTAGGGAAGTGTGGAAGATCGAAGATCACCCACAGGGGACAAGAACTAAACTGACCTCAGGCTTATCAATAGAATGTGACATGGGAGGACAAAGGAACCAAGCACTCAAAATGTTAAGAGAAAGTTATTTTGAAACTAAAATTCCAAACTATCAATCAAGTGTGTGGGGGGGGAGGGGTCGGGAACAGCGATATTTTAAGAGCCGCAGGACTCAAAGTTTTACTTCCCTTTCTGAATAAAACACAAAGCAGTAAACACTTGCAAGTTCAGCTCCTAGCCCTTTGCACGCACAAGCCTTGGACTCGCCACATCAGCCCTGTGATGTTATCTCTACCCTAAATTCGTAGACAAAGAAACTGTGGCACGGAACAGGGGGGGACACTGGCAAAATGAATAAATAGCTGAAGGCAAAAATGATGCTGTGGAATTTAACTCCCTAGTGAATTAAGATCGGTGGAGAGACATCTGCACTTAGCAGTTCTGCAGGGTATCTAGAAAGCAATCAGCTAATTGAAAGAAAGAGGGCGGCTACTGCCAGCAGGCACAGGGCAGGCTCATCATGCATTGGGACGGACAGATAAAGGGGGTCCCGGAGCCCTCAGTGGGTTCTTCAGGCTCTAATGCTCTCAGGGAACCAGGCACGCAGGCAGGGAGGCTGCCATGCAAGGAGGCAGGCACGGGTCAGCCAGGGGGTCTGGGAGGCTGGCAGGAAACTGAGCCTCCCAGCCCCCCACAAATCCTTACACTTTCTCCAGACTCTCGTGGTCTCTCCTCCCTATAGTCACGTGGCTGGTCCTCTCTGAGACATCCATCTCTGAGTGACACTGCTTTTACAGTCCTGCCCTCCAGGCTCAGGTGAGCCCACTTATGCATGTGCACACCTGTGCTCCAGGTGTCCACAATCAGGTGCAGGTGCCCCACGCCCACGCTCCCAAGCACCTTCTGCATCAACGCGATCAAGGCCGCAGGTAATAGCCAAAGAGGCCAGCGGGGTAAAAAGCCTGATTAGTTCACGTACCCTACAGGGCTCTAGACAGAACATATGACTAAAAACTAAAAACTCTAAAAAGACAAGATGGATGCATGTTACAAAAACAAAGCACACCAAAAAAAAAGAGAAGGAAAGGAAATGAGAAACAGCAGAAAAATGGAAGGAGTGGATCAAGCTGTATGGCAGATGCACGCTCCAAATATGGACAAATTTACAGGTGGCCCGATTTTGAGCCATGGATGGAGTTTAGGGAATGAAAAATACATTTGACTTTGACTCTTGGAAGACTATCCCTTAAATAGCACCTGTTTAGTAACACAGAAATAACTTTTCCTTAATATATTTTGTAGTGGTAGTTACTAAAGACCCACAACAAAAATGTTGTTTTTAAACTTTTTATCTTTAGAATTGATCCTGAGAAGCACAGAAAACATATATTACAGTTAAGACATAAATATAACATAAAAATATAATGACAATAGGGACCTCTCTGATGGCGCAAGGATATGAGTGCCGGACTGTGAAGTTTCTGCAGCCACTGCAGCGCAAGTTCAATCCCCAGCCAGGGAGGAAACCCACATGGCGCAGCAGACCTCTCCTGCCTCGCCCGCTGTTACCCTCAGCAGTGTACTTCAGTCGATCTGCCTGTTCTGCTCTCCACTCTTTCTCTGGTGAATCCTCTCACACCCCGCCTCTCTAGCCTGTACCCCAGCTTTTGTATGCATAAATAAATAAATAAACAAAAAGCTTTTAGACTATATATATAATGACAATATAAAAATATAATGCTATAGCTGGATAAAGAGGGAAAAATTATAAAGACGCTAATTCTCTCATCTTTCTTAATGGAGACTTAAGAGATACCTGAATACCTGAAGGGTGTGACTGTACAGCCCAAAGGCACGATGCCCATTAGTAAGCCGGACTTCATTAAATAGAAAACATTCTGCTCTGTGAAAGACACCGTAGAAGCTGAGAAGCAAACTGCAGATGGGGAGAAGATATTTGCAAAAGACATAACTGAGAAAGAACCAGTACCCAAAATATACGAAGGACATGTAGAACTCAACAAGAAGATAAATAAGCCAGTTAAAAAACCGGTAATAGATCCAAACAAACAAATCACCAAAGATGTGGAGTGACACATAAGACTTGACTGGATGTTCCACATCAAATGGCATCAGGAAAACAAAAATTACAACAATGGGGCACAATCCACAATGAATGGATCAAGAGCCTATTCAAGAAGAACTTCCTGCACAAACAGCAATAGCAGATACAAGAGAGAGCAATGAAGTGTATGATGGGTGTTAAATCCCAGATGTAATCCCAGTTTTTCGAAACTGAGAGCTAAGACACACTGTCTAACATTGGTTGGTCAAGATAAAGGGTTCAAACAAATCTAGGTGGTACTTTCTAGAAGAATTAAAAGCAAAGGTGCTTACCTTTAGGGCACTGGGGAATGAGGATGAGAAGATGTTAAGGAAGAATGTTATATTTTTGTATCCACCATGCTGTCTAGGTTTTTTTGTAAAGTGCATGTAGTGCTTTTATGATTCAAAAAACACTTTTTAATCAGTAATTTTTCTGTTTTTTAGGGAAGAAAACAGCTGAAGGTTAAAGTCTGTGGAAATTTTTCTAGAAGCACAATAATGGATGCCAATAACAAAGCATTGCTGGAAAAAAAGAACTTGTGAATTTTGAAACGCTGGAAGTTTTTCTCACGTTAGAAATTTCTCTAAGGGTGCTCCTCCAAGTTCTACTTATCAGACACACTACTAAGTTCAAATTAGCAAACTCCTACCTGCAATTGAAGCCAGCTGCAACCTTCTCAACAAGGACTAATTGCCAATAATGATTTAAGTGCTATAAATTCACATGTCACAATTGTTTTAAATAGGGAACCGCTCACAGCCTTCTCCGAAAAGAGCTGTTAATCTTTGCTGCTGACTTATCAAATCTTTCAGTCACCTGTTTGCCATCATTTTCATGAGCTGATAACGTGTTTATTAGAGTCATAATGTGCAGGTGGAGGAATAGGGGCCTGTTTAATGGCCCTGGAATTTCATCTGACATTTCTAGATGAGAAAACTTGGCATCAGCGGCAGCGTGCCATGGAAAGACAAGGCACACATCACTTTTCTAACTCAAGCGAATGAAAAACCAGCACTTGCTGAGTCACAGTAACCTAGACCATGGGCTAAGTCAAACTACATCCTGGAAGGCTATCTTTCGGCTTGCAGGGAATCAAGCCCCTGGTCCCGGCAGAACCCAGGTCCCAGCCTGCTGCCCCTCTTCCCGCTGCCCTGGCTTCTGGGCTGTCCCAAGTGCTCCTCGCTGCCTGGGTCCCTTTGCTCGTGGCGGGTTTGGAGCGCTTCAACTGGGGGCGTAGAAATGACACCACCTCTCCTAAAGAGAAGCAGTTGTGCTAGAACACTCAAGAACAAGCCTGGGCTCTGACCTGACCATTCCACAGCTGGCTTTGTCCACGAAATCTGGCTCCTGTGTAGGCTTCTCACAGCAAGATCAGGGTGTCACCTGAACCTCTCAAGGGCCACTGGGCGGGGCTGGCCCCACGCCTTGGGGCTCAGGCATGAAGAAGGTGAGCAGCCAAGACCATATGAGCCCACGGGCACCTGTACTCCACAGCCAGGACCAGCTTACCAAGGCAGACATTCAGCCAACTGCCAAAGCGCCATGAACCTCAACTTGCTCTTTTGCAAAATGGGAATGGCAGCACGCACCCCTCTAGCCCTGCGTGGTAAGAGCAGAGGGAACGGGGAAGCCCGGCACAGAGTCTGCAGTGTAAGAGCTCAATCCGTGCTACCAGGAGTAATAGCCTGGCGGCAGCAGTGACAGCCCCTACACACCCACTGAATGGGCCCAGGAAGGGGTCACCGGTCGGCAGGTGTATGCACCGCTTTGTAAGCAGCAGAGAACACACTCTGCTATGAAAGCAGGGGCAAAGATGCCTGGGGGGCCTGGGCAGGCTTTCTGGAGCCCACAGGCGTCCAGCAGACACAGTCCAGGAACCGGAAGCGCGGGAGGAAGCGCCTGCCTTCCTGGAAAGGCCTGGTCCACCACATTAAGTATGAGCAACAGCAAAGAGAACTAAGCTCCCCTCCTGCTTTTATTTCCAGGCCCACCCAAAAGGCTAGCTGGCTCCTGGGCCACAAGGTCTAAGCTGAACCCTCACCAGCCGGCAGTGCTCCAGTGGGTCTCTCTGACCCGTGATGTTTGCCGCTCGCGGGGCTCTCACTTCATCAGTCACCAAAGTGAGAAGGGCAGGGGACTGGGGGCCAGGGGCAGGGTTCTCAGGAGGGCACACTTCTCAGCCTGTGCATGGCCTGACCCTAAGACCCCGAGACCTGTCACCCCACAGACCTTTCCACCAGCCCGGTCCCATACCCTCACACTAATGTGCACCCAGGGGCACACGTACGATGGGTTTCTCGCATATAAAGTTAACCTCATGCGGGACTCCCTGGTGGCGCAGCAGTTTGAGTCCCACCCTGGGAAGCATCCGCTGCACAGCAGCGCGAGTTCGATCCCCCGCCAGGGAGGGGATCCACATGGTGCAGCAGACCTCTCCTTCCTCGCCCGCTGCTCCCCTCAGCAGTGTACTTCAGTTGATCTGCCTGTTCTGCTACCCGCTCTGTCTCTGGTGCATTCTCTCACCTCCCTGGACTCTGGCCTGTACCCCAGTTCTTGTATGCATAAATAAATAAATCTTAAAAAAAATAATAAAGTTAACCGCATGCGTTTCATCTGCTCTGTTTACCTCTGACAACTTGAGAGACTGAAAGAGATTAAAAAAAACAAAAGACAAGCAGAGCCACTGACTCCCCAAGTCCTGCTCACCCATGTGTCCAGCTCGTAAGCACTAAGGACACACGTGCTCAACCCACAGACCACGTGGCCATGGCTGAGGGGCCCATCAGAATCACAGGTGTTTGCAAGTCGCCTGGACCTACATTGCACCCCCAGGCTGAGACAGTGCCAGTGCAGCTCGACGCATGACTCGGGGTCGATCCACCTGCCTGCCTTCTCGCCATGCCCTCCCTCACCCAGCACCCACGCACCCAGCCTTCCGTTCAGCCCCCGCTGGGCACTGGCGCCCCATGACGAACAGCGCAGCTCCTGACTTACAGGCACTCACACTCCATGTGGGAAGTGGACGAGCTAGCAGATGGCAGGAAGGGTGACAGAGGACAAGGAGAGGCCAGCTGCGAGTGCCCGGAGCACGA
This sequence comes from Galemys pyrenaicus, assembly GCA_019455555.1. Lineage (NCBI taxonomy): Eukaryota > Metazoa > Chordata > Mammalia > Eulipotyphla > Talpidae > Galemys > Galemys pyrenaicus. Next base: position 8,529,024 of record JAGFMF010011799.1, on the reverse strand, counting down.
GGGGGCAGGTGGCTGTCACCGCAAGAAAAGCATGGCTAGTCCTCAAAATCACTCTTTGTACCCTTGAACACTTAAACTGTACATTATCATCGGAAGGACACAGCGTGGGGAGGGAGATGCCCATCACAGGCGGGTCGAACTATTTCTCTTTGCTTCTTTATTCAGTCGTTCCCTGAAGCTAAATAAATGTGTCCTGCACAACCAGGTGCTAGTGAAATGTGAAGTGTCAGAATCCCCCGTCTTCTGGTTTAGATGTTTCTCTTTATTTGGGGATAGCATAAGAACCAGACTCTCCATTTTGCTTTCCTTGGCTGCAGGTTCTTTTTTAAGCAGCAGATTCAGGTCCAAGGACAGATGTCCACACCAGGAAGGCCGTTGAGCTCGTGAGGGCCACCGGGTGAGGAATGCTTTGATCATCCTGGTCTCCCTTTGTCAACGTCATTGACATAGGGGATTTCTTCACACTAGGAGGTCAACGCATGATAAAGCATGTGCCTATTTTAAGACCAAACAATGAGGAGAACCAAAGACCAATGCAAAATTCAAAAATGCCCAGGGAGACAGCTAGGAGAATGCACCCCAGAACGGGACCACTCGTCCACATGTTTTAGGTGACCACTTGCGGTCACTTGCATAAAAAGGAAGCACAATTTGGGGCAGAAGTGAAAAGATTGTGAGTTGGTAGGTAATACAAGTAAAAGGGAGAGTGAATTTTGGGTCTGATTTTGATTTTATGATCTTAGCAGATGAGAATGCTACAGGGGTATTTGGAGAATGGAACCTGGTGCTAATTTGTAAGTGGAAAAAAAAAAAAAACCTAGTACAAAGCTGTGCGTGAATGACTGGCATCATGCCCTGCATAAAGGTCAGAACTGCAACACCCCACTTCCTACCTCCAGCACCCCTGCTCTTGACGTTGCTACTCCAACACTAGGGATCCCTCAGATCCCCACTGCCACCAAGACTCAAATTGCCAGCACCACTCACCGCAAGAGCAAACCAATCGCAGGTTAACTTGAGCAACGTTGACCAATCTTGGGCTACCATGGGGTCCCCAGCCCCCCTTGTTCTTGGGATGTTGTGTTGGTGCCCAGAGTTCCTGCCTGTAAGCCAGGTGTAGGGTCCCGCAGGTCTCACCAAGGGCAAAAGTCCTGGTATGAAGAACATGCTAGAAACCAGAATCTGCTCAAAACAGCAGGCAGGTATTGTTAGGGGGAAAGGTAGTCCTGAATGGATTACACAGGTGGGTGTGTGGACTCCAAACCCCACTCCAGACCACCAGTGTTCCAGAACCACAGATCCGATAAGATGATTATCGAAGAGTGGATCACTGGAAACTGAGGGTGGAGTTAAGCAGCCAGGCTGGCTATAAACCAGAGAGGTGAGCCTTGGGCTCTCTCTTCCTTTGGAGCCATTTCTCTTTCCCTTGGGAGCCAGCTCTCAGCGGGCCATTGGGTCCAGCTCCAAGGAACTGGTAAGACATTTACGGATTTGTATCCCTCTCTTCTCCTTGTGTTATTCACTATGCTATTTCCCCTTCTCTTGTAAATAAAACCCTTTAATAACTTTTGCCACATGTGCCTGAAGTTGAGGCTTATTATAAAAGTCTTCTGAGCTCGTGGGTGAAGACCCAGTGAGAGAAACCCACTTTATATTAGGGTTGCCCTGTAACAGTATTAGAATAGAGATAATGCGCTTTGACCAACAGGGACAATGAAGCCCCCCAGGCAACAGCCCTGGTCACTCCACCCTGGCTTACAGCCTGCATAACCATCCCCCACATGTGTTCACTCCCCACTTACTTACCCCCCTTTGCACTTGACCCTAATAAGCACGAGACTACCTTTGGACAGGGCTGCACCTCAGTTCCTGGGGTCGCCCTCTGACATCCACATGGACTCTGAGTAATCTCCTCCCGCCTGCTCCCAACACTGCCGCCCCGAGGGGCGAGTCTACAGTTTGAGTGCACAAGAAATGGAATTACAATTTTTAAGATTGGATTTTCCCCTTTAGAGGCTTGCACGGGAGCTGGGAACACAGGTGCCAAGGCCCCAGGGAGGGAGGCCCACAGGCCCTGCCCCTGCCCACTGCATCCATCAATGCACAGGCTACCTGCAGCCACACAACACGCTCCTCTCCTGGTGTCCTGGCGGTCATGCAAGTCACTGGCCACAACACCCTCTGTCCCGACTGTGGGTCCTTCCCGGGCTCAGTGGCCCCTCGATCACTCTGGCCATGAAGTCAAGGTTTGTGCTGGTGCTGGCGCTCCATGCTAGGACAGCAGCCTGGGACCAGGGAAACTCAGAGTTAACACTCCCAGGCTCTCTCCAGGGAATTTCAGGTGTGACAGGAAGAATTCCCAAAACTGCCTGGGATTCTCGCCACCCCTTCACCTGCGCCCTCAGCACTGTAGGAGTGTGGGCGAGGACAGAGCCCTGGGCCCTTCTCTCTTCTCCAGCTCTCCAACCTGTATTTAATCCCATGGCAACAGGGAATCAAAACACTGACTCTGAGCCGGTGTTCATCCAAAGGGGCTGTCACACCTGGAATGAACAGAGTGAATTTCTTTTGAAAGTCAGAGACCAAGAATCGAATCTCATCTTCCGCTGTGCTACACCTCCCCGGTGGCCACTCACACCCAGCCCCAGACGTGGGTGCCACAGGAAGGGGGTCAGCCCCAGCACCGCTCCCCACACATAACTGGGCCCTCTCTCAGCTCCAGGCCTCGGAGCTCTGGGCCCGCCACACAGCCGAGCCGGAGTCCCAGACCCATTCAGGGCCACGGAGGCCTATGCCCACTGAGGCACTGCGGAGGTCGCACGGGCGAGGTACACTCCGCGGTGCTTACTTGGAGCGGGAGGTGCTCTCTGCTCGCAAGATGGCGGACTCGGCCAGAGCTGGGGGAGCACCACGTGGGTGCAGTGCTCACACAGGGCCAGGCAGTCGCTCTTTTAACCTCTCTCCTCTGTATCACCTCTAATATCTCTCTAAGCTTGTGGATTTTCTGCCTGGACTCCAAGGAGGAGACACCCCTCCATTTTGCGGGTCACATGGAGGAAGGCAGCCTGCGGGAAGCCTACCTGGTTAAAGTCATCGGGAGATGCACAAGGCTGCCTAACCGGCCCTCCTACCAGAGGTGCACCGCTCAGGGCAGTTTGCTTCCATCTCTAGAACAACTCAACACACTTGATCTTCCCAGGGCTGAGAGCTAGCACACTGCTGAGTTAAGATGCGTTTTGCAAATGCAGTAAACCAGGGGTCTCCCTGAGATATAGGGACTCTTACCTGGGGGTACAAAGTGCAGGCTCCCAACCCACTCCTCAGAGCTCTCCTTCAGAAGGTGGCCCAGAAAGAGCTTTCTGCAGGAGAAACAATTTGACGACATGGGCAGGAAGGGCACCTGAGAATGTGCCCAGCCAGAGAGAGTTGTGCCAGGTGAGAACGGGTGAGACCTCAAGGGGCTCTTAGGCCACCCTGCTGGCCAGGCTCCAGCCTGACACCCTGCCCAGCTTCTCACTGGGGGAGCACCCAGAGATGCTAGCCCCAGCCCTAGCCCTTGGCCACATCTGGCTTTTCCAGAGACCTTTCTGACAAGCCCTGCTACTTTCAGCGCCAGGGACTGAGTCAGCAAACTGACATAACTACCTGCTTTCTCACTTTTTGTTTTCATAAGGCCTGGGGTGCTTTGAGCCATTGCCTCCGGAAACTGCCTTTTGTGTGACACGTGGGAGCTAGTGCTGACTCAGCACCTCCTGGTGCAGGGCCTCTTGGGGCTCATGCCAGTGTGGATCATTCCAGGTGCCCCTGTCTCAGAGCAAGACTCCGCTCACCGGCCCGGCTGTCTGGAGACCTGGAAGTGCCGTGGAGTCGGCCCGGCCACCCAATATGGGTCTACCGGGTCACTGGAAGCCTCGGCACATCCATCAGCAAATGGTTTCCATCTGGTCTAACAGAAAAATAGGTCAGTCACTTTTTGTGCTCTTTATCTTTTTGAGAATTCCAAGAGCAATGACTTAGCCAAACAACATGAGACTAAAAAGGCAGGCGCAAGCCCTCGCTCACGGGCCCACGCCACGCCTCATTCACTCATCCACAGACCTCACCCGACCCAGTGGGATCACAGCAGCGTCGTTCCCAACTGACCAGTGAGGAACAAGTCACCCAGAGACTTTAGTCACATGAGCAATAACAGCAGAGCCTGGATTCCACCCCAGCCAGGCGAGCGCTTGAGTCCAAATGTTCCCGAAGCAGAATGTGGCTGTGTGATGCTGAGCTGACGGGACAAAGTTTGAGTCAATGAGGAGACTTTGAGGCTGTGTGGCAGCCACGAAACAAATGTGAAATCCTCTCCAAAGCTACAAACCCTTTGTAAGGGGCAGCACCCAACCACCCCCGTCACCCAGCTCACTCGGCCTCTTCCTTCCATTCAATATGGTGCTTCATGGTGCCCCTCCCCCGAGATGCCCAAATTTGATCACATGTCATCATGCTGAGGGCACTTTCCTCGTCATTGGTCTTCATGTTGCTCTTCAACTATTGGAGGGGGAGGGTCCTGGGCACCCAGCACCACCCTACAGGGGCACTGCCTCAGGATGCTTCCTATTCAGTCCAGGCAGCTGTGAGCAAAAGCCACCTCACCATCTGGCTAAAGCAAAGCAAAACTGAGGCTGGATTCAGGCACCACAGCCTCTCCCACCTCCACGTGTGCCAGAGCTGGGCAGCAGGCCCATTGACTGGCCCCCTCCCGAAGTTCACACACAGATGTAACAGATGTGACAAGACAGAGGCCAGTGGGGAGAAGCCCCAGCTCCTGCAACCTCCGATGGGAGGGCGGGCAGGGGGCACGTCACCAAGACACCGGAGGACCACACCGTCCTTGAGGGCAGGGGGCTGGGGTGGAGGGTGACTGGAGGACTGTCAGCTCTTGGGGGAGGAGGGTTTCACCCAAATCCAGTTTACATTTCATGGAACTCCAAAAAGTACATCTTACCGAATGACTCAGAAGGAAATTTTAACAGAAATGCAGTTTTTTTTCCTCTTGACCCAGTTACTAAATACCGCATAATGGACAGAGCTCTATGGAAGGTTCCCCTAACCTCGTCCAAAGTGAGGAGCCACTTACTCACAGACCCGCCTGATTCCGAAGGTCAAAGTGAAGGTCAGAGGCACAGCCTACAGAATCCTGAGGCCATGGTTCCGTCTGAGGAGGGAGCAAGTCACAGGAGCCCTCCCCCAAGAAGAGAGGGGCTCCCAAGCCAAGTCGGGAGCTACTGGGGCCCACTTAGGTTCTGTCCACCACGCTGAGGTCCCCAGGGGCCTAAGAACAGAATGGAGACCAGGCGCTGTGGGAGGGAATCTGGAACTGGCCTCACCACCCACCCTGTTTCTCTGGCCTCCTCACCCCCCTCCCCTGATTCTCTGGCCTCCTCCTGTTGGTGGTTTGCACCCAGCAGGCAACAAGAGGCTCAGCCAGCACAATCAGCAAAGAAGAATGCGGTTCACAGGCCCCAGGGCAGGAAATGTCAAGAAGCAGGCACCTTGAGGAAGGCACCAGGCACCAGGAGAATGAAAGCAGTCTAGGCTCTGAAACTAAACTGCCCTGCTCCCCAAAAGCCCTTCAAAGGCTCCCCAAAGGCCCCTGCTCTCCACAGGTTCAGTACCTTCCTGCCCCCCACCACCACCCAGGTCTACAGTCCCACTCACAGCAGAAGCAGAGGGGTGAGTGCAGGAAAGTGTTGTGGGCCAAGCCGCAGATTGAGACCCTCTGGTTCCCCCCAGCTGGAGCCCTCTGGGGGTGCAGCCTTCACCCTGCTCTTCTGTGGCTCACTTGACCTCACTAGAACTTTTTGGTAGAACACAGAGGATTCCCGGGCTGGGGCAACCTGCACTGGGGTACATGGCGGCTCATCTGGGGCACCTAGAGGGGCAGCAGGAGACCCAACCAAGTCCCCAACCTCAGCCTCTTGTGGACTATGAGGTTGGGGGAGCAGCCTCTTAAGTTCTGGGACTGTGCTCCCAAGGACTTCTGTAGGGGGAAACTGAGTCCTTTTGGCCTGCAAGGTCCCACACAGCCCTCTAGAGCCCATTTAAGTTGGGAAGATGCTGAGCTCCAGGTCACCTGCCAGGTTGGTGGGGTGCTCCCCATGACCCCCTTTCTGGGCTGGCATGGGGAGCTGCTGGCCAACCCAGGGTGAGCGTATGGGGACACAGGGAGCAGGGAATAGGAGTGCAGGGGTGCAGGCAGCAAAAAGTGGAAGGGAGGGGCCTCCAGACAGGATTGGAAACAAGAGTCTGGGGTGAAGCAGGAGGGACCAGTGACAGCAGTAGGAACCTGGGGACCAGGAGTGGGTTGGGGAGACAGGGTCCAAGGCTGGGATGGGGTGGAGGCGCTCCCTTCTGGCTTTACCCAAACCCCTGGGTAACTTCAGCACCTGTGAGGGAGCTGGGTACCCTCCACTCTGTGTATGCCCCCCATCCTCCCCAAGAAATACTCCCCTTTCCCAGGTTACTAGGGCCCCTGCCCATCCTGTTCATCCTGACGCTTTGGAGCCTGCCGGCTGGGCTTTCCCAGGGAGGTTGGGAGAGTGAGAGGTTAAGAATGGAGAGGTGGGGGGGGGGGTGCAGGGAAGAGGAAAACAAGGAGAAGCAGCAAGGGCGGTGTATGGCTGAGCTCCTCTTACAGGTCTGTACAGCCACCCAAGCCCTGACGTCCCACGCCGTTCTCTTCTTCCTGCCTTTGTTGAATACACACACACGGTTTTTGCAGAGAAGTGTTGAAAAACGAATAGGGTCTCACTCACATGTATGAAGTAAATGACTGGAAATGGGTGCACGCCAACCCAGGTGTCCAGGGCCTTCCTCCCTGCAGGTGAACCCACTGTGAGGAGCAGCCCCTGTGAAGGACACAGAGAGCAGCAAAGGCTGTGCCCCAGAGGTCATGCAACAGCATTCTCAGAAGTTAGTGAGAGGCGCAGGTGCGGCCTGCCTGGCCCGCATCTGGCTGGCGAGTGCCTGCGGGGAATACGGGTCCTTTCCTGGTGCGGGCCAGCTGCTATTGCCACCTGACAAAAGTCCAGGTATGAGGGACACGCCTGAAAGATTGGGGTGCTCCAAAGGCTGCCCCTGCCGGACCCTTCTCTCTTGGCTAAATTGTAATTCTGTGATTTTATGATATGTGCTTACTGAAAAAATATTCATGGGAGTGGTTATAAAATTGGCTGTTTTGTTAAACAAAATAATTGGATGCTATGCATTTTGATGATGAACTACTGAGTGGCAAATACTGTAACACAAATTCAAAAAGCCAATACTGCAAAGCCAGGCAGGATCAAATGCAACTGGAATGTGGTTGTTTTACAAACTCAAAAGTTAGTTATTAGATAATTTCCCAGACCTAAACATTTGCTATGGAAAACTGGCCTTCGGAGCCAAAGAAAGACCTCTGTAACTTGGCCCATCGTGGAAGACTCTGTATCTCCCGAGTGATAAGTGAGTCTCGTAAACCCTACCAACCCTCCTCACCTCTTCTCTGCCTCTGTTTTACTTAAACCATAATCATATATAAAAAGTCTCACTAATAACAAAAAAATATTGACATGAGTTTGACTCTACACCTTGCGGCTAGTAGTCTGCCTTATACTCTGAGTAAAAACAAAATGGTTAGTTGTGACTGCGCAAAGTTGCCATGGCTGCCTTAATTTTAACAAACTAGTGTGCTAATAAAAACTTGCTATGCTTATAAAAACAATGTTCACATTAAAAAACTAGTTTGCTGATAAAAATACGTCGTCTAGCACGTAGGCCTTACCTTGAAACAGTATGATGCCCTGAATCTTGACTGGAGGTCATAAAGACCCGAGTTGTTCTCAAGAAAAAATGTAATGATTGTTAGCTTTCTGCTCTATGCACATGATGGTGTAATCCCACTGCTTGCTTGCAATGTATAAATATAGGTCTGCTGAGACCCTCAGGAAGACATTTGCTACACTCTGATCAAGTGGTCAGTGACTCCTCAATTTCCCTCAATTCACCGATGCCCACCAATGCCCACCAATGCCGTCTCTTCCTGTCGGAACCTGGCCTCAGCCGGAGCTGGCCTTCGTCACTTTATGGCCTACTGCACCTCACTGTCCCTTGAACTCAGCTTGTTGGGTCTCAGTCATCTGGGGGCTCTTGTTGCCCCCCATGTTGACATCAGCAGGCAGTTTTCTCCCATTTAAGGTCAGTGAACGATGCCCACACAGTCCACCCTCTCTTCACATTAAAGTCAGTCCCCGCCCTAGGAAGGCCATGGCCATCGTCTGTCCTGGCCAGGTTTCTCTCCCCAACCCACACAGTAGACACAGCAGCTTCTGACCCCCAGGCTTGCAGGGTCTTTCTTAACCACCCACTCCCTAAAGCAGCCAGAAAGCCTGATTTTGTGCCACTGAATAACAGTGACAGTCAGTAGGGAGGAGTCCCCCCAAAGCACAGGACTGATCACCCCCAGTCTCCTCAAAAATCTGCAATGGCTCACATTAAAACAAACTGTGGGCTTTAGGCCAGGAAGTTCTCCTGGGAGCATGAACAACTTAAGAAGTGACAAGGCCATCCCGAGTAGCCCTCTTCCCAAAAGTCCTTTTCACCCTGGCAACCAGGTCACTCACTGATAGAAGTTTAGACTTCAGTGAATTAAAAAGCTAATTAATTTTCACTTTTCAATTTCATTTTGATCCATTGAATTAGCTATGAAATGAAATATATGTACACCAGACCCTATAAAATAACTAGACCTTCAGATCTCCTCACTGTCCGAGTGACATCCCCCACCCTGGACATGGCAGGCCACTGCATCTCAGAGGCCGAATGCCAACTCTCTTTTGGCCACCGTGGAGGTTACCTGCGTTGATGTCAGATGCCCAGCACCGAGGCGGCCTGTCCTCTAGCCATGAAGAAGGTAGTGTTGTCGGTATTTCTTTTCCTGGGCGTTTCCTAAAATGCCCTCTGCCCTTCTCCAAATGCCATCCTTGTTGCAAAACTTTGTTGGGCTTCTCAGCCTCCCCAGCTGACGCCAGCCCTCCCGGAGCTCTTCCGCCTCGGGATCAGCCATCACTTCCAGTCCTTCAAATTAGCATTTAATTACAAGGCTGTCTTGTCTCGTTCGCCACGGTTTCGAGTGGGTTATTCTGGTCTCCCGACGTGGATGGTAGTGGGCAGGGCCCTTGTCTTCATGTCTTTTTCTTTTCCTGGGACGTGCCCAAGAGGAGCAGGTGGAGACAGACACAAGGAGTGCTCCGGGACTCGGAGGCTAGCAGATGGTTTCGTGCTCCCACCTCAGTCCCCAGCAGACCCTCCGACCCGAGGGGAGGCTGCTGCCAGGCTGGGGAGGCCCCGAGCCCCCACGGCCGCATGCCAGCCCGCTGCCTGCCCCCTCACGGGATCGCCAAGCCCAGGGGGAACTGTGCTGTCTTCCTGCAGAGGCTTGTGCGGCCTGCCCAAGTAGCCGGAGGTGGCAAATCACAGTGGAGCTCGAGAGGAAGGAGGTTTCATCCGGGGTGACGGGCAGGGTCGGCAGAGGGGAGCCAGGGCAGGAAGGGCCTGAATGGCGCCACTGGGGCGCAGCCCAGGCACTGGCTTATTGTATGACCTCAGGCACGGTGTGGTCTGGGTCATACGGCAGGGGCTTGTCACAAACCCCAAACCAGTGGGCCCCTCTGCTGGGTCACGTGTCTGTCCCACAGGGGGCATATGCCCAGGGAGGGGCAACCTGAAGCAGTGGACAAAGCCAGGTGGGTGCTCCATCATGGGGGGCAGCCGGCCTGCTCCTCCTCTCAGATTGAGAGAGGGGTTGAGGTGTGACACTCTCAGATGACTGGGTGTTGGGTGACACTTCAAAGTAAGCTGTGAGCACTGTCCTGTAGGGGCTGTAGGTTATCTTGCTGTGACCCATCTTATATCCACCTGCCACCTCAAATGGACCCCTGGACCTTGTAAGGGAAGCAAGGGAGAGCTCACCCATGGGTGCTCGTCTCTGAGCCTGGACAGGGAGGCCTAAGAAACTGTCAAAGGACATGGCCCAGTGAGTTCTTTCTGCTGAGTCAGCTTGGCCTTGGTTCCCCCACTCGGGCCCAGCACCCAACACTCTATTTTGCACACAGGGCCCGCGGCCAATGCCCTGCTGTGGCCATGGTCCTGCCCATGATCACAGCGATGGTGGAACTTGCCCTGAAGTCCTCGAAGACCCGCAGGCTCTGATTAACAGAGGAAGAAGGAAAAAGCCAAGCCAGGTTGACATGAACTTGGACTCACTGAGACTAAAGAAGAGTGTGTGGCTATTTCCTTTTATTCTGGGGAGAACCTGACCACCTCGTGTCAGAGGGCCTCCATTGTTTCAGGAAAGTACATGAGGAACGAGCTCAACTTCGGACAAGACTAGAGTGAGCCCGGGAGACTGGGACAGGGTCAGTTCACAGGGACAGCCGAGGTGGTGAGCACGGGCCTGAACTTGAGCCAGGCAGGACCAGGGCAGGCCCTGGAGGGAGAGGAAACTGGGACAGGTGTAGACAATTGGCTTTTGCAAACTGGGGACAAAAATTGAGGACTTAAGGCAGGTGAGCAGGGGACCAAGAAGCCCAAGAACACCTTTGGGAGTAATCTGCCCTCCTTGGGATGAGGAAGCGCTCTTCTCACCCCTGACGCTTCCTTGCAGGAGCCTCTCTTGCTGGCCACCTGCATGAAAGATGCCTGCCCGGTGGGCATCCTCCAGGAGCCGCCGCCACCCTCGCAAGTCCGGGTCAGCTCCACCCTCATTGCTGTGGGGCCAGGACACGCGCTCCCACTGCTGCCCTGGGCTGCTCGTCATCCGGGCCAGCGCCATCTGCTCCCAGGTCTGGACAGCAGTGTGGCCTAGGCTAAGGTCAGTCCAGACAGCCGCTGAGCCTCGACATGGCCTCCACAGGAGAAAGGTGCCCCCACCTTACTCACCCGCTTAGTTCTTACACGTTCCGAAGTCAGCAGGGAGAGAGCTGCCCTTTGGAGACCTCACACAAACCTCCACAGTCAGGATGGAGTGGAGATGGCTGAGATGGGACAGGAGTGGGCTGGGGACACAGGCTGCTGTGCACAAACCCCAGGAACAGCCATCTCTGCTCCTCACCCAGGAACCCCGGCCAAGGCAAAGGGCGAACAAAGGGCCCAGACCACCCAGGTCAAGGTCGGAAGAAATAGCTCTGTTGTGCTGGCCCCAGGTCAGAGAGAAGGCATGGCTGAGCCTCCCTGGCGGCTCTGAATTCCTGCTGTCTGGCTCGAGGCCAGTACTGACCACTTCAACTGAGCTGAATCCCAGAGAGAAGACCATTTTCTCAAAGTTATTTGAGCACTTAGTTGGGGGAGAGGGAGAGCTACATAAAAGGAACCGCAGAGAGGGGAAAATCCTGCTGATAAGCTGCATTCAAATCACCTACTTAGAAAAGAATTTAAGTGAATGGCTCAGGTCTGAGAATGAACTGAAGACATGGCTCTGAATGTTTCACCCCCGCTTTTCATTCTGCTCACACTTTAAGGCTTCTCTGTGCATTTGACGTTGGTTTTACCTTTGAAAGCACCATGCAACTGTGTCCTGGCTCAGGGCCGGGGGGGCTCGCTGCCCCCACCTGCCTGCATGGTCCGCTCTGGCCCCAGAAATGGACCCTGGAGGCTGAGGCCAGGCTTATCCCGCCAGCCCCCACCCTCCGCTGGACAGCTACTGTCACAGGGAAAATTCCCCCTGGCACAATCAACACCCAACATCTCACTAAACCATTTCTCTCAGGGATGGGTGATGTTTTCAAATGGAGGTCAACTCACATGAAAGAAATATTTTAAAGCATTTTAAAAGCAAATGAATTTTTTTTAAGCTAATGTCTCTATTCTGCGGGCTGTTGCTGTCTCTGCTGGTGAGAATGAAGGACAGAGGAAAAGAGAGACTATATTCCAGAGGCCTGTGCAGGGCTGAGGCCATTTCAAAGACTCTGCAAGACCAACTCAGAGACTGTTCCAGGAGGAAGTTCTCTCCCAGAGTGAGCACGCGGTCAGCTTGGGTCCTACACGTCGATGGTCTAATTTCAATTTAGAGCTGATCTCACTGTTCAGCACAACAGACCTGATGAGAAAAGGTCTCAGTCTTCAGGGAATTGCAAAGGCCGCTCCCAGCTCACACTGCCTTATTCTTCTGCTTACACAGTTATAACTGCACTCCATAAATGCACATTAAACCTTCCACGGGTCCTGTTCACTCTGACAAAAGCAAGTTTTTGCATAAAGTCCATATTATTGAAATACTATCACTCTTTCACACTAAATCAATCAAGTGCTAGTTTCAGATTTTGTGCGTTAAATTGAATATATTCCCCGTCACTATGGGGAGGACAAACACACACATTTCAGAAGCCGACAACCCTTGGAAATCTCTGCCCGGTGGATCTCTGAAGCTGAGATGCTGGCTCGGAGCCCTTCCCCTGCTCAGATGGGGAGCTCAGCTGCAGGCACCCCTCAGCCTCAGTCTCAGTTGTGTAAGGCCAGCCTGGGGTGCACAGACAGTTATGTGACAATGCTCACGCAGGCAAAATCAAATCGCTTCACTTAAAAAGGCAACTGTTGCCCTCTCTTCACCCACACAGGTACTTCTCCCTGCAAAACAAGCTCATCTCTCATTTTTGTAGCCACCAGTGCTTCCCCCTGCCCCTCCCCCACATCCTCATCCCCCCGCCCATGGCAGGATAAGAATGGACAGAAGAGAAGGAGCTGCTCTCCTGCCTGTCGCACTCGAGGAAAGCCTGGCGTCCCAGCCCAGCTTCGCAGGAACAGCCACTCTTGAAAAACTTGCTTGAAAGTAATAGCTTCGATGTTAAGAAAGGGAAGCAGGTGGCACTTGACATCACTGTTTTGATGACCATTTCTTCATCCTCGTCATCAATAGCCTCGTGATTATGCACATGGCTAAGGAGCATCTTCCAAGAACAAATGGGAAAAGGCAGGATGGTGCACTGGCATAGCATGGAAAATGCTCACCCTGTAAAACGGGAACTCTTGCCATTTGCAAAAACATGGGTGAACATGGAGAGTATCGTACTAAGTGCAATAAGCCAGATACAGGCAGCAAAAGACCTGCACAATCGCACCTTTATGTGGAATTTAAGAAGCAGAATACAGGAAAGCTGAGCAGGAAAAGCAGTTGGGGTGCTCCGCAGGGGAGCTTATGGCCTCAGCTTTTTAATAATTTGCAATACTTAAACAGTCAGTCCCATGTTGTTTTCTATTTCTATTTTGGGCCCTTGACTCGCACATGTTCAGATTCTCTATGCAGGTTTCATGGACTTTGTTGAATTTTTAGATTAATACGAAGCATGTCCTGAAATCTGGGTGGTCTTTACCTTAGAGTCCATGAGACCAAGGCTGAGATGCCAACACTCTGTTTTACAAATGAGGCCTCCTGACGTCCCGTTATTAGAGGGGCCTTGTATAATGTTCCCTGCATGGACTTTCAGGAGGGGTCCTCTTCTCCCCAAAAGCACAGCTTGGACTCCTCTTACCTTTCTCCCTAAGTCTAGGGTCTTGCCATCCCTCGTTCAAGCAGCACTTTGGGGTCCTTAGCCTTAGCCTCTGCCTTCAGGCACAACAGGATGCAGCTGTGGGGGTGGCCCAGAGGCATCTCTTGGGAGCATCTCGAACCCTTGCATGTGGTCAGTGCAAGCGGCAGAGACAGCAACGGGGTGGTGGAAAGAGCGGAGATCACCGGACATGTAAGAAAACCATCCTCACTCACTCACACTCACACTCACCAGCCCACAGGAAACCCAAGTGCAGAGACCAGAGCCGTGAACTCATCTGTCCAAACAGAATCCCAAGCCCAGGGCCCCAGTCCCCAGCCCTGAAGCCAGTGTTCGTTCCACATAGGCAAATTACTCTGGAACTGAATTACAGTCTCAAGTTTGGGGAGAGAACAGAGCAGGCAGGAAGATATGATTCGAAGGTGTCCCAGCATCAGGGGGTTCATTTCCATAGCTGGGCCTCTCAACAACTGGGGGTGGACGTCCAGGCCTGGGGTGTTCCCTGGGGTGTGCACCTGCTCCTGGAATTCCTCTGTCTCCAGGTCAGCCACTCTCCTTTAGAAACTCTCTCGTTGGACAGTTGGGCTGGGATGCGATCGAGCCAGGTTCTTGCGGCATCTCTTGTTTGAGAGATACTTTAACTGGTAAGTGGCTCTTTCCAACATTGTGGGGGACAGGAAGAAGTTCCAAGTGGCCAGCAAGGACACGGAGGTTCAAAGAAGTTACTGAACTCCCTTATCTGAGGTTGCCCAGGTAGCAACTGCCTTTCAAGTCAGGTTTTAATCCAATCAAAAGGGGGAAATGTCTGAAAATAAAAAGCACGAAGGTTAAGCAGCTAAATTTGGCACCGAACCACATCAAACTCTGAGGTTAAGAAGCTTGAAAGTGGAGACCCTGACTTCTCCTCTGGTCTCACTTCCCACAGCACCTGGCCCCAGGCGCTCACACAGGTACTTCCTCCGTGTTGACAGCCAAGCCCGGCCCACCGCCCACACAGACCCAAGCCCACACAGGCACAGGGCACTAAGCCACACTGTTCCCCACCCCCACCAAGCCACCACCAGGCCACACAGGCCCACTGGAGAGTGCACCCAGGAGTCCTCTCTCCCAGGGCTTCTGCCCCACATGCTTCTGGACCTTTCTGGGCACCTGGGACACCACTGCACCTTGGAGCTGCTCCCCAGAGACTTTGGGGTGGCAAGGAGCATGCTAAATGCCTCCATCTGTGGAGAAGGCAGGTCCCCCCATCAGGAGTGTGGGGCCTCTTCACTAGCAAACCTGTGAGGTCTCCCCTCGGAGACCTCAGGTCCCGTCCTTGCTTGGACTAGAAAGGATGGAAGGCGTGAGGGACAGAAAATTCTCTCTTGGCACACATTTAGCAGCTACATATTGGGTGAGGGCCATGCAACTGAGCTGAGTGGGTGACAGAAGCTGTGACTTCAGGGTTCCAGGCCCCTCTCAGCCACCAACCCAATGGGCAGTCCTGAGCCAGCCGAAGCCCTTGTCACCACAGTTGCCCCTTCTGTAAAGTCCGAGGTTTGGGCTGGATGTCCCCTGAGCCCCTTCAATTTCTCATAACACAGGGGTCTTTGTAAAGGGATATTTTTAAGTACCGCTCCAAAGGGCTATAAAATAAATAATGCATTTTGTAAACACAAAGAACTACACTCCAGGAGATGCAAGCCCTCTGAAGCTGCTCTAACAACATTGCTCTAGAACATTGTGGTTCTGGGGTTTTGTGGAGCTCCCCTTCCTGGCTTAGCGGGTTGAATCTCTGCCCTGAGCATGAAGTACCGCAGGAGAGAGGAAAATGCGGGATGCAAAAGTTTACGCTTTCCAGTGTGTTGTTTTAAATGAGTCGACGTCCTGACTTTTGTGGCAAGAAAAAGCATCTGCCTACATGTCGAACGTGCAAATGAGTTGTCCATCTTCGAGTGGACATGGCAAAGAATGTTTATCCTGCGTGGAACAGGACCCTATTTATTTACACTTGTCGTTTTCAAGACCATGAATGCAGCACATAGAGGCTGTTTTGACAATTCAATTTTTAAATCTGTTTCCATGGCGGGAGGTGGGGGGCTGAGGCGGGAGGGTTCCTTCTTTTTGGCCACTCCTGACTTCCTTTTCCTTATCACAGGAGTTCCTGAACCCGGCACGCCAACGTGAAGAGGTACACTTCAGAGGGTCCTTAACCCCCTAACATTGCAGAATAGGGTGCTTTTAAGTACTAGCTTTCATCTGATTTCAAAGAGACCCTTGACCCCAAAATGCCCTGTGACTATGTGTCTTGTTCATGTGCTGAGGAACCCCCAAGCAAGGACGCTATGACCCGCACAAGGCCCAAGTAGCCCCAATTCTGGAGTGGGAGTTGGTGGCTGGGAGCCCACTGAGCATAGCTTTGGGGCGAGTTCCCCGGTGCTGTGATGTGCAGCTCCCCATCCCCTGAGGACAGAGCCATGGGGTGTTGTCAACCCCAGCGCCACTAGCCCTCCAGAACTCAACGTCTTGTTGGCTCCCCAGGTTCATCTTCTGCCCCAGAGCAGGGTCCCCACTGGTGGAGATGCCCCAGTGGGTCCCTCTGCAGGGCAGCCACCAGGCAGGTGTTGGGAAGAGGCCATCAGCCCACCCTGCCTCGCCTCAGTGCTGTTTTCTCCTTCCACCTTTGCCAGCAAAGCCACTTCCTTGTCCTCGAGGCACTGACAGATCCCACTTCGACTTCCTCCTTGACTTTCATTTCTCAGACCTTGTCTTGAGCCACATCCTCTGTGCTACAAACAGCTCGCACTTCCTGCTGGCCGGGTCCTCTGAGAACTTCCTCTGCGCCGCCCACTCTCAGGAGCCTCACGCTCACATCTTGAGGGGGATTCTAAGCCGCTCCGTCCAGCTGCAGGTAGCGGGCCATGGGGCACATGCTGTGTGCTGAGACCAGGAGGCTGTCCTGCTGTGGCCGTCCATCTTGGGTCACGAGCTCCTAGCGCCACACGTCAGAGAGTGTTCCAGGAACTTAGCACACAGCACCAGCTCCCCTGTTTTCCTGGGATAAGCAGGGCTCAGACCCAGGTCTGCCAGGAGACCACTTTACCTGTGTGAACCCCAGTCTGGCAGGCCGATAGGACTCAGTCTACACCTGACTCGCAATTACGAGGTGAAAAGAGGTGGATCCTGAGGCCAAGACCAGCCAGGTGCTGCAGGAGGGAAAGAGGATCCTCCTCCGCTGCATAAGGAAGTGCTGAGCCTTTCCAAGATCTGTGAGCTTAGAGGACCTTGCGAAACGGGTTTCGTAGAGTAAGATTCTATTACAGTGACAGTGACAACCACAGTGGTATATGGGGGGCATCCCCCAGGTGGCAGGTGCAAGCACATCACACACGGACAGTGTGTCCTGCAGACATGGAGCATGGAGCTGACAGCCAGTGACTCCCTCTCGCAGTCCCGGGTAAGTGACATGGCAAACCACCACCCTCACCCGCTCACTTGTCAGCTCTACCATGACACCCTGTCCCAAGCCCCTCCCCAAGGCTCCCCAAAGGATCTCAAGGTCCCAGGTGCACAAATCAGAGGCATTGAAGGGAAAGTACGTTTGGCTTCCCTTGTATTTGCAGGATCAATTGCCCCAAATCTCCACCTCTCAAGGCTTGAGGCTTGGAGCTGTGTTAGGTGCTGAAATTGTGAAGAGGCAGATGGTTTTCCTGTGGCTTCTCATCCCCACCCCCTCCCACAGGACTCTTCCAATGATTGATTGTCTCCAAGGCAACCTCTCAAGCCTGCTCACCTGAACCCCCTCCCCCACCCCTCGCCCCACTCACCCTACCCAGTCCTGGGGTCAGCCCCATGGCTCAGTGCCTTCAGCTCCTGAGCAAAGGTTATTTTGAGCCAGTTTCTGGCTGGGAGGTGAGTACTTTGTTCCTGAAACCAGGTGCTGAGATGACAAATACTTCCCTTTAGCCGTTGGGGTTTTATCAAAGGGGACTCAGAGGTCTGATGAGCATTAGAATAATCGAACAGATTGGAACAGGGAAGAACTGGAACTGGGCCATCCCCTAGGAGCACTTTCTGGAGAAACAGAAGCTGAAGTTACCTTGACTTCCACAAACAGCCACTGTTTTGAAATGGAGACAATTGCAGCCCCTGAGAAAGGGCCCCAGCAGATAGGACTTTAAAAGGCACTTTCCTAGGAGACAGGGCCAGGCACTGGCTGTCTCCTGCTAGCTGCTGGGGCTGGCTGAGACCCCATTCTGTTACAGGGCAGGGAGAGGAGCACGCAGAACCCCCAAGCCTGCACTCTCTGAATGGGTTTTGCTATTTGCCGCATTAAGGTAAACATATAAAATTTTTAATGGAAAGGAACTTTAATACAATTAGGGTACAATAAAGAAAGAACAAAGAATATAGTTACTAAGTTAAGCATCCAAAGTTACCCATCTCCTTGAGGGTAAAACTTTAGTTAAATAGAATTGGCTTAAAGCAAGGCCCAAAAACCTGCTACACATTTAAAGGACTTTTTAGTGGAGACCCATAGAAAAGGGTTAGAAAGAGTTAGACAAATTTGGGAGGAAAAGAGTAAAATTAAAATTAAGATGAAAGCTGCCATAGTTTACCTCCCCACGGGTTTTTTACTCACATTTGTTTCAACTAGTTTAAGACTAAAAAGCAAGCGCAGTTTTTTTACATGTCCCTCTGCTCCACGTGCCTCCTCCTAAATAAATTATACAAATAACTTATAAACTTCAACCCCCATTCCAAACCTACAAAATCCAAAAACTACAAATCCCATAAAGTCATTATCAAAAAGCAGATCACTAAAACCTAAGGGTGGAGTTGAGCAGCCAGGCTAAATATAAAAGCAAACACGTGGGCCTTGGGGGGTCCTTTTTCCTTGGGAGTCAGCTCTCAGCGCACCGTTGGGTTCCAGCTCCAAGGAACTGGTAGGATATTTACAGATCTGTATCCCTCTCTTCCCCTTGTGTTATTCACTACGCTATTTCTCCTTCCCTTGTAAATAAAACCCTGTATAACCTTTGTTGTGTGTGCCTGCAGTTGGGGCATTATAAGTGCCGTTCGAGCGCCCGGGTGAGGACCCAGTCAGGCAAACCCATTTTATATTAAAGTTACCCTGTAACAATTCCATCTTCCCAAATGTTGTTTCAAGGACACTTAAACAGAAAAATCCGAGGAGGGGAGAACACGCACCCTACCTGCTGCTGCAGGGGGTCGGGGTTCCAGTCTGCCGAGCCCCCTGCAGAGAAGGGGCTAAAAAGAACAGCGGAGGACCTGTGTCCTTCCATTCCACTCAAGGGCAAGTTCTCCTGGTGGGCAGCAGCGTTGCTGACCCCTCGCCTCGGATTCTCCGCAGCAACATTTCAATAGGACACATTTCCAGCCTCTCCAGAGAGCCTACAAAATAGCCTTAGAAATTGGACTAAACTTTTGCAAGGTGAGAAGTCGAGCTTGGTTTTTTATCTGAGGAAAAAAAGGGAATTCAGGAGCAAGACCAGAAATACACTGCCAAGAACAACACCTACACGCCGAGTTCATAACTATGCACACCAAGGAACACTCCTACCTTTCGTTCATCCAACCAGCATCGTTAACTGCTACTTAGCAGACACTGTGGGAATGTCTGGGATGGACAAGTAGATGAATCGGGATCGGGGCCTGCAAGTGGGAAAGACAGACAGCAAACCAACAGTCCTCTTACCTGCCACCAGCACTATCGCAGGAGCAGGAACGGGGGAGAGGGAGGTATCAACATCTCCCCTCCAAAGTTGAAGGTCCCAGGATTTTGCTGGACCTTTCTCTAAAGGTAAAGACGGGATAAGGAAAGATGCTATTGAAAATCCAGAAATGTGTGTTCAAGCCACATCTGCTCTTCTTCCTTGGTCCTCACTAACATGCCCACCTCCGACCACTGCAGGATGTGGCAGAAGTTCCCAAGAACAGGTGGAGAACCATCCAGAGAAGCCCTAGACAAGACCCTGAGCTCATGACTTTTGAGAGCTATTTCATGTTTGTGGAATTGCTGGCCCCAGAACCAACATGATTGCATATGACACTCTTCTCGTGACTGATTAAAATCAACTACTTAAAAGCATACATATTTCCAGAAAGATCTTCAAATGTAATTCTGTTTTAATCAATCAAAGAGAATTTCTGCACACCCCATAAGCCATATCCTGTTTGACTTCTATAAATAAGTCTTCAAAAGTGCAACTAGGCGAGAATATATCCGTGCCATCAATCTTCTGGTTTCCCCTCGCATGTCTGTTTGTTTGTGTGGTACTGAATATTTATTCTTCAAGAAAAGATTTAGGGGGCCTGCCTGGTGGCACAAGGGGTTAAGGTGCAACACTATGAAGCTCTCCACAGCTACTACAGCATGAGTTTGATCCCCGGCCAGACGGCTGACCCACAGGGTGCAGCAGACCTCCCCTGCCTCGCCCGCTGCTCCCCTCAGCAGAATGTTTCAGTCGATCTGCCTGCTCTGCTCCCCACTCTGTCTCTGGTGATTCCTCTCACTCCCCATACCTCTGGCCTGTACCCCAGTTCTTGTATGTAAAAATAAATAAATATTTTTTTAAAAAGAAAAGGGCTAGCCATCAGCCTTCTCTGTGTTTTTACTTTCTGTACTAATTGAGATATAGACAATGGTGCTTCAGCCAGAGGAGTGGATATTGTATGTGAAGACCAGGGTTTTGCCACCCCAGCACTGGATTATAAACCAAAGTCCAAAATTGCACAAGGATGGTGTTTCCAAGGTGGTAGAGTTGAGAGGAGTCAGTTGAATGTGGAATTACAGAAAGTCAGTCATTCTCAGGGCCCAGGATCCACGCGCGTGGCCATCGCCAGCCCTTCTGCAAACTCTGGGGCGAGCAGGACCAGCTGTCGAGGTTCCTTGACATGAGGTCCTCAGTCCAGCCCCTCCCCTTGTCTGAGTTTTCTCTGGACACGGTTTCCTTTTCTCTTAAAAGGGAACAAGGGGAAAGAATGCCAGATTACTGGTGCATTAAATGACTAAGAAATGTTTGCCATTTAAAGCCATTTCACTTCCTGCCTGATACCACAAAGGAGTTTTTTAAATGTTAGCCTTTGCTTCTCTTAACGTCACTGTGTTTGGCTTGTTATGCCCATTTTGTTTTCAACACTGGACATGACAATGAAACCCTTGGTTTCCCTTGCTTAATTCAATCATATTTTTAAGTAGGTCAATTTAGAGAAAAAAGCCAGCATGTGTCCAGAGGAAATGCGTGGTGACAATGGTCCCAGTTTGGGGGTTGTGGGCAGGAGACAGCAGGCAACTGGCATCCAGGTCTTTACCCTACTCTGAAGGGTCCTGGCCACCGTCAAGTGCGAACTCCTTCCCTTGCCCCCCATGCTGAGCCCTTGGGCTTGGAGAAACATTGGCTCATCAGCACCCAGCCACCCTCTTTGACAGTGCCCTTGCTTCCCGAACCCTACAGTTGGCATATCACTTTCCCCAGTTACAGCCCAAAGGGAAACACCAGGAATCTCCCCCACCCAGGGTGGTTCCCAAAGCAAGGAGA
Organism: Galemys pyrenaicus; assembly: GCA_019455555.1. Lineage (NCBI taxonomy): Eukaryota > Metazoa > Chordata > Mammalia > Eulipotyphla > Talpidae > Galemys > Galemys pyrenaicus. The sequence continues at coordinate 8,507,918 of JAGFMF010011799.1, read as the reverse complement.
ACCCACACCAAGTGTGTGTGGGACACAGCAACCTCAGGACCAGTTCTGCCAGGTCCAAACCACATGACTATAAGCCAGAGGTCCCCCTGTGACTCCTGAAGCTAGTCCAGGTGACCGTACGCACTGCTTCACAGGTGTGGACATTGCACCGAGCACTCCACATTTTCTGTACATCTTCCCATTTAACCTTCTGCACATCTTGCTACATTGAAGTCGCTATCTCTGTTGACAGATGAGGAAACAAGAGACTTAAAGAGGTTAAATGAGTTGATCTGGGTCAGCTGCTAATAAAGCCACACCCAAAGGATCAGTTCATAAAACCAAGGCCAAGGGGTCTGCTAATAAAACCAAGCCCAAAGGGTGTGACAATAAATCCTTCTCTTGATTACCAGCCACACTGTTTCCGGGCTTTCTGGTCTACTTCCCAAAGACTTTTATGCAAGAAAGACTGTCCCTAGCAGCATGGTCATAGCTATTCTTTCATTTAACTGAGGACCTACTGTACTTCAGACACTGAGATGGGTAGAAAGGTGTCTCTAGAACCCCACTCTCTAGTGGAGCATCTGTGAGTCCAGCGGGCCAGCGATCACTGGCGATGTGACTGTCTGATCTGATACGCATAGACTGCAAAATGCAACCCAGAGTTCAAAGACCTATGAATAACATCTCGCTAGTAAATTTTCTATTGATTACGTGTTGAAATAATATCTTTAAGGTATTGGATTAACTAAGATACAGTTTTTATTTTCACCTGTTTCTTTTTACTTTTTAAAATGTGGCTACTTGGCAGTTTAAAGTTAGGTACTTGGCTGCTGTTATACTTCTATTGGACAGCTGGTCTCTGAAGGAACATATGGGGTGAGGATGACAAGTGAATAGAGCTGTCTCCCTCCCCAAGGAGGCTCTGGGAAAGCAACTGAAATGGAGTACTTGTGTCTAGAAAACTCAGATTTGAACGGCAGGTCTCCTTATCTGTGGTCTAGTGGACAGGACTGAAAATTTACCACCCTCCTCTCACTGGTCTCCACTATAGACTCAATGATGACTGTATATGAGTATGGGGACTGGATCATCATTAGAACAAGTGGTAGCAGCAAGAAGAATGTTGGATTTGGGTCAGGATCAGCACAAACTCAGACACAGGCTCTGCTCTGGTTTTCACCTTGATTTGGGCTTTATTTATACCAAGAAGTATTTCAGATCCAGAACTTCCCTCCTGCTGGCCGGAAGTTCAGTTCCCACTTGCTTTATTCTTAAGACCCATTCCCCTGAGTCCTCTGCAGAACCCCAAAGTTCTCTGCAGAAATGACAGACACTATTTTCTGCTTCATCGATGTCCATTGTTCCCTGGTTCTGTGAGTGTACAACTGAAGGGGTACAAAGGACCCCAAACTATGAAGGGGTACATGCTCTGAAATGGACCCTGCCATCCAGATGCACAAAGGAAGCATACACTTTATGTTAAAGATTTTTAATAGAACTAGTGTGCATAGAGAGAGAGAAGAAATGATAGTTCTAATAAAACTCCAAAACGTACCCATCTTCTCATGAGCAAATGCCCAGCCAAACAAACTTCGTCCAAAGTATGGCTGCTGAGGCCCAGAAGCTTGCCACTCTCAGGACACATGGAAAACCTCCTGAAGGGGATTGGGAAGGTTCCAGAGAGATAGGACAGGAGAGAGCAAAAACTGCAAATCATAGGACATGATCCAACATGAAGTCAAGGGCTGCCATTGTCTCTGCCAAACACCAGGAGCAGCTGCCCTATGTGTCCTTCACTTGGGTATCTCTTCCAAGTCTCTCCTCCATGTGTCTCCCCCAAGTCCCCTTAACAGCATCAGGGCAAGTTGAAGCTGGAAGCAAGAGAGAGAGGCCCACACCTCCCATGTTATAAAGGTCCACCTGGCCACTCAGCTCCACCCTTATTTCCCAGTAGCTCTTTTGCTCAAGAAGTTCAGTTCATGGCATTCTGTGACTTGTAATCTCCTGTGGCTGCATGGAAGTGGGGTGAGGAAAATGGCACCTCCCCTTCATGCAGTTGGATACGTAAGTTTCTTGCTATAAGAATCACTTTGGTTCAAAGCCCTCTAAGCCCCGTCCCAGGTGTGAGTCAGTCATGATGGTTCTGGTCCCCAGTGCCAGTCTCCACAGTAGGGGTTTGGTGGGAACAGGCATAGGGGCTGTCACCCAGTCCTGATCACGAGACCAAAGTGAGAGGTTACTCTGGGCTAGAATCTGGAAAATAATTGTTTTCTGGGAAAAAGTGGGACAGAGCAAGGCTCATAATGTCTCAGCCGTCACTTCATCCCATCTCCAATGCATCGGCAGCTGGTCCAGTCAGCCGTATTGCAGCCATTCAGGGAACTCAAGGAAATTACAGAGGCTTGTGCTGATGACACCTAGCCGCTGTGTGGCAGTGCCAGCAACCACTTGCCCCTCCCCCGGGCTTCTTGTGCTGTGAAGAAAATGAAACCCGTCATTATTTAGAGCTCTGCAGGCAGACAGGTTTGCTGTTACATGCAGTCTTTGATATACAAGCCAAACACAAAAAGACAAGACAATTTTTCCAAAAATCAAGGCACCGTCAAAGGAACTCAGTTGCTGCCTGCACCTCCTGGCCTGTGTTAGCCACAATCCCAGGGTGTCTGTGTGTCCTTTCCCTGGGATGGTGCTGTGTCCACATGAGGCAGGGAAACCGAGGGCTTAAACTCCTAGTCCCACCTGAGGGGAGAAATCCTGTATCGTGAAAAAGCCAACAAGGATGTAGAATAATGGCACATCATTAAAACATGTATATAGGGCCTCCCTGGTGGCTCAGTGGGTTAAGCAACGCACTATGAAGCAAACCGCAGCCACTGCAGCACGAGTTCGATCCCTGCCGCCAGCCAGGGAGGGGACCCACATGGCGCAGCAGACCTCTCCTGCCTCGCCCCGCTGCTGCCCTCGGCAGTGTGTTTCAGTCAGTCTGCCTGTTCTGCTCCCCGCTCTGTCTGGTGAATCCTCTCACCTCCCACGACTCTGGCCTGTACCCCAGCTCTTGTATGCATAAATAAATAAATCTTTAAAAAAATATTTAAAAAAATAAAATAAATAAAACATGTTTATAAACACGTGGTTATTGTCACAGATCTATATGGAATATGCTATGTGTGTATAAAAGTCACAGATGTTACAGCGAAGTTTCCACTTTGCCAATATAATACATCATTTTTACCCTCCCCCCCAATTTACAGGAGCTTACAGAAGATGGATTATTGCTCAGAAAGAAATAAAAGATTTGGTTGTTCTCTGTGCTCAGAAGCTTAAAACCAAATACTTATTTGTTTTTAATCTAATATATGCTTGAAAGTTGCTAAAGGGGTAGATCTTAAATGCTCTTGTTGCGCACACATGCAGAAATTGTAATTATGTGAGGTGACAGACGAATCAACAAACTTATTGTGGTGATCATTTCACATGTCCAGGCATTAAATCATCCCGTTGTGCCCCTCACACTTACACCGTGTATATGTAAATTACATATCTCTTATAAATCTGGGGAAACCCATATGCTTCTTTCTCCTCCCCTGAAGCAATGCTCTTTGGCTCCCCCATCTCCACCCCCACCCCAAGTGTCCATCGCTGCACGTTCCCATAATTCTAGAATCGAGAGCCACAGGCTTCTAGTGGCCAGGGCATCCATAGTCTTGGGGAGCGAGACCTTCTTACCCAAGCTGGTCTGGAACATCCTTCCCCACGACAGGGATTGCTGTTGGCCTGTCTGACCGGATTCTGGCCAACTAGCCAAGGGAGGGGGTAGCTGGAGGCTTCTGGTCAAGCCTTTGCTGCCTGGAAGAAGTATCTCAGCAAGCAGGTCTGCAGGAACCCCTGAGCCATGTCTGCAGGAACCATGTCTCTCAACACTAGAGACTTTGTTTTATCCTCATGAGAGACCCAGGCAGCTCCAGGGTGACAGGGACAGGAGGAGAGGGTGCTGGGCTTTCTGCTACAGGTGGTCACTAAGAAGCTACCAGGCTGACCACAGCTATACCAGCCCAGCCCAGGCCTGCAGCATCACCCCAGCCAGGGACAGAGCCTGGCCTGCTTTCCCAGACAGCAGCTCCTAAAAATACAACGTACTGAGCCGTGAACAGCTGCGTTGTGGTTGAATGAAACAGTGACTGCTGAGGTCGAGAACCGGGCACCGCGCGAACCAAGCTCACGTGGGTGTTTCGACCACGTGCATGAAGATTCGGACGGGTTTGTGCAAACAAGCACTCACAGTCCTTTGATTAAATTTAGTCATGTGGCCAAACTGGACCGCAGGGGAGGTGAGCGATGGAGTCTAACTGGGTCCAGAAAAAAAAGGAAACAGTTTGGTGCAAAATGAAAATACAGAGCCCCAAGCTCAGCATTACTAAGACTTTCCAAACCATGACGGTAGAGCTTGAAACCAAGTACAGGATGCTTCTAGACACTAGGCCGCTTGTGGGCTGTGGGCAGCGAGTCAGGTCCGGGGCCCATCAGGTGCGTTACCTGGTGGGGGGTCTCATCTCTTCCTTTCCTGGTCCCTCTTGGAAACCAAGGTCCCTGTCTCTATCTATCCTAGTCGCACCCCTCTCTGCCATCTTTCCTGGCAGCTCCTTCACACACCTGAGAAGACTTAGCTGGACGCTTCAGCAATTTGAATGGTGCAGGTGTTTCATCAATTTTTTTCAAATTGATTCCAAATATTCAGAGTAGCAATTTCACAAAGCAAAAGGAAGCACACAGATTTGAAGGTCTGATGTGGCTTTGAAAAAAAGCTACTCAGATCATTTTGTCAAAGCAGGTTAAATCTGTGGCCTGCTTCCTTGACAGCCTCTCCTAGAACCTCACCCACGTGCTCTGAGCAGCTGCTTTTTTGTTCGATGACGGCAGCAAACGTCATCCAATAAACAACGCTCATGGAAAGGGGAAACTCCTTGGCACCTCCTGAACTATGCTCATGTATGCATTTTAAAACAATTTGCATTTGGCTTCCTGCTCTGTTGCACTCGCTGGCATCACCCTGTGGTGCAAGTGGAGGGCTATGCTGCCATGGCACATACACCCATGGTCAGGAGCCCTCCAAGCCCCTTCCCTGTCTCATCTCTGGCAGCACCACCATGCCCACTACACTGCCTTTCCGGTCACCTCACCTAGCAGTGCAGCAGCAGTTTCCAGAAAGGGTCAGGTGTCCAATGGCGACTCTGTGCACAAGGAGTCCAGAAAATGAATCAGCAACAAAGGGAGGGTATGAGCATGCCCGGCTCTGAGCTTCCAGGAACCTGGACCTCATCTTCATGCATTTATTATGTTTCAATGATGATAATGGTGGTGGGTGGAGATGATGATGGTGGTGATGATGATGGTGGAGATGGTGGTGGTGATGATGATGATGGTGGTGGGGTGATGTGGGTGTTGGTGATGGTGGTGGTGGTGGAAGTGATGGTGGTGGTAATGGTGATGATGGTGGTGATGATGACAGTGGTTGATGGTGGTGTGATGGTGATGATAATGGTGGTGGTGGTGGTGGTGGTAGGGTGATGTGGTAGGTGTTGGTGATGGTGGTGGTAATGGTGATGATGGTGGTGGAGATGATGACAGTGGTGGTGATGATGATGGTGGTAGTGGTGGTGATGGTGACATTGATGGTGATGGTACTGGTGATGATGATGGTGATGATAATGGTAATGTTGATGTCTTGGTGGTGATGATAATGATGATGGTGAGAGAACGAGGGTGATGATGGTAGTGCTGGTGGTAGTGGAGGTAGTGATGATATGGGATAATTCTGTCTTTTTTTTTTAAAGATTTATTTATTTATGCATACAAGAGGTGTCCTCTCATGGGTAAACACTGTTTGCATGGAAAAATCAACAAATAATTCAAATACAATCTCATCCCCCTCAATAAGGGATGATATGCTTGAGAAGAGGTTAACTGCTCTCTGGGACGGCATTGCCATGTTACACCATTTTTATCAGTTGCTTAATGAGGATGGTTTGGATTTTATCCATGTAGCAGGGAGTTTTCAGCTGGCAGAGCAAAGGCCTAGCTGCGTGTCTCTTTCCTGCACTCACTGGGTACCCTGCTGCATCCAGCGCAAGCAGGGAACTGCTGTCAGTGTGGGCAGGGCCTGGAGGAGAACAGGGGAGCTGAGGGGGTATCTTCCTACCTGACTCTTGCCCCGAGGGAAGGGGGGCTGCACTAGACAGGTAGAGAGAGTCTGGGCACCAGATCTGAGAAAAGCTGCTTGCTCTCTCTAAAGGAAACTCACTGGCCCCCGAAGGTTGTGATTTGGGGAGCCCTGGAATTAGCTCCTGGCCATAGATATGCTCAATGCAGACCACAGTGCTATCCATTCATTCAAGGTCAACAGCCCCATGGATAATGCTAGAGACTCCAAGTGACCTGGTTTGTGGGGGCCTCACGAAAAGGCCTGAAATTATTGGGGCCACTCAGGGCAAGGCCCCTGATATCTCTCTGGTGATAGCACTTGAGTCCACACACAACTGAATTAGATATTCGTGATTGTCTTCATAATTTTTCAGCATTTAATTGGATTTGCAGTGCTGGAGTCCATCTACCTGCTCACTCTCGGACCGGAAGTCTAAATACCCTACTCGTGGAGGGTGTCTTCCTTAATGCCAGTAACCTTGGTGGGGAAAGACGGGCAGGGGGCCACAAGGGGCTCAGCCCCTGCCTATGCCTCACAGAGCTCAACCCCAAGCCAAACTTTCTGACAGCCATTGCCATCTATCAGCTAAAACCAGAGGCCTCAGGGCTCCCCACTCCTGCAGTCCAGGGGAGCGCCTGGCTCTGAGTGGACGGCAGTCAGAGGGAGACATGTGTGGCAAAATTAGGAATAGTCTTTAATGTATCACTCCCTAAAATATCCCGGTTTGTTTAAGAAAGTGTTCTTTGCCTCGTTCATAGAAATTAGCAAGTGAAAATAGATTTCACTCTAAGTGATTTGGAAGTTTGCAAATCGAGCTTTACAGGGGAGACAGAAAAGTCTCCCCATTCGGGGTTTCTGCCCACAACAGAGGCAGCCTCACTCACTGCCTTGGGTCAACTCAAGCAGGCCGGCTCATACGTCAAGTTCACTTCAGCTCTGAAAAAGCAAACCGAGGATCTGGGTAGAAACAGAATTGCTCAAGATTTTTCATCTAATCACGACACTGGCCCAGAGAGGCCCAGATGATCCATCTCTAGCACTGGGTGACAGGGCACCTTCACCCCCTTTCCACCCCCTTCCACAGGGACAGGAAGGACTTCCGAGGGCCAGGGTGGGGTCACAGGCAGCCCATCTACCAGGACCCAGGACCCTGTCAGGAAGAACCTGCTGACCCCCATCAGCATTGCAAGAGCCAAATCAATCACCTACATCCAATTCCCTTTTCTCATCAAATACCAGCAGTGAAATTGCCGCGCCTCATCAGAATTCTGCAGCGATGGATGTTGTGACGACAGGAATTGAGAATTAGGTCACCTCATCGGGTGGGAAGTCTGCTGTGTGGTTTCATCTAACTAGGTTGCTGGAAATCCCCCATGCCCACAAGTATCCCCTAAGTCACTAAGTCAGTGCCCAGCATAGGTTCTCAGTACCCGAGACTCATTCCAGAGGATAAAGAGCATCATGCAATAATGAGCCTAATCTTTTTGAAACCAGATCAGTTCATTCAGTAAAGACTTCCTGAGAGGCCTCTACACAGTGGGAGAGAAAGCTAAGAGGCACTCAGGCCCTGACCTGAACAAATTCACTTTCTACTAGCCACCAAGTCCTGCTGGCTACATAAACAGGGTGGTGATGGAGCAGGGTGAGACTGGGTGTTTAGGTGGCAGAGTTGTGATGCCAGGGGTTGTGCAAGCATGAGCGTTGTGCAGGTATAGTGTATGTCCGTCCTGGGAGTTGGTGGCAGACAAGAGGCAAGGGGGTTGCAAGCTGGGAAGGGAGCAATCAGGCAAGGAGAGCTGTGCAGACATGAAGGGCTGTGCAGAGAACGAGTGTTGTGCAGGCGGGGGCAGGGGGGGGTGCAGGTAGGCAGAACCTCTGGGCTATGACACTGGAACCAAACAAGGTTTGACAAATGGGGAGAGGTGTGTTCTCAGGACTAAAAGATTTGCTAGTATTCCACACCCCCATTTGGTAAGCAAACTAAAACTGGCAGGGGATGAGGGGGTTACCAGCCCTGGGGTCATAGGGGCACTAGAGCCTGACACTAGAGCCTGTGAACTTAGCTACCCTTCTCCCCCAATGCTTCCATTCAAGGGATGGTTGAGAACATAAGCCTGTGGGTTGGGAGCTTCTGCTTATAGGTGGAGTCACCAGAAGGCAGGAGACAGCTCTGGGTGGGTGTAGAGGGAAAGGTCAAGGGACCACTACTGCCTCGGTGACATGGAGAAGAGAAGCAGCTTGTCTGTGAGAAAAGACCTAGAAAGTCAGATCATCCACTCATTCACTTTTACCAAATGGAAGAGAAATGGCCTGGGCCTCAATAAGTTCATATTTCAAAGAGCTTCTCCCCAAGGAGATATGCAGACCAATGCCTGGCACAGAAGCCAAAACCAGGGAAGCCTTCCTGGAGGAGGAGAACTAACGTCCCATGCCTGAGCAAGCTCATAGAGAAGAGCAGAATTATTCCCTTGGGGTAACACAAGTGGTTTCCAATTGGAGCAAACCATCAGGGTGTATGGACAAGCTCTGGGCGGTCAGTCTTACAGAGAAATGACAGGAAATCCTTCCTGGCAGTGATTCTCCTGAGGTTGTTCTTATTGAATCATGAAATATTGAGCCGTTCTGTTTTTATTAAAAAAGAAACCTCAAGAGATGACACAGAAACACATGAAGTATGGTTTGTTTGTTAGTTCCCTGCAAGATCACCCGCCAGAGGCAGGTATGGACCGTAATTATCACCTCAGCTCTGCACGGCTAAGCATCGTCCCCATGCGGACAGACATTCCCTTCCCACTTCTCTGCTGCTATTTTAACCATTTCGGAGAAAATAAGCGTTAGCAAGTCAAATCCAAATGGAAAGAAATGAGACTTGGCCTCAGAGATAAAGAGTCTCATTGCCTCCAATTTCATTGTTTCAAATAGAAGATTTTATTTTGAGAAGAAAGTTTAATTAACCAGAGGTGGATCACTAAATTCTTTGACTTCAAAATCGTACTTTCTGCAAGATTTCACCTGTGAAATTCACAGCCTTTAATTACCGCCTCACATCTTAGCTGAGAGAGCCTTTCTTCCAACAGCTAATACCATTATTATGTGAGGTAATTACAGGTCCGGCGCCCTGGTCACCAATAGCCCGATGAGTGACGGCTCTTCCGACTTTTGGACTTGGGGCGTCGTTTTCTTTTCCCCCCAGAACTCTGTTGATGTTTTGGATTTGTTGGTTTTTCTGTTCTTTTTTCTTTGTAAAGCGGGGAAAAGAAAAAACAGTTAGAAATCAGTCCTTTACTGGATGAATTTCTTCACTTCCCAGAAAGCAAGAAAACAATTGTTTCCTGTAATTGGACAGTTTGATTGGAGGCAGGTGGTGCTGAGCTGAAGAAACCAGAGCCACAAAGCCAATTTTGGCTTCAAGCACATTTCCTCTAGTTCTGAGCTCCAGCAGCACAACATGTAAATTGGATCCACAAAAGCCGCCTATAAATTTAGTCCCCACGGCTCTGAAAGCGCCTGCCCACCGTGAGGCGTCCCTACCACAGGACAGCTTGGGGTCCACCGCTGGCGAGAGCCTGCGTGGTTCCTCACACACGTTCTTGTGCCACAGAGTGGGATTCACAAGCGGTCTGCAAGCATCACGTCCCCGCCTTGCGAAAGCCCGTGATCATTTCTTCTCTGGGTTAATTGGCCTTCGTGGCGCTGGAGTTGCATTATCTTGAGTTAATATTTGCTTTCGATATTTTTGAGTTACAGGCTAAATCAACATGGCAGCACAGATTACAGCTATCTGAGAAAGGGCCAAAATCAGAGACATGGAGAGAAAAATGGGTACTGTTTATTAACAATAACAATAATAATAACTGACAATTTTTCATTTGATCAACTCTGACTAAGTCTTGGCAGCTCTTTCCGGGAAGTGGTTCATTCATCTTGCCCCAGGCACTGCAGTTGACCATGATGGCCATTTCACAGATGGAGATACTGAGGCCCAGAGAGGTTAACTGCTTTGGCCTGGGTCACACAGGAAATTAGGGGCAGAGACGAGCCAATACACCAAGAGGACAACTTTCCACCCCCCACTCCAAGTACACGTTTCTTTCCCTACCATAAATCCATGACTCAACACAGCCATTGTTAGGAAATGTGGGTTGGGGATGGGGGAAAAGGCAGGACATTAATTTGAGTATTGTTCTTGCTATACTCTACGTATTAAATCAGTGACTGCAAAGTCCAGCAGGTTTTAGTACTCATTCTCGACCATCTTAAATTTTTTAAATGTTAATCTCATGTTTATAGGTTTTGAGCTGCTGATTTATTTTCAGAACTTGAATCTTTTCTAATCCCAAGTAAATTAATAGCTGAATTTAAATAACTAAGCTCATTCTCAGCTACATTTCTCCTGTCAACCTGCATCTCTGTATGGAATTATTTTACCAAAACACAGGCTACGGAGTTTGCGAAGAGCCTGAGAATTGTAGCGCCCTGTTTTTGAGCTGATTGCATCAAAGGAAATCGCCTTGCATTAGCCTCCCCAAGACCACACGCATGGCTGCTGCGGTTGAAAATCTTGACGCCATTAATGAAAGTCTCAGAATCTAACAACGGGAGTTTCAGAGCGAAAAGCAGCTCTCCATCTGGCCCCGAGATGCTCCCCACCACTGGCTAGAGACACTCCCTGGAGACTCTGAGACACAGAGGACCCTCCCAGCCTCTTTCCATACCCACGCAGTCCTGCGCCCGCCCCAGCTCTGTGGACACTTGCTGGAAAGTCTTGCTCGCTGATTGAACCTGTCAGGGGCAGGCTGAGTTTGCACAGGGAGTGCTGGTTGATAGCTAACTCAGAAATCTTGGCAGCGCTACAGAACCAATATTTTCACAGAGGTGGCACCGCCCGTGACAATGTTCTCAGTGTGCTGGGCCGGCCGCTCTGCTATCGACACCCGGCCGCTGCTTCCGCCTCCTCTTCTGGACAAAAGGCTGATGAAGGAGCTGAGAGGACTGGCAGGTCAGTGGGGGGCCCAGGCTGGGACAGCCTCTCTTGATGGCTCCCCTCAGCTCACAGGAAGCGGGTCCAGCCAGGTTCAGACCAGTTAGCAAAGTCAGCTGCAGCCAGCCCCTTGACTCTGTTTCGAAGTCTAGAAACAGCTACCTGACCTCATTTTAATCACATGGCGTGAAAAGCGCATGGAGTTTCCCGCCGTCAGATGCAGCAACAGGGCCGTGGCTTCTCCTTCTCCCAGGGTCCCAGCACCTTCTCCCACCTTGTCCCCATGGGGACTTTACGGTCTGCACCTTAAAACACCTGCCTCTTGGTACAGCAGCATTTCTACCCAAAGTCTTTCGACAACCCAGTCCACAACATCGTCAGGCCTGGGGGACCTGCTGGCGGGTGGAAGCAGTGAGCAGACCCCTGCCTGTGCACCCCAGGAGGTGGGCGTGAGCTTAGAAAAGACCCCCATCCCATTCACCACCAGGGGGCCAGAGTGAAAACCAGGAGGGGTGCCCATGGGGCTGAAGCCCTCCACGTGTCCACTGCTGGCTGCTAAGACAGAGCCCCTGGGGGCATGAACAGGCCTTTGTAGTCTCTCACTGTTCTAGAAGCCAGAAGTCCAAGGTGAAGTGTCTCCAGGGCCATGTTCCCAGGGCAGAACCCTCCTGTTTCCCCAGCTCCTGGTGCTTCCCAGAATCCTTAGTGCTGTGGACCAGGTGTCAGAGCCCCCTGACCCCATGCAGATGGGGAAGTGAGAGGTGCTGAGGTGACGAGGGCTATCCCTCCCCCTCCCCTGCCTCTCCCTGACCCCCCTCATCATTCCTCTCTTGTCTTCTCTCCTCTCCGCCTCTCCTCCTCTGTTTCTCTCTTCCCCTTGGACCTCAGCTCTCAAACTGAAAGAAAGGAACCACCCATTTACAGTATTTGTGTGAGCAGCCCAAGCTAAGACAGTGGGCACTCTTTGACCTCGGCATGGCACCCTGACCTCTGCCACCTCAGCAATGGACTTTGCCCTCCCTGCTCTGTGTCACCTCCTTTCCTAAGGACATGTCAGTCCTACAGTGTCTGGCTCCACCAACTCCAGTGCCACCTCATCTTAACTAATAATACCTCCTGAGCCCCCATTTCCAAGTTCAGTTACATCCTGAGGTGCAAGGACTAAGGACTTCAACACATCTTTGGGGGAACACAAGGCACCCCCAAAACAGCCACCAAAATCCTTTATGGCTGCTTGTGCTCAGAACATGCGGTGAACACCCTTGGTCTGGTTTCCAGGCCTTGAACAAGTCAGCGTGTCCCAGAGTCAGCTTCTCCCAAAGCACCAACCCAGTCCCTGTGCCGACCTGGGGGCACCTCTGCACTTTGCTTGTGCTCTTCCTTCCTGCAGGGAAGCCCTTCCCCACAGTCCTGGCACATCCCATCCAACGGTTCCAGAGTCCATCTCTAAAGGCCCACTTCCAGAGGCTGTCACCATGTGGCTCAGCTACAAACTGAACTCCATGTCTCCTTCCCTTTTTCTTCTCAAGGGACCGCTAAGATTCTGCTGTATGGCAGAAGAACAAATAATCTCTTGGTCCCTCCTGGGCTCTTGAGATTTTTAGCCTTCTCTCGTGGGCCTGCCAAGTCACCAACACTCCACAAACTGTCATGAAGCTGAGGGATCAACTGCACACTTAACCTAACACTGACATTAGGGCTTCCTGTACCCTAGGAGGCAAAGGATGGAGGAAGAATCTTCTAGAATGGAGAGAGGCGGGTATAAATGGAGAGAAGCAAAGAGGGTCTAAAGAATCTGGGACAATCTCACTTTGCCATCATCTGTGCTATGAGGAGGGTGACTGACACCCGGTGACTGGCCTGGGAGGGAGAACCTGGAGTGCAGGTGACATGCGGGGCCCTCGTGAGCCCCAAGATCCTGAGCTCAACAGGTATCACTCATTCAGCACCCAGCATCCACTCCCCGCCCTCTGAAAAGAGCCTGCTGGGCGCCAGGAGAGCTGACCGTGCCACTCCCCAAGGTCCATCTCCACCAGCAGGAGAGGCAGGTGCCAAGCCTCAGGAGATGACCGTCCCACTGGACCGTGCTCCCCGCACCTCCAGGCACAAGGTCACCCACTGGACAAGTGTGGGCTCGGGGAGAGAGTGGCTCGTGGTGCCAGGGGTCCTCTCCATCACTCATTGTCAGTTTCAGGGAGGGTGGGCTGCAGCCTGAGTGTCTGCGAAGCCCTCGCACACTGTGTGCACGTGGCCAGGGCCCAGAAGGAACGTGGCGAGGGCACCTCACCATCTCTTCACTCCCAAAAGGCAGGCTGGCCCGACATTGTCTTCCATTCCTAGGCAGCCTGGTGTGCACTACCTGGGGCTCCTGAGGGATCACCGGAAGCAGATGTAGGCAGCTCCAATCCTCGGACTCACACCCTCTCTCACAGAACCTCTCCCCTGCCCCAAACCACTCAGTATTGTCGCCCACTTCCTGTTTCTTGTGCACAGCCTGGACAGTGTATTCACACACACACACACACACACACACACACACACTAGCATCCTCCTGCCACCCGCCTCCTCCCTCTGCTGATCCTCCTCCAACATGCTGGGAAATGCAAGCCCACAAGCTGTTCCGATCTGCACCCAGCCCAGGCCCATCGAAAGCAGAGTAGGTTGAGCTGCAGGGGCTGTGGGCTGCCAGGAGGCAGAGAGGGGCCAGCAGGCATGTCCCCCGACACGGCGCTGTGGACTTGCTGTGCTCCCTGCCCTGCTCCGCCCAGCCACGGTCTCTGCCCGGAATGCACAGTCCATCCAAGAGGCATCGGGCGCTCTGTTCGTGCCTGGGCGCCATGAGCTGGCCCTCACTGCTCCTGCAAACGCTCCACGGCGAAGGAAGCCCGTCAGCTTCAGATTCTTGCCATTTTGGGTCTGCCCCTCCCACTGGAGTGCCGGGCACTGGTTTGGGCAGGACCTGGGGCTCCTCGCGTTGGCATCAGCTGTGATGGGCGGCGGGGACCTGGGCCCTCACGCCCGGCCCGTACAGGACCAGGATCCTCGCATGGGTTTCTAACTGCCCCTGAATTCAGTCCCCTGAGGGGTTCAGTTGAGTCTTGAACGCATCAGGCGGAGGCATCAGGCACGGGGCCTGGAAGCCCCTTCCCTGATCCACCCACCAGTCCCTGAGCCTACAGCCTCCTCCTCCCCCTTTATCCCATCTTGACACCACCTGAGTTTTCTTAAAGTCTGCAGAGCCGGGGTGCCCCTCATGGAGGCAAGTGACCCCAGATTACTCCCACTGCTGGGGGGCACTGCATTCAGCTCCTGGCAGCGCTGGCAAGCCTACGCATCCAGGAGGGTTTCCCTCGACTCACCACAGGCGCCAGGGAAGCGGGGCTCTGGAGGAGGAGGCCAGCGAGGCTCACACCCAGGTGGGACGGAAGGACATCGCTCTTCTCCTTTTTGTTTTAGCTGAAGCAACACTGCAGGATGGCAGGACACGCTCTCTGTGACACTCTCTTCTGGACTCCACGTTTAGGGTGAGCTCATAATTGACAAGCCCCATGTGTCTTCATCATGCTAGCGTTCTCCCGGTTCATTCTCCACCCTCTAACCTCTGTTCTACATCTGAGCCCACAAATAACTCTTAATCCCTTTTTTGGTGAGCATCCTTCAGACCTGAGACATAATCACAGGTTCCCACTGCCCCCCCTACCTCCATCTCTCTGTGTAGGGTCAGGCCCAGGCTAAGCCACCAGGAATGGCATGAATTGTGGGGTGCTCCCCAACTTGGGCCTTAACACCCTCGCTCCTCATTGCAGAGCTTCCCAAAGTCAGGATCTGCATGTGTCTTTCCGAGGGAGAAAACACATGTCCCTCTATGCCTTTAGGACTGGGGGCTGGGACGGTGGCAGTGTCGAGGCCATTTCAGTAAGCATTCAACACAGCTGGCCTGACAATGCAGGGGTTAAGGTCACCGACCTCCACAAGGTCAAAGATCTGCATGGCTCTGACTCCCCCAAAGCTTACCTACTACCAGCCTGCTATCAACCAAAGCCTTACCGATAATATAAACTGTCAACCAACACCTGCTTTACAGGACCGATGTATTTAGACAAGATTATCACAATACACGCAGCTAGAGCAAAGAAAGTGCTATCAAAAAATCATAAGAAGATATTTACAGAATTGTAGTCTATTTCTTGACACTGTAAATTTATCTCATCTGTTTACAAGAAAACCCACGTATAAATCAGCCTGTGCCGCCCACACCATGTTGCTCAGGGTCAACCATAAACTGTAGCAATTGATGGTCTTCTCCCTTGAATGTGTGTCAGCGACAGTGTCTATGGGGCTTTGTGGAAGGTGAAGCCCGGGTCTGAAAGTACAGGAAAAGAAAGGTTGAGGGGTCCCCTCCCCCACAGACAGCACAGACCCTTGGGAGCTCCCCTCGCGTCCTGCAGGGGCCGCAGTCAGATCCTGCCCGAGTCCCTGGCCCAAGTCACGTGAACGACTTCCGGGAGCTGAGCGGCCTGCAGGTGTCAGCCAGCCCTGCAGGTCCCTGCTGTACCCTCCGGATCTGCAAGAGGGGTTTCTGCAAGAGGGGGTTTCTGCAGCCACGGGGGTCCTGGTAGGCCACCAGGATCCCACCTGCCCAAGGCACTGTATTCCACCCCAGAGGGGTTCCAGAGCTGTGTCCTTTGCAGGGGTGTCCCTTGAGTGCAGACCTGATGTGACCCCACATGCCCTTGGGAGCGGCTGGCATCATCTCTGGCCCTGAGCCCCTGAGCCCCCACCAAGCCAACGGTGCCATCTACACTCTTGTCCTGTGGGGTCTCCTCCAGCTAGGTGCAGAGGCTGCCTCTCCCGAGGCACCTGTCCTCAGCAACAATGGACACTGGATAAACAAGTGAAGCAGGAACGAAGGGAAGAGAAACAAAATCATTTCCTGGAAAGCCTACATTCCTCCTTCCTGAGCCTGCTCCCTAGGCTTCACCCCTCCCTCGCTAGCCACGTGTCTCCTTCCCACAACAACTTGGGATGTCGATGTGTCAGAGCACTTTCGACTTCAGCCTACCTAATCAGGAAACTATCTGACCCACTCACTTCCAGCGCCTCCTGAGGTGATCCTTTGGGAAACAGGGCGTTGGGAGCCAGGAGTAGCATCACCATGAGGCTGCGTGCTCAGGTAAGCAAGCCCCACTCGGAGTCACTGGGATGGGAACACAGAAGAAGTTGCTGCTCCAATTTTAGTTGGACTGAGGGAGTAGACAGAAACGTTCAACATGGCATTCCCAGGACTAAACTCCCAAGTTCCAGGTACTGCAAACCTGAGCTCCAGGTACTGCACACCTGAGCCCAAGGTCCTATACACCTGAGCTCCAGGTACTGCACACCTGAGCCCAAGGTCCTATACACCTGAGCTCCAGGTACTGCACACCTGAGCCCAAAGTCCTATACACCTGAGCTCCAGGTACTGCACACCTGAGATTCCAGTTTATACACCTGAACCAAGTACTATACACCAGAGCCTCAGAACACTATATCCCTTTGTCCCACTTGACAGTAAGTCCCTTTGCCAGAGAACTCATATTTCAGAGTCACAGATTGGGACATACTTTTACAAACTGTTCATTTGTTCTCCCCACATTCTAGAAATTACCTCTTGCTCTCACTCGTGCACATTCTAAATGAGGACATGGAGGCCCAGAAAGGTTAAGAGACTCACTGAAGGTCACCTGCTGCTAGGTGAAAAGCCAGGATGCGAACCCAGGTGGCTGGACGCAAGTCCTCTCTGGCCCTGCCAGAGCAGTTCATGACTTGAAACCTTGTTTGTAGCCAAGGATTTGAAATAAATACGTTCATATAATTCTACCTGTCAAGTGCCTTCTAGGATTCCATCCAAATGAAACAGCCCAGAATGGGGGAGGGAGGAACCAATTTCATGTATGAAGATGTTCATTGCTTTCGTATTTACTTAGGCCACGCTGTATTCTGGAAACCTGGAAAATACCTAAATGTCCAACAGTAGGAAAATGGCAAAGCAGACTGAACTATGGTTTTGTATACATTCATTAAAAAGAGACTATTTAGAAAAGCGGGTAAACTGTGAGGAAAGGACTTCATAACTTTAAGTAAGGACAGAGAACTATAAAGCGAAATAAACATTATTGTCTACAAGTGGATTTAAAATCATTCACTGAGCACCAACTGCATACCAGCACAGTACAGTCTTTATAAGGGATAAAGTGAAAAGGAAGGAAATTCACATTCTGTCTACCAAAGCTCAAATCAAGGGATGGTTACAGCTCGGTAAGAAAATGAGGAAAAACAAGAGATGTGCTCCCCACTTTGCCTCCCTCGGCTCCCACACCCCCGCTCTAGGGGAGACCCCTGGCCGGGCCGCCAGGTCAGCTCCTCCCCAGCCCCACTGCACAGACCAGTGCCCACCAGGCCCCAGGCGCCAGCAACTGCCCAGCGAGGGCCATGTGGCCACATGAAGAGGCTCAGAGTGGCACAGAACGGCCTGAGCGCCATCCCCAAGTGTGTGAGCCAGTCACGGAGGCCCAGCCCCTTCATTGCCTCCACCACGGACAACAGCTGCAGAGCCCCAGGCGCACCCAGCTCTCAGCCATGCTGCAAGCAGGTGCCCTCACAACAGAAGCTGATGCTCTCACAATCGGGGGGCTGGAAGCCTGAGATAGAGGGGCAGTTGGCATCTGTGACCCAATCACCCCTCCGAGTGAGGATGCTGTGGGGGCACTGGGTGGCCTCACTCAGCCCACACTCCACTTTACTGATGTTCCCCCAAATATGGTCACATACTGAGCTGCAGAGGGCAGGATTTCGATGTATGAGTTGGGGGGGGTCACACCTCTGACCATACTGTCACCCACTCCGACTGCCCATGGCATCGACACCCAGAGGTGTCTAGATCTCAGAGCAAGTGGGTGTTAAAGAGTCAAGCTCATCCCCAGCTCATGCTCTGCCCCTCGCCTGCCTTGACCACCCACTGCAGGGTCAATGGCTAAATCTATATTTGTCTTTTGAGGATATTCTGATACCACCTGATGTGTGCAAAGCCCTGCAGCTTAGCGAGAGTTGCCTGAGCCTTCACACTTGACACACAGACCCAGAGGCTGGGGGACCCACCAGCCAGATCTGCCGCAAGCCAGGCCTGCCTCCCAGGTCAGCACATGAAAACTTCCTGTTTCCTGCAGAAAGTCCACTGACCTGACCTCCATGAGAGCCCACCCGAATGTGCAGCCAAGGGCAAGCTTCAGATTCTTGGTGTTCTCTAGGTTTGGTTCTCATTTTCTTCTTTTAAACTAAGTCCTTCCAACCATTAAAATAAAAAATATGGGAGGGAGGGAGAGAGGAAAGAGGAAGGGAGAGTATAATGCCAGGAAGGGCACAGAGCAAGTTCTGGATGGTTCTAGCAGACTGGGTAAAGGTACGAATCTTGGAGTCCTCGGTGGTTTTATGCTTTTATTTACAGAGGTGGCCAGGTACATGGCAGGCAGGGGTGCCAGGGGGCCAGGAGGCTAGCAGGCCTCCTAGCCCCAGGCGCATCTCATGCTCTCAGCTGCTTCTTCTCTCTACTTCTACTGCTGCTCTTGTTCTACTACTGGCGTCCTGTTCTCCCGCTGCTGGTGCTGCTCTCACTGCTGCTTGTTGGTCCTCGCTGCTCTCTCTGGCGTCCTCATGACGCCGCCCTTATATGCCCGTGTCCAAACCCAGGTGCGCACACTGTGCATGCCCACCTAGGCATGCATGCAGCACGGCAGGTGTCCATCATTACATCAGTGGTGGGAGGGTAGAAAGATCTGATAGTTTTGTCTGACTCTACAGGGGAGGGAGGGAGGGAGGGAGGGAGGGAGGGAGGGAGGGAGGG